>CADDXX010000198.1:963927-1123740 GCA_902810485.1 Alauda arvensis | reverse complement strand
GCCGGTCCCGGTGCCCTGCAGGGCTCTAGGGAGCAGCAAACCGGAACGGCAGGGATGAGCAAAAATCCTGGGCTGGTAGAGGAGACGTATCACAAAGCTCTCCACAGCTCTGGCCAGATCGGCAGGCAGGAGGTGCGGGGCTACAGTGCAGCAAAAACTCGGAGTAGTGCTGAAGAAGGGAAGGGGCAGCAGCAGCCCGGCTCCCAGGAGGGCAGAGAGGGGGGAGCCCAACATCCCGAGCACCCGAGCAGATGGGAACAGGTCCCTGACTTAGTGAGACTGGTGTTAACAAGGTCCCAGTTCAGTGGCTGCTCTCACAAGGAGAGGCTTTCCCCACGGCAGAAAAATAAGCAGTGGGCTGGGCTCCRGCAGCAGCAGCGAATTCCCTTCCCTAAGCAGCAGCTCCGACCAACCTCCTCCAAAACTGAGAGCCCCAGTCCTGTCCCCCACCTGCCCCACTCTTGARGTATCTCTGTCCCTCCAGAGAGAAAATTTCCCTAGCTGAGAGAAGTGCAACCAGATGCCSTCCTTTTGCCTGAGMCAGGCCACTTCTTTGTTTTCTTAAGTACCCGTAAGTACCCAATAGTCTGTGTTTCTTAGCAACTTATGGAAAAAATTCTATGRGTAAGAGGGAGTAAAAGAAAAGAAACCTAACCCCCAACAGGAAGTATCACTTTCAATGAAATATTCTCCTACAGGAGATACTGAGATAACTGGAATGCATAGTTTTTGTTGTGAGCAAAGCATAGATGAAGTTGCTAACTGTTCACAACTCCAAACTCATGGTYCAGTCATATTTATAGCCTAGGGACAGCAGTGGCATGTGAAGAATTTAGCAACATCCTCCTTCTTACAGGCTGTACAGATTTGGCCTCTCACTAGCAAAACAGTTTTGTAGACGCTATAGTCTGACCTTCAGTTACATATTACTTATTTGCTGGATATTTATTGAAATGATATGTCAAAGTCCAACATTCTGGCTACATTGGATTCATCATTTAATGATAGTGAGTTTCTTTTTGTTGATGGGGGATTTTTCTACKTGSACCATCCAGAAATTACATGCATGCCTTAGAGGGAGAGCCCTGCAAATTGCACTCCACTAGAGTTACAAGGTTTCGACTCTCAAGTATAAAATTTTTGGCTAAAATCCCCAAATGCAGTTTTCTCTTGGGTCTATTTCTCAAAAAAGGGACTGGGAGTGAAAGCATTTTTGTGTGGTAGTTCCCTACCCCAGATGGATGCTGGGCGAGGTGAYACAGTGGAGAGCATGACTCAGGCAGGGGAGGTGATGTGCCACTCTTGTTGGAAGTGGCTTCTTTTCCCATTTGTGTGTGTAACACAGCTGATGGCAGAGACTTCAGTTATATCCTTGGACCACCATCATATTTCCCCCCTGTTCACTTACATAATGTGATTTTTGAGCTAGCAGTAGGCTAGATATCCTCTTTTTTAATGTCCTTTCAGTTTTTATAATGTTTCAGTCATGGGCTTTTGCCTGAGTCTGGAGGTAGCAGCCTGAAATAGATTTTGGGTAGAGCTAATTCTTCTATATGGACCTTTTTAAGCCACTACATGCTCTCCCTCAGTAGAGAGTTTTAGASATCTCTAGCTTTAAAATAATTCAATTKCTTTTAAAAACTGGGAAGAAATCAATCCATAGAGTGCTTAAGCCAGCTGGCTGGTTGAGCYCTCAGACTGTAACATTCCCAAGACTCACTGCCTGTATTGAATAAACATTGCTCTGTTCTTTGTGCACCTGGCAGAGCAGGCTAGCACTTGATGAGACACACTGCACCATGCACAGTTACGTAGGCTTACCTTCATTTAAGGAGATTTTGCTGTGATGGGTCTTAATCTAATGGATGAGAACAGCTGTAACAAGTCCTACTGATARAGACAAAACATCAACTGTAATTCTTAACTTTCTTCAACTGTCAGAGAAACAGATGTTTGGCCTTAACATTTTTGAGCATAATTTGTTCCTTTAGCTCAGCATAGCYTCTGTGGCAGTAGTCCTGTCAAACTCCAAGAGGTATTGAACAGCCATGCCTTTCATCAGTGCAACAAGTATTAATTAGGCTTTGGGAAATAGTTAAAAGCAGTATGACCTCCAACAGTTAACATTTGTGAAACAGAGAATTGAAAGTGAAAAATMTTAATCTTTATTGGAAAAGGTTTGTAGGTGGGTGTTTCAGTTAAAACATTGAATTCCTACTCTATTGCACTACAAAGTAAGTGGTCAAAGAACTCCAGCATAGAGATCATGTATGTTTTTTCAGAAAATGCAGGTTAGGCTGCCATTTATGAAATATTTACTGAATTGCTGCTGAAAGCTGCTGAAAGACTGTATCCTCAGAAGTCTTTAGTACATCCCAGAAAGCCTATTTGTTTGTTTAAGGCAGGTTTATCTCTGTTCCTCACATCAATAAAGCCAGTTTTCCTAGCAACTGTAATATCTGTTCAGAGAGCAAGTGAACTGCATGGCCTTTTGTCTCCATTTACTGCCTTTCTCCTGCCCCTGCTTAACCCMAATTCCTTCCTCAGGAGGTCGCTTTCTTATTCACCAGAATTATTAACCTGCCAGTATTTTTCTGGAGCTCTCTCATTTACATAGCAGAATTGTAGATTCATTCTTTAGATGGAACAGGAAGCCTGTGCCCCCAATGAAAAGACTAAAGAATTCTCCCCTTGTCTCTATTCTTTTATGTGCAAGCCACTGTAAAGGTCACTCTTTCCTTGTGCTGACATTATCTAGATGGGTTAGAGAGTATTAAGAGCAAGGCTTAGTTTAGCGTCCTTTCCTCTCCCCGCTGGGATTAGATCATGCTTTATCAGAGCAGTTGTTCCATCCTCGACATGTGCAGGGCAGATTTCAGCTGCAGCATTTTGTGAAACTGGTTTTTCATGCATACATTCAGAAGTTTGTGTTCTGCTCAACTCGATATTAGGTTCTTTGTTAAGCTGAACATCTCTCTTTCCTTATTCAGCTGGGATTTCYCCTCTTTCATTTAACATCACACCAGAGGCTGAGTGTGAGAGAGTGCTACTAAACAGCCAAGCCCTTAGCTCARCTTCACCAGCACTAGCTGAGTGGGGAGCCCTACCCAATTGGACTGTGAGTGCAGTAGTACAGGACCTCATCTGTGACCTTCAGTTGTGAAGAAAAAATTTTCCTTCTGTTCYTTAAGGATTTTATCATGCATTGAATTGCCTGCCAGGTGTGGACGGTTTTCTAACTGTGCCATATTCCTTACRTGTTGCTTGGATGGGATGCTTTTTATTTCTCCACCAGACCATTGTGCTTCCTTAAGCAGGACTGGAGGCTGCTTCACACAATAATAGTTACGAAGAGGTAGTACCACAACMTCTTTAAATCAAATATACCAGCTGTTGGAATTCAATCTTGTTTCAGTGAAAGCAGATTTTGGAGAAAAGCCATGGAAAAATAAGCCTTAGGAAAAATGTGTAACAAAGTTAAAAAGTACTAACCGTCTGTGGTGGTGCACTTGATTARCACTCTTAACATGGTTTGTATTGACCTTGAGTCCAGTGCTGTCTCTCGGTGACATTGCTTTGTTTCCCACACTGCACATGGAGTGTGCTGTCCTTTCTGTCCTAGGGAGCTGAGTGAAGCAGCATGAGAAATAATAATACTTACTGGTACTGGTGCATTTTAATAATTTTTCAAGTGAAAGGAGCATCAGAAGTGGAAATTGATGATAGTGAAGATAAAAAAACATTTTTCTGGATGAAATATGTTCTTTTGCACACATTTACTGCTSTAATTCAGTTGCACTTTCAGGCTGACCTACATTAAGAAGCCAACAGTGCAGAGGATAGGAGAATGGCCTTTTGACTGCAGGTTCTGGCACCTGAAGTCAACATCCGTTTACTGATCTCCTTGGTTCAAGCTCCTGCTTCTCCCTGTGTGCAACTGATTGAAAATGGGGTGTGAGCATGGGGTGTGGCAGTACCAAACAGTGCTGCACTTTCCTAATGAGAGTTTAAACACAGCTTCCTGTAATTTCAGATTTGCATCTTGATTATGTAAAACTGAACAGAGCTTTTGTAGCAAAACCAACCAGCCTCACACAGAGTAGTATCTGCATCTGTACCACTTAAATATATGCTGCTTTCTGTACTACAAGCTGTGTAACCATCATACTCTRATAAACTCTGCATTGTTTTTTCTTTATCAGAGGTGATATTTCTTTTCACTCAGCAATTAGCAGCCTAAAAAATAATTTCTGTATAAGTGACTTCRTCCATACAGGTGTTTTGTGCAGTTACACTTCTTTGCGGGAATGAAAATATTTTATAAAAATAACTCAGCATTTTATTGTTGTGTTTTTACAGTAGCTGCACAGGCATTAAAGAATGAAGACACTTGATTTCCTTGCTGCTGTAGCACTAATTGAARTGTAGTTATTAGGGTTGCAAATTTTTCATGGAGGGACCAAATCTGTGTGTTTAGGAAGCAAGAGAAAATAACTGGTGTACAAGATCAGCTGGTTTCCTACCAAGAAATGTCTTCAACTTAGGTACCCTGGAATAGGAAATAGTAAGGTTTATYAYAAATTTGGATCTTGACYTAACCAGGRAAAAAATTCACCTATTTATTATTGAGGGCACAAAAAATACAGAAGCACATGTGGAAAAATATATTMTCAAATGAATGTGTCCTCATCATTAAAATATCCTGTCACACAAAATATGTTTATCATTAAAGTAGTCATAATTCTTGGGCCGTTTTTATCCTTCTTTAATTTATTACAGTAGCAAAAGAAGATTGCAGTTTGATTTGCTAAAAGAGCTTTGTAGTTTATCACATGGGGAAGCTGAAGCCTGTGGCTCAGATGGAATGAAAAGAATATTGCAGAGACTTCACGTGTTTTCTGAGTGAATGCAATCACAACTTGTTTGCTAAAACATGACAAAAGGAAATAGGAAAACCACRTAAAAAATGTCACAAGTAAGCTCTCTGAGTAAGCACTTTCTTTGGCAGTGTATCCTCATGTCTCTTATTACTGTCTGTATTCCAAAAGAGTCCCTCACCGCTTCTTAGGGGGAGGTAGTATGAAGTTGCATTGATCTTTGTTGCATTTGAATGTACTCTTGTGATTTCTGAAGTGTTTAGGAAACAAACCAGCATTTCACACAAAAAAAAAATTGTACTGTCTGGCTACCTCAGAAAAGTCACAGAAGAGCACAGAGAGCTGCTTGCAGAGAATGTCATTGTGACACTCAACACTAACACATTTGAGTAACCAGATATTGTTTCAGTCTTTGTATTGAAGACACGGTGTAATGCGCTGTGAGAGGAACAGGCCAGGTTTTGCTTTTTGTGTGCAAGTAGGATTTTGAATGGAACTGTTCAAGGTAGTGGCAGCATGTGCCTGACATGTCTTAAAATTCAAAATCTAGCAACAGGATTTGAGAAYTCTTTTTTTTCCTAAAACTTGAGTTTTATTTCACTAATCGAAAGCGTGTAAATTTTTTGGACAACACTTCCCTTAGTAGTTTTAAAATACTTAGATGTTACTATAAAATACTCTATGAGAAAGGGAGACYTTTTTGCACGGGAGCAAGAAGACAAGACTTTGGGTTTGGATTTGGGGATTTTTTGTGTTTKTTGTATTTTGATTTGGGTTTTTTAGTCAAAATGGATAATTTCTGTAGGTAATGTGAGTAGAAACCCTTTCTTTCCTTTAGTTCCACATCTTCATMCCTCCTCCCCCMCCTCTCTCCACGCCCCTCCCCCCYATTTCTAGGATCTTTTTTGGAWTTTTTTTTTCCTGSTCCTGYTTTCTCTTAKCTCACSSAGGTAGGAAGTGTCCAAAACACAAATGTTTGGCTCATTTCTTCAGATTGYGTTGTGCAAAGGCTACCACATTYTTCTTCTTCCTTCAGTGTCAGGGGGAGTTCTCCACATTTTTGGAGGTGGATGGGATGACAGCTGCCCCATGTGGCCCTGCTAAGGGAGGGATGGAGGGAGGGAGGGAGTGCAGGAGCCATTGTGAGACAGGAGCTGCCACAGTGGTTTGGGCTGTCGCTCCCGCATTCCCGCCTGGGATGGGGGTAGGATGGTGGCACCTGTCTTAAGCACCTGTTGTGTGGTAGAGAACATGAGTTGTGAGGGATRGATGCTATCACCTTTTACAACTGTAAATTTTCTTATTCATTAAGAATGGCAACACTTCAGGTTCTACCATCCTTGTAAAGAAAATGAGTTCTGCAAAGACTTACTGTCACTAGCAAGCAGGGAGCTTGCTCT
This sequence comes from Alauda arvensis, assembly GCA_902810485.1. Classification (NCBI taxonomy): domain Eukaryota; kingdom Metazoa; phylum Chordata; class Aves; order Passeriformes; family Alaudidae; genus Alauda; species Alauda arvensis. Next base: position 1,117,463 of record CADDXX010000198.1, on the reverse strand, counting down.
GCTGGCTGGGACTTTTATCTCTGGACAGGGTGTGTGTCTGTAGCCACAAAAGTTCAGTTGACTTTTGTGTCTCTGCAGTGTTTGGGATTGGCTCCATCTGTTACGCAGGTGGTGACTGTGTTCTTCAGAAGGATGAGGTGAATGAAAGGAGCTGCTCTCGTGAAAATTTGCCAATCTCCTAAAAAATCCATCATTTGCTTCCTTTTTAATTGTAAATATGACWATCAGAAAGGCAGGCCAAGACAATAGGTAAGGAGGAAAAGATGACTAACATCAGCAAGGATTAGCCAGTAAAATATCTGCAAATGAGGTTTTACTTCTAAAACTGCTTGATGTATGCTGGGCCCAATAGTCAGATTGAAGAGTGGAAAGGGTTGAACAAAACACTGGTTCAGCGCTGAAGCAGGGGGAGGAGGAGCAGATGAAGTATAGGACATCTCCCAAAGAATATGAAAACCGAAGAAATGGAAGGCKGACAATGCTAACAAAGCCAGGAGACCAACAGCATCAAAAGCAATCCTGAAATTTGGCTGAAGTTGAAGCCCACTATGAGAGGAGACTTTCAGATTTTCTTAAACCATGAAACTTTTTAGTTGTTTAATCCTTTCGCTTCCCACCACTGCCCCTGATGCTGCAGAAGAATGTTGATCTGACTCAGAAGGGTTGCCTCCCACTTGTTTCCATAGGCATTTTTTGTTGCATCAAACAAAGGAAGGCACTGGCAGCACGTTTGTTGGGTCTTGCTRGTAGCACACCCACATTTTCTTCCTTCTAAAAGAGCTGATTGCCCAAACACTTACACTTTTGTAGATGAAGAATTCAGCCGAAGAGAAAATATGCTAATAATTTTCTAAGCTGCTAATAACTAGTTTACTAAAGTGCAGCAGCATTGTAGAAGTGACGCTAATTGCCCTGTTGCATCTTGACTTAGACAGAAATGAAYGCACATTCAGAGACTGTGTAAATGTAACAGCAACTTCTGGAAAATCTGTGTCTAGATGAGTACTTTAAGGGCATCATTGTGAATGTMGTATGGATGACTACAATTAGGTTTGAATGCAGCCCCTTTCCCATTCACAGGTCTTTGTAATGGTGCAGGCTTTGAAARGCCTTCTCCCTGTAGGCAGCAAATAAAAAGCTGCTGGTACAGGCTTATCAAGGAAGAGCAAAAGCAGTGCCCCTGAAAGCTCGCCTCCTATTACCAAACAGCTGAGGCATGGGGTCTGTGTCCCCTCTGTCCCCTTCTCCAGACCTCCTGCCACCCACGGTGGCACTTATCCCAACATGTGCCGTTTTCCCACACCCAGTCAGTTATCCCAGGCAGGTGCTGTGGCCTGGACTGTCTTCAAAGCTTTATTTTGCCATCTGCTTCTGTCCTTAGCTATCTCAGTTCTCCAAGTAATTCATCAGTAGATTGATTGATTTCTGCTCCTCACAGGAGTGTCTGGAGCATAATTCTTCTTCATTGCCATGACATCACAAAGTTGTCCCAGATTCTGCCAGAATGTTTTGAGGGAAGAAAATGGGTGGTTCTTTCAAACATGTTTTTTTCCTCTCCTAGCAATCCTCACTGGCTTCTCTGCTGTGCTGGGAGTTCTTCTTCCTGCTCAATTACTAATCTCTAACACAGAAAGATTCCTTCAATAAGAAGCAGTGTTTCCTAGTAGGTTTCACTGCATAACTGTGTGTTTTCCTACATAATTACAGGTCCCACATGAATTCCATAGACACATGCACTTCCAGGATTACATGCTGCCACAAATGCACGCCCTGATTAGACTGTTACATGCATGTGCCTTAATTGTGAGTTATRGATTGCAGCTATGAGAGGATGGGCTCTTACAAAGAGATTTAGGCAAAAAACTGCACCTGTGGTTCTGTTACCGAACTTGAATATCCAAATATGGTGTGAAYTGGAGTGTTTGACACATTAGAGCAGTGGTGGAAGTAGACGTGCTTTAGTGAATGCAGTCTCTGGGACAGTAAGGTGTATTTCCAGCTCCATGGCGTGCAGGTACAAGAAGCACRGGAACAAGGGGCTCTTCGGCTCCAGTTTGGCTCTGCAGGGAGTTGTGTTTCAGTGGCAYGAGAACATTCATTAACTGATTTTCTGTATCTGGAGATTCAAGACATGTTTTTATAGCTACAGAGGAAATTAGCTACYAATGTCACTAGTGGCTTTGATCTGKCAGATTAGAAGCAAATATTAGCAGGGGCATAATTGCATACCCATGATTTGTGTGAAAGGGGACAGCTATTAGTCCTGCACTTTACACAGACTGCTCTAGGTGCCACCATACTCTTTTTTTGCACCAAGAAGTCAAGCAGGGAAGATGTAACACCAAATATCAATAAGGTATTGCAGTCTTAAATCCTGTCACCAGAGTACCTGTTGTGTACATGGACCTCTGCCAGCAAATCAAGAGCAATACTTGTCATTTCAGGTTAAAAGAAGCCTTTATCTACGATTCCTACATTTCATGTCAGCCTACTTGAAAAAATAAGCACTTTTTTTACTTACTCTGTATTTGTTTGCAGACCATCTGATTTCTTGGATATATCATTAACAGGACTAAAGAAGAAACGGTCCACATTTAGATATTTCAWTTATGAAAAATACAGCATGCTTTAAGAAAAGAATGATATAAACTTCAGCTGGAATATTTCTAAGTTCAACASAAAATGAAGAAGTGAAGCAAGTAAAACCAGTGACATTTGTCCAGTAAAATATGTAGACAAAAGCAGGTTGTTTGTTTTTAAAGAWTTTTTTTCCCAGCATTTAAGCACTGTTAGGAAGAAAATATCTAATGACTGAAGCCAGTGTTGTCTTCAACTGTGTACAACTACCTAATTAGACAGAAAGCTCATCAGAGTGTTTTTAGAAGGAGGCCTTCTGGATGACTGGCTGTAATTCTTTAAAGTGTGTCAAATGCATTTGACTGCCTATATAGATCCAGTGACAGAGTGATTGTTCAGGTCACTGGTAATTGCCATTGTGCTCCTTGTTGATCATCTTCTGCTGCAGTGTGTAGTAATGGCATGCTGGATAAGAGACAGCAAGGCAGGGGTGACTACCAGATAGTGGTGCTCTCTTTGGTAGCAACTGAGTTCCCGGATTTTGATCAATGCCATTTGCTTTTGAAGTGAATGCCTCACACATAAAAGCACATATGGAAAGCAAGACAGAGACACCAGATACCATCTTTCTGTTTTAAAAGGCAAGTCAAGTGAATAATGTATCACTTTTGGTTTTCATGATTTCAGAAGTTAGCAAGTGCTTTTTGAAGAACCATGTTTAAAATGTCTTCTTTGTCTGTGGTGTTTTGGATTGTTTTTACCTTTTAGCATTATAGAATTATTGAGAAGTTGACTGAAGTGTTATCAACTTAACCAGAAGTTCTTTCAGACTTTACTCTCTGGAAGTTCATTAGGCTGCTTGACCAGTAAAATCTGCCTATATATGRGTATAAATAGTACTTATTTCAGTAATCTCCTTGTGACCAAAGGCAACACATCAGGGAGAAACATGAATCCAATACATCTGCACTGCAGATCAAGGAAGTGGGAGGGAGGATGCTATGACTGTGGTCCCTGTCATACTCTTTTGTGGTATCCTTCATGCTCTGGGAGTTGCAGATGCTTCCTGTCTCCCAAGTGCAATTGTGTGTGGGTTTCCATGTAGGATGGAGAAAGACCCCATGTCTTTCCAGCASCATGTAACTCTACTCCATCTTTGATGACCAGGACTGAGCCACTGAGAGCTGAACATTCCCTACTGTTTCCACATCATTTTTCCTAACTTGGTGTGAATCACMAACTCTTTAGGCACATTAACATCTGCTTCTGCAAAGCACAGGCAGTAATACCTTTTATSAGTAGAAGCATTATGAGATTTTGTKTCAGTGTGGAAAGCATTTTTAGAGTAGCAAGATGRTAGGTRTTGTGTACTGCATGTGCAAATCTTTGAGGAACCTAAACTGCCAAGTTTCTGTTAACTTCAAAATTCAAAGCTTATTCCTGTTTACATACTAAGSCATAGGCATGAAACAATGATTAAGTGAGGATGGTAAGCGAGTGGGAGATTCTTAAATGAARGTTTGTTTTTGTTATAGTACCTTTTCCAGCACATGGTAAGATAACTTCCTAATTTTTGTGTTCATGCTTTGCTTTGCTTTCCCATGCTCTGAAGGAATGCTTTAATCTCAACTCTAAGAAGCGTTAGAATTTGTTATCCAGATGGTGTTTGCTCTGCAAAAAATTAGGTGTTCATTTTTTAAGACTTRATAATTTTGCTCTCTTTTATTTTAGAAATCTTCCAGAATCCCTGAGGATGACATCAGGTTAAGAAAAAACAGAGACCAAAACTGTGCCAATTTCTTGGAGCCAGCTACTGTGCTTGCTACAGAGGAAGAGAAAATGGAAATTGAAGTTCCAGTTTCTGAACATAAAAGCATCACCACAGTGGCTTCACCACATCCCATAGACAATCCAACCCACTTCTTTTCCCCTGCTTCCAGCCGAAATGGACTTAGAGACAGGCATGAATCTCTGGATAGTGAAGTTGCTAAAGAGATCAGATACCTAGATGAAGTGCTGGAGGCAAATTGTTGTGATTCTGCTGCAGACAGTACTTTTAATGGGACATCTTCCCCTGAACCAAGTGCAGTCTCTGTTATGGATGGTTCAGGAACATCTGCTAATGTCAATAAAGAGTCAGTATCCAGTGAGAGGGAAGAAAATGTAACAGACAAGCAGGCATCCTTGGAAGTTGAGGTATGTGAAGCTAGTATAACAGATGAGAACCTGCAATCTAATGGCCATTCCTTGGGTGGACTGAAAGAAGACACTAGGGAGAGTCTGAAGGTGCCAGGAAGTCCCACTTCTTCAAACAGTTCTAGAAGATCCTCCAAGGATGGAGAAACAACTCTTACAACCCTTAAGAAAGAGGCAAAGTTYGAACTGCGAGCCTTCCATGAAGACAAAAAGCCCTCAAAGCTCTTTGAAGATGAAGAAGAGAAGGAAAAATACAGAGTCCGCAAAGTGAGACCATCAGAGGAAATGATGGAACTTGAAAAAGAAAGAAGGGAACTCATTAAAAGCCAGGCTGTCAAGAAGAACCCCAACATTGCTGCCAAATGGTGGAACCCTCCTCAGGAGAAGCCCCTGGAGGATCAGCTGGATGAAGAGCATCTGGAGTCTCACAAGAAGTACAAGGAGCGCAAGGAGAGGCAGCAGCAACAGCAAGGTGCAACACCAACATCCCCCAAACAGGTCAGCTGCTCCTTTGTATCCCCAGAGCCAGTCAATGTCAAGAAAGAAGATATTGTCACAGAGCAAATTGACTTCTCAGCTGCCAGGAAGCAGTTTCAGCTGATGGAACATTCAGGTCCATCTCAGGGTCAGGCCCCGCCAAGGCGGTCAGGAACACCCAAAATGTTCTCCATCAAGCCCTTCTACAAAAGCCTCAATTCCCCACATGTGGACAGGCCAATGTCCTCTGTCACAAGACCCGTTTCAGTGTGTGGGCAGACTGGACAGCTTGAGGGTAACAATGCCACAGCTGTCAAAACACAGAAAGTCTCCTGTAGCTCAGAAGGCGACAAGAGCRCTCAGACTACCACGGCTGACACAGCAAGAGAGTTACCTTACAGTGATAGCTCCAGAGCTGGACCAGCCTCAAAACTGTGGGCRGAGGATGGAGAATTCATGAGTGCAAAGGCAGTCTTCACAATGGTGAAGGATGATGGACAGGGAGTTCTAGATCACTTACCGAAGTCAGGCAGCGCYTCTTCACCTCCAGAGGAGCTTGACTCCGGCTTGGATGACTTGTCTGTCAGGTCTCAGGATACCACTGTCTTGGAGACCCTTTCCAATGACTTCAGCATGGATAACATAAGTGACAGCGGTGCCTCCAATGAGACCATGAGCGCCCTGCAGGAAAGTTCYCTAGCAGATTTCTCTCTGCCACAGACCCCACAGGCCGAAACTCCAGCAGAGTGCAGGGCTGAAGGCATCTCCAAGTCTTTCAGTGACCTAGGCTGTGATTCGCCCTCCTCTGCCATGGCAGACTCCATGCTGATGGACGACCACCTGGAGTACCACGCTGGCCTGCTGGTTCAAAATGCCATCCAACAAGCCATAGCTGAGCAGGTGGATAAAGGAAACCCAAAGGAAGAGGAAATCCCAGCAGAGAAAGAAGTCTCAGCCAAAGAGCAGCCAGCTGGCACTGGGCCARCTCCAGCCTCCAAGGAGCATCAGAACCCAATGTTTGAGCCACCCCAGGTGTCTTCACCAGTTCAAGAAAAAAGGGACACCATACCAAAGACTTCAAAAGAGGAYGACTCAGGACTCAGGGAAGGGAAGAGTTTGCAGCAGTCACCCATGTACTCAGCCAGCCAGCCATTCCTTGTGGAGGAAAACAGGCATGAAGTCAGCTATTTCAGCAAGTATTCAGAGGCAGCAGAGCTTCGGAGCACCGCCTCCATCCTGGCCACACAGGAACCTGAAGTGACCGTGGGCCCTTTCAAGTTACGGTCGAGGAAACAGCGAACTTTGTCAATGATAGAAGAAGAGATCAGAGCCGCTCAGGAGAGAGAAGAGGAGCTGAAGAGGCAACGGCAGGGTCTGCAAATGGCACCAAGCCCTGTTACAAAGAGTGCACCACCCATGCCCACCAGAACCGTGTCTTACAAAACTGCACCAGGTAAGAGCCCAAAGTGTCCCATTGGAAGTGAAATGTGACTAAAGGGTCAGGTATGGTTTAGTTTTATGTAATTTTTTATTGAAAACATTGTTTTGCAGGGGTTGAGAGGGCAGATGATTTCATCTGCCTGGAAACTGCATGGGACAGCTTAATTTTCTGGTTGTGAGCACACCTTCGGAAGGTTTTGGCTTTTCACTAATACAGTGCAGAGATGCTGATTATACTTACTAAAYGCTGTTTTGTATTCACCCACTGCCACATTGTAGCGTGACATGTCCATCCCTGTGCTGCTCAGACCACCTACTGAAATTCAGGATCATCTCAAGGAAGCACAGCAGCAGTTTTTACAGCTGTGTGGCTGTTTGAAAGACAAATATCCAAGGCCTTTCTTAATAGGCTTCCTGTTCTCTTGCACATCGTTAGGGAAGTGCAGTAGTGGAGATGTGCAGATTTTGGGGTATGAATCAGATTTCTTTTTCTGTGCATTTTGCTTTGTGTTTTGAGATCTTGGTCTTAATGAGCTTTGTCTTGTGAAATGATATCCAGAGCTATGAGTTGCCATGTATTTTGGCTGGTGTTATTCACTACTGAATTAAACAGGCATCACAAACAAATGTTGAATAGATTCAGTGGAAGTTCTCTTGACCAACGAGCTGCTGACAAGCAGCAATTACAGCATATCTCTCTCCCCCTTCCCCTTCTCAAGAAATAATGTTAAGCACCAATTCCTTCTAAATATAATACAGAAAAAAATACATATTATAAAAGCTTAGAAACACACATCAGGCTTAATTCTGTGTAGTTATTTTTACTAAGCACATACCTGCATAGGCTTTGCAAGTGCCTCTAAGGTTTATTAGCAGTGATCATAGTGAAAAAGTATTCATTTTGCCAAGAATATTTTAATGCTGTCTTTATTTCCACTGATGTAAATACAAGCCAGTGGTACTCATTTTCTTCTGAAAGTCATGGTAAGCTTGAATAAGATGTAGATTTAACCCATTACTGAATATGATTGTGAACTTGGAGTTTTATGGAGCACATAAATAGTGAAAACTTAGTTCTGTTTCTTCTGCAAAGAGGATGATCTTAACATGTATCTTTTGAAAAAAATGTAGCAAATACCAATCTTTTCTTTGAAGTGCTGTTGTTATAACTCTTCGTACAGCATTTTTCATAAGGATCCTTTCTAGTCTGGGGTGTTCTGAGAAATGCCTGACAAGATGCGAGATACAGCGCACCACAGACATCAGTTAGGGCTTGTTTCATAAAGGTGTGCTCATGACTGTGTTCAAAAACAGCATCATCTGTAGCTGAAAGTGCTCAAAATGGGGCAGATAATGATTGTATTTTACTCAGAAGTGATGTTGGATGAGCTGCTGACACTAATGCTTGTTTTAACAGAGCTTCTGGGAAAACAGCATACTTCTGCTTTCTCTACACAATAAGGCTTTTAGTTTGTGCCTGTAAAAATGTTTGTCATAAATTACATTCTTGAGAAAATTATAAACTTCTGTTTATAATGAATCACTCCAGACAGTTTCCTTTAAATGTCCAACTGCCATATGTTCAAGAAAGAAAATAGGGATTGCCTAGCCAATGACTCAAGCTACTGCAATTTGCAACCAGTGACAAGGCAAAGAAATGATTTCTAGGAAAAGATGAGTATGTGGCAGTGTTCAAGAATATAATTGATCAAAAAAACACAAATAACATTGCCAAAGTTCTTCTTAGTTCTACTTTTGGTGCTTTCTGAACAGATGTGCTCAGCATAGTTGTCAGCTGCAGGACACAAGTTCAGCACCCTTAGCACTGGAAGGTGTGTAAACCACAATTCATCTCTTCCTTGTTGTCCCTTTAGCCAGCTGTATTGCCTTCAGGCATCCTCAGAAATAGGGTGGAAGAATACCATGTGATCCCTTGCAAGATTGCAGCAACTTGTCTTTAAGAGTTACAGGATCTTTTCAATATTTGTGAGAAAAGGCAAAATGTAATTTAGCAGAGGCGCGATAATCAGGCTCTTAGGATAGACAGAGCAGAGGTGACGTACAGAGCAGAAAAGAAAACCTGCTTCTGGTGGGCCCAGTAAGGAGTATGCTGTAGAATATATCTGGTACTGTAGTATGTGTATATAGTTTCACAAAGAAAAATAATAATAATTCTACTGCTGATGATAATAATGATAAAGAAGAAACAGAGGTATTTCTGTCAGCAAATTGCCTTTTCCAAAGAAAGAATTGGCACTAACATCAGGATACCTCAGCAGAAAGGGATTAAGGGGTCAAGTATAAATTTGAAAAATCTGTTTCTAATCTTTAAGTGTGGAAGTGCATACTCACTCTTTTGGGAAGGCATAATAATAAACTTAATTAGCAATGGCTTAAAAATCAGGCTGTTTCTACGTGGTGGTCTTAGCAGAGTAGCTTTACTAGAACTCTTGGTGATCCCTGATTATTTATCATGGGTTTGAATCAAGTGGATACTTATATAAGTAACAGAAGGACAAACATAAAAAGGGACTGCAGTGAACTGCACTGTAATTTAACTGAAGTGTGGCAGATTAAAACAATTCTTGTAGGTGAATGTGTGAATGTTAATTACTTCAGGTAGCAAATAGGCTGGTTCTACTCACTCTGACATGCAGCTTTCATGAAACTGATGGTAACACTCTGTTTGCCAGTCATCCAGCACAGTCCAAAAGGTCCTTTAGTAATAAACTTCTGTACTGCTAAAAATTATCCTTTAAAATTGTTTTTTGATGCTTTGACTCAACCTTTTAGCCCATCCCAGATCACTGAACTGAACACACAGTCATTTCAGTGGAATGTGTACACTGGAAAAGACCTTCTCCAGGACACTCCTGATGAAGGTGAAGAACGTATGTGAATTTTCCCCCAAAAAATTTGGTTTCCTGCATGAGAAAACTTAAAGAAGACCAAAAGAGTATTGCTGACTGGATAGTCAACGTGGATCCCAAAATATTTGTGGAGCCCTGTTTAAACCTGAACATTTACTGTGTTTGTTTTGCTGTAGCTCCTGCTGCACTTAGCATGATGTGAGCAGCTGCACAGCAAGACAGTGGTTTCCTCCAACAATGTGCAGGTGGCACATCATCCCTCCTGGGCATGACCTTTTGGGGCTGTCTGATTGTTTATTTGAGCAGGATGATGGGAGTGTGACATAAGAGGAATCCAGCATAAGCATGGTGATGTAATTCCCTTTTTTTTTTTTTTGTTATTCCTTTTATTAGAAATAACTTTAGCTATGAAGGATTTGTATCTAAGTTCATAGAGTGCCTGGCTCTGAGAAATCCTGTTCCTCAAAAGGAAGCCTGAAAATCATTACAGGGGAGGTCTTGGTTCAGTGAAGGCTTTTCATCTGGAGCCAAACCCTTGGTCAATATCTTCTGTCTCATGATGAGGGATGGGGAGTACCTACTTTGGGAAGCTGCCACATCTGCCTTTTTGGTGCTTGTCACTAAAGTATTTCCAGGTGAGGCAGAAGGCACACTGTGCTCATGCGCAGGCTCAAACACTTGCACAAGCATCAAAGAGAACTGCAGCCCATCCTCATCTTTTGTTGCCCTCAGCTGATGAACTAAATTAGAGAGTTTCAGTGGGTGGCATAAGCCTAGTGGGGAAGCTGCAGCTTAGAGATGCAAGCAGTCAGATACCTTTAAACTCTAGCTAACTGTGAGGAATGTGTGTGCTGTCCTTTTCTTTCTTACTCTCTTCTTTCTGAGTGGCAGCTGTGGAGCTCAAGCCTCTGTTAGAGAAACCACTTCAGCCTCAAAGCCATTTTCCATTTCAATTTTTCTCTAATAAAGACACATGTTTAGGAAGCTTCTCAGGTTTACCCATAGCCTAAGGATACTTTTTGTGTCTTGGGAAGAGAAGCAGAAACTTTGGGGCAAGATATTTGTGGTCATTGCAAAATTTTAAATGCCTTGTATGCATGTACAGAATAAGGATCATATGAAGATATTATACATATGCATGAACTCCCTTTTAAAATCAGAATTTTGAGAAAGGCTACAGCAGAAATGTTTACAGAAGATGCTGTTTCCTTACCCCTTCATAGACACTAGTATGAAAAAAAGAAAGTTAATCATTTTCTCCAAGGATTCCTCTGAAGTGCTCATCAGTTATCCACAGAATACTTAACAACATACTAACCCAGCTCAGTTTCCCTTTACTTTCTTACTCCCTACCTAGTGGAGGATGTCTGTGACGTGTGAGAATCTTTGAGAGATTCTTTATTTACTATTTGCTTGTTTGTGATTTTGTATATTTGCATATTTGCATTGTTCACCTGGTGCTCAAGAAGAGCAAAGAAGCCCACATTTCACCTGGTGCAGTTATGAGACTCTGACTTACCAGAGGGACCTTTTCTCTGACGTACTTCAGCAATCCCCTGACTCTAGCACAGACTGGTTTCCTAAAACAGTCTGTGCTGCTGAAATGCCTTATTTTGAAAATTTTTCAGGCAAATTCTTTAAAAAATGTCAACAGTATCTCTAAGTAAAAAATAAATGTGTAGTAGATTTGGGATTCTATAGCCATAAAATATACACGTATGTACAATATGTGCACATATATTGTATATATGTAATGTTTATATATACATGCAATACAAAGCTTGGAATCAACGATTTTGAAGGTATTTTCAAACTTTTTTTTTTTTTCTTGATTCTGTGGTTATGAAAATTGATGAGCCTTCCATTCAGGATGAACAGTCCCACTTGAAGATATCCCCTTTCTTAAATGGTAATCCCCAAAACCTACAATTTGCATTGTTTCCCAGGAGAAGGGGAGTGGAAGGATCTCTTTCCAGCCATTAGGCTTGTCCATAGATTTGAGCATACTGTGTTGTGTCTGTATCCCTGGAGAAAGGTACAAGTTGTGCAGACATCTGAGAAGCCTCATTCTTCCTCCATTATGTACATCCATGCAGGGCAATGACTACTATAAGAACAAAGTAATGCAGCAAGACATCTGACCTTTAATCAGGCCTTTCATTTTTATCACTCTTTTTTACCCACTGGGACTGATTGGCAGGGTAGTGAACAGTAGTTTCAAGTCTCTCCTGTGCTGTGCAGTCTAAGCTGTCACACATGGGTGCAGCTGGGCATCTCAGCACCTACTGTTGGCCTCTGGTTTGGTAGCATAACTCCTGTTTATCTGTGGAGCACATCCTGATGCAGCCCAGAGAAGAACTTGGGCCCATAGAAACTCCCCCTTCAGTCTCTGGTAGGGTGATATAAAGAGCATGGATTCCCTGCCTCATCACTGCACTGCCCAGCTTAAATTAAACCTGCAATGGAAAACCAGTCATGCTGGGTTTTTCAACACTGATCAGAAATGAAAAAAGCCTGGCTCTGCAGTGTTGGCTCACTTCTTCTTTCAAGAATAAATCCTGTTGATTCTTACAGGAGATTTCAAGGCTGCTCTCTAGTGGCTGCAACTGTAATGATGCTTTTTGCTTTTTAAAGGACCAGCTAGGGTTTTAATTTGTTTCAGCAACAAGTTTCCTGAAAATCAACATGATCCTTCTAATTATTTCACTTATTTTTAAGGAGTTTGCAGTGGGTATTTTTCTCTTTTTATGGGTCTTTTTTTTTTTTACATTCATTGAAGCATCTTATTTTAAAATGTTCTTGATGGTCCCATAGAAAAGGAAACATGATGTTAGTTCAGCATTTCTTTCTCCTGTCTCAGCTGAGAACCCCCACATATCATTCCCATGACCTGCCACTTCATCCCCATTTTTCCCAGCAGAACATGGGGGGGGGGGTTCCCACCAAGTCACTGCCTGGTGATGAGAAAGGCAGGCTGTTCTTCCCAAAGAAGCATGGGTTGTCCACCTGTGAGCTCTCCTGCAGCTTACAGCAGTGGTCTCTGGTGTGCCTTTTACCTGCCTTTGGAGTCACTGTGCTCAAAACAGTGAGCTTCCATGGTGCAGTGGGCTCAGCCAGAAAGAAAAATAAATTCTCTCTGGCTTTCCTTCAACCAGGAGGAAACTCAGAGGCCCAATCTGAACCTTTATAGGACAGAGACCTGATCCTGCTCTGCCACAGAAGCACTCTGTGCAACCTGCAGGAAACAGCTGCAGGGAAGAGCAGCACCGGGGATCAACCCAAAGCCTTTCTTGCTACAAAAGCAGATAAAAAATACTGGAAAAAGACAAGGCAGCTGTGTTTAACAAGATGCGTTCTTTGGACGACTTGTGCATGGTCCCTGCATGTTGCATTAGCTGAGCAAGAAAAAAATCATCTTGTGGTTTTCCAGAATCTTACAAACATTTCCAAATTGCAGAAATGTATCCTGTAGGAGGAAACACAGGTATTTCAAGCAGGTACTTTTGTAAACAGTGGTTTTGTAAAAAGATTTTGTAGTGTTTTGGTACAGTGGGTTACAGGAAGAGGGAGAGTGATTTTTTTAAAAGCCCCTGACCATCCTGATGTAACAGATTGTTTCATAGACTTCATTCCAGACTCTTTCTTCATTCAAAACCTGCTGAAAATGCTTTTCCAGCTATCATCTTCAGTAAACAGTTTGTGAGTCCTCAGCTTAGAAGGGCCTATTCTTTTTCATGTCATTGCAGGGAAGATAGAGAAGATCAAGCCTCCTCCATCCCCCACGGCAGAAGGCCCTGCCTCACAGTTGGACCCTCCATCCGAGGAGTCTGCGGGAGCCCAGCGACCCAAGAACCTGATGCAGACCCTCATGGAGGATTATGAGACACACAAAACCAAGAGACGAGAGAGGATGGATGACAGTGCAGTAAGTGCAGTTCTCCTCCCTTTTTGCTCTGTGGTAGAGACCATGACTTGCAGAAACCAACAGACACTGGAAAATGTTATTTTACYAGAATCTGCTCAGATCACCTTGCAAATGGGTAAGGATTTTAACACATTCTAAGGGGCAGGTGTTCAAAATGGAAGGATGCAGACAAGTGAAGAGGAAGAATGTGTCACTGCAAGTATTGAGGGCAACACATTTTTCATTTTAGTTAATTTTGTTAACTAATAATAAGAGCAGTGAGTAGTTGCCCTGTAATTGGCAGAATCTGTTAATTCACACRTCACCAAGACCCTCCAATGGGTTATTTCAGTGGCACTTTGAAATTTATGAATCAAGCATGTATTCACACCTGTGTTTGTAGACACCCCCCAAAGTCCAGTCTAAGTGTGCTCAGTCTTAACTGTAAGTTGATAACTTCCCCAGAAAGGACCTTTGTGGAGCTTGACTGGGAGTGTCTCAGAAGTTAACTTGGATCCTTCAACAGCCAGCATGCTATTGCTGGATTTGTTGTCCTTGTTCCACACTTGCAGTAGGAAGAGTTTACCTGAATTTAAGTGTTCCTTATTAGAGACACTAATAAGCAAAGTTATGGATTTTGTAACTGGAATCATCAAAATTCAGGAAAATCTGGTTTTCCTGAGCAAGCATGAGCTGTTTCTTATCCAGAGTCGTTGAGTGCAAAAGAAAATAAGATACAAGTTGAATGTCAAACTCCTTAAATGGAACAGTGTTTGCTGAAGCAGCCAAAGTCCTCCAGACATTTCCCAAAGATGTCTGAACAGTGACCCTACTGCCAAGGGCGCTCCAACAAACACTTTCTAGTAATGTTCATTAAAGGCAGGTTCTCATGAGTGGGATAGATGTAAATGAAGGTTTGTAACATGAATACTGCACTAGTCTGGCAGCTTTTAATCACTATTTGTGAGTATTTCACAGTAACAGAAGGTAGTAAAAATTAGAAGGAATGGACCATGGAGGGATTGATCCTTTTCTGTCACGAATTTTCAAGGCCTCAGTGAATTTGCAATTTCCCAGTGCACACCAAAGTCCCACAGTGTTGAGGTTTGTTGTCATTCTCCTCTTCTGTAAGCCCACTGCATAAAGCCAAACAATACTTTTTTGCTGCTGTCCACCCAAAATCCTCTTAGAGGTCTGTGTCCTGCAGAGCCCAGGGAGAACTTCCTGAGATCAGCAGGAGTGTTTTGTTTCTTTTCCCTGGCTTTTTGTGCTCTCCATTGGTAAACAACCCTGTTATTGACAAGGGAAAGATAATTTTAATAAGAAGTTCTGCACTTGTACCACTGTCAGTTTGAGTGAATATTTTACAGTCCAGGCTAAGCAACTATTATTCAAAAGGCAAATAGCTTTAATTTGTCAGCAGAGAACATTTGAACAGTGTTCTCAGGGAAAAGGATTTCTGTAACTAAAGAAACAAAACAGCAAATCACTGCACTATTTTTAAAAATACATTAAATACAGCGGGAGAAGGAGCACAACTGACAACCAGACAGGCAGCTGCTGCTTGGAGTATTATGTCCTGAGAGCTGAATGCGGCTCAGCATTGCTCTTTGTGAGTGAGGAGAACCAGAGACTTCCTCAAGTACTGGGAGCAGTCAAGGGTGCCTGGCACAGCAGCCATGGTCTCCTCAATGGAGAGCTTTGTGGAAAGGTTTCACGTCCGTGGGAACTCCCTCTCATGCTGAGCGCAGTACAGATGTAAAGAGATCCACTTTTGCCCTGCATAAGACACAACAAAAGACAGGAGGGTGGTTTCAGTGGGACATTTACCCTCTGTAGTCCCTCCTTCAGGCTTCACCACCTTCTGTTTCATGTCTGGCTTCAGTGGCTTTAGTGGCTACAATGTGGCCCGTCTGGTCGAGGCTTGTGGGTTATGCCTTTCAGAAAGAGAGGGCCAGTGAACCACATCTTGGAAGAACTTTGCTGCTCAGGAAAGGGGGCGGTTTCTTCCATAGTATGTGTTGCAGCACAGATTTCAGCTGATGAGTGAAAGAGAAAAAGCAGCAGCAAGGAAATGGGTCAAGCACTGATGGTAAACAAGACTGAGACTGGCCAAGCAACGTCATTAAAATAACACAAAACTGGCAAATCCTTCCTTTTTATTTTTTATGACACTAAGTTGCTTGAAGTCGTATACTCTGGAATGTGCCAGTTCTTAGAATTTCTGTAATTTGTTCTTGTTTCCTAGTTATAACATGCTTGTTCAATGTACTAATGCTGGTCTTTTCCCTTTCTACCAGTACACCTCTAAATTACTGTCTAGCAAGGTTACTTCTGAGGTACTTTTCAAGTGCTTGTTTATTTTTGCTTCTTCTTGCATGGTGATTCCAAGTGCATGTTGCTGCTGTTGGCATTTTCATAGTGTGTGCCAGTGCCATTCCGTATAAAAAAATGTGTGTGTGTGATATTCCCTTATATCTCTCATAAGCAAGTATTTCTGTGGCTGGTTTTCTAACCCTTGGATTCTAGTTACAATTTCTGCCATGGGAGGTGTTGTAATTAAAGGGATGGGAGATGTTGCCTGGGACTGGAGCATTCCTGAGGTGAGAAGTGAGAACTTCCCCTTAATCCCTCTTACCATTTAGCTGGCAAAGCTAAACCTGGGATCCAAGCATCTTCAGATGCTGCATGAAACTTCTGTGGCTTTCTTTTGTCTCTGATTACAGTGTATTTAATACTATCAAAATCCTCTAGTATTTTGTAAAAAACCTGCACACCATCCTTTCATCTGTGGAAGAGACAGATCCGAGGGCATGACCTCAGTCTGATTTTGTGAACCTTTCCTTGTCCCCTCTATGTTGTGATGTTGTGACTGATCACAGTCCCACAACTTAGCATCATTGTTTGTCTCAGGGTGGAATAAACCCAAATCTGCCAAATACAAGGTGTTTACAGTGACATTTGTTATTTTAACAAAGTAGTAATTGGCACAGCCTTTGTGCCCACAAAGATGGACTTTGCCAAAGGCAGTAATTTGAAGAGCAGGTAGTTGATACCGGAATGTTTGTTAAGAATGAGGTGCTCAGTAATGTGTATATTTCAAATGCCTGTAATTTTCTCTGCAGATTGTGGTAATGACTGATACTCCTTTGTCCAACATCAGCACTTTTTTATAAACCCGAACCTTCCATTTTTTTTTTTCCTGTTCCCAAATATATCTGACCACATCAGCTACCTCAGGACAAGTACATGAACATTTTCTGACCTGGAGAGTAAAGCAAAGACAAATCTTTGCCATTTCCTATTCATTAAATAATTTAGAGTGGGTTTTATCACACTGATACAAGCCAATGATTGATCTTTGTGTATTTATAGATAGTTAAATCAGTGTAAGAGCAGTGTGCTTTCAGAGTCCTGGTTTTAAACATAGGTTCTGCCTTTTCTCCTCCATAATATCTACACAATAATCTAAAACAAGATTTGTGAACAGCAAGTAGTGATCAGAGTGTTTGATGCTGGGTGAGAGGCAGAAGTTCAGGTGTATTTTTTACAGGCCCAGGCCATGGTCTTCTGCTGGGAAGAGTTTTGTGTCCATCTGGTGTAATGGTAATGATACAAAGAGTAAGGAGCTGGAAGAGAATGTGCATGAATGGGAGGGGGCTAGAAATAAAAAAGACTGCAGGACGCAGCAATTCCTCATGCAGGTGAAAGGATATTCTCTGGCTRTTCCCCAGCATATAGCCTCAGACTGAAGAAACCATGTGATTCTCAGTGGAAATCTTCAGCTAAAACCAGACAGGTTGTTTCAGAAGGAACAGCAAGACTCAAGGCACTATTTGCCCCTACTCTCTACTAACCCTCAGCTGACCTGTGTCTGCTGTTCACCATAGCCTTCCAAAATGCATTCTGGTGCAGGAAGGTGGCTCAGCTTTAATCATCGTTGGCAGCACTGTAGCTGTCCCAGCTGTGCTTGCACTGTCTTGGGAGCAGGGACTTCCATGCAGTCATCCCGACAGCTCCACTCTGGAAAGCAGGAAACAGCCCCCCAGCAAGCCACAGTAACTGCTGAAGTTCAGCTACCACAGCAACTGCACCCTGCTTTATTAGGGTGATGTCTTGCATCAACACCAAATTCCTGCAGCCTGTACTAAAAGAACATTCCACTGCTGTTTAGAGACCTCTGTGCATGCCCCTGTGTAGGACGTTCTTATCCTCAAAACCTTCTGCTTTTGGCCTTACAGCTATACATATATTCAAATGTACAGGACATTAGCTTGAGTTTCCTTGATACCAATCATGCTGTGGCAGATAACTGCAGTAAGATGATGTTTAGGTAACATTAAAAGCTAGTGCTGAAAAATTTTGTGTTGAGAAACGGAAGGTGAACATACTAGATTTGATGGCATTTTAATACTGCCACTATCTTGTTTCAAGTAAACACATTTTAATCTCAGACACCCAGCTCCTCACTGTGTTTTCCATCAGTCTGGCTATTCAGTAAAACAGCATTAAGTAGGTACAGTAAGGAAAATGCTTTCATGCAGGAGAAATAGATGTTCTCTCAGTAGTTCCAGTTTTATTTAAAGCATTTATCATTCCTGAGCAGGCACGCTCACATCTGCAGGAGCAGGCAGCCTGTTCCCTGCATTTATGTTTCCATCTCTTTATGCGCACTGTGTTCGAAGAATGTGTTTTCTGCAGCAACTTTACCACATAGTGCTCCCAGATTTTAGACATGCAGACCTTTGCATTTTCCGTTTTCTTTATTTCTTTTAGTTATTCCAGATTCAGATGGGAAGAATCAGTTAAATATTAAACCTCAGAAAAATTGTTTCACTTCCACATCAGCTTTGCCACTTCAGTTCAACAAAAATTGTCTGCTATATAGCAGTCAGTTTTCTGACCACTCAGAAAACACTACTTCGGTAGTTATGATAAATATTATTTGGGCTAAAGCATATATATATATATGTGTCTCTGTGTGTGTGTGTGTGTATTATATTGCTTTCTGCTGTTGTCAGTAAGAGAGCAGTTATTAAAGCTGTAAGCTGTGTACTGAATTTGTTAAATCTGATGGAGGGAAATTCACTATAGGTTAGTCTCCATCTCTAACATGGAAAGAAAAATTATTGATACACCTAACAGTGTATCAATATTTCAATTTCCCCCCCCCCAAATCCTCAAAAAATGAACTAAACCTTCAAGGAAAGAACCCTCTGCAATTCTTGAGCTGCAACCAGAAGATCCAGAAAGAAGTTTTCTGCAGGGAGGTGAAAAGCAGTTCTTACAGCCCTACATATCTTTTGTCTTTCCCTCACACCTACTTTTACTCTCCAAGTCCTTCCTCTTCTGCTACAGCGGGTATTCGAATCAGCTCTGCTAAATAAGACGTTTTATGTAACGTTGTTTTTTTCCCTGATGTGGCCTCTTCATTAAGACATAGTTCACAGGCTGAAGAAGCCTAAGCTTAAGTGAAGCGTCTGCTTCATGATCTTCCTTCTGCATGCAGTTATGGCTCTGGCTGTCTTAGGACACCCTGAGCACCAAACCTTGCCCTGCCTACACCCACTCAGCTGATYGAGGGCATCATCAAGGAGGGTGCTTGTGAGGCATTGAGGTAGCATTTTTGACTTGCTGTGGAGAGCCTGGGGGTGCTGCACTCATTATGCATCTGGAGTCAGCCCTGATACTGGCCAAATGCATTTTAAAATTGAGATAGTTGGCTGTTTTTAGGCAAGCAGCTTCCTGGGTCATGAATTCAATGCTCCATTGAGGAGTCCCAATTCCCCACTCAGTCATTCCAGTTGCATGCTATAATTATGCCACTGTTTCCTCTAGCAGGTCTAAAACTGTCACAGCCTTGTAAAAACAAGGAGTGTTTTAGGTCAAACACTATTTCCAGTTGATTAGATGAATAATTCTGGAATAACTATTCAAGAGGATCTTCAATTTATATGCTGTACCATTTAGTATTAATACTGAGCCAATCTTGCTTTCCTGCAAGGTCCAAGACTACATTCAATGCCCTCATGGTACCTCTGATATGAATCTGGATACAGTTTTACTTGGAGAGCCAGCAGCATTTGTAGAAGCAGACTCTGGGGTAGGTGTGCAGACCAGAGATAAATGGAAGAAACCCTATTGCCATCTTTTAAGTTAAGTACAAGCTGACTGATCAAAGCAGGAATCTTCTAAGTTTAAGTGTCCTTAATGCTGATGCAGTCCATTAGCAGAGACCCTCACAATGCTGGTATGTCCAGCAAAGAAGCTGCTGATTTCAAGCTGTTCTAAACTATGTAAAATCAATTTTACTTTCAGCTGGCATATTTTTGCAGGCCAAATTCTACAGACAGTCTTTAAAAATATAGTGGCAGTTTTAGTTTGAAATTTATGCTGAATGATGCAGTGATATCCACTCCCAGTTGTGCTTCTCCATTGTTCAGTTTGGGTTGTCTTTTCTTGGTTCAGGCATTCTGCAGTGGGAGTAACTCCAGTACACAGCTTACTCACAGACTGATAYCTCAGACCAATGTTTTCCTACTAATTTTTTCTTTTTTAATTAATAAGTTGATAGATTTATGAGCACATTTGGCCACTGCTAGGAAACACAGAAACCACTCAGTCCTGCTCCCTCTTTTTGGTAGTTGTTCTGCAAAAAGAGGAGGCATGGTTTTGGGCAAAATTTCCTATCAAAATCCCTGTAGTTCTCTAGTGGACCTGGACTAACTTTTTAGCCATGGTCAGTGCTGAGAATGAGATGGAGCTTTCATTACAATTCATCTCTGTTGGCCTGATTTTATCTTCAGTTCTTTGGCTTGTTCATAGTCACAGTCAAAAGAAACTAAGAGGGCAAAGAAATACTAATGCTGGCAAAACTACATCCTATCTTCAGCTCCTGAATGAAGGTCTATAGGTTGCAGTTGGCATAAATGCAGTAGTCCATTCTCATTCCCATAAGCAAAGTTATGGTGGCCTGTAATTGCAGCTGGCAGTTCAGAGCTGGTTTTCCTACACTGCCTGTACAGGAGCCTAATACCTGTGTGTGTACTCTTCCAACCACAACTTGTCACAAGCTGGAAGCAGAATTTCTTTAGTCTCAAATTATTTACTTTTATTCTCTTCAAGGCTTTAGTCCTCGCTGCATGTGACTTTCTTCACAGAAGAATACCATCATCCTATCTGAAAAGGTTATCTACTCTTCTGCAGTCAGCAGAGCAGCTTGCAGGAAGCATTAGGGACAAGGGATGGCCAGCATTGCATTGGTGAAGAGTCATGTGTTTGTTGCGGGATTTTTTTAGCTGATGTAAAAAGCTTCAGAAGTTAGGTTTTTTGGGAGGGATGGTTAAAACACACTGAGAGCAGTTGACATTGCCAGCTCTGTAGTTTCATCATAGAGCTGTTACTCAGTGTTGGTCAGAGAATAACATTGTTGTGTGCTTCTGTAAGAAGGATCCATACCCCTTTATATTTCACCCTGCTGTGTGGAAAACACCCACAGCCATGCATTATTTGCTGAGGAGTCCCTCAGACTTGTCACAATAATGCCTTTTGATGTTGTCTCACTTTCTTTTTTACTTTCTCAAAACATGTGTTAAAACTGTTTCTTACGTTTTCGGTCAACTGTTTATGTGTGTGCATATATACAAACATATATACAGTGTGTGCATATACCTGTGTGTGTGATGTGTGTATATGAAATGCATATAAATGTATTGAGCCCATCTTATACCACACTTTTTAGGCCTTCCTTGTGTAAATCTCCTTTTCCATGTGTGTAGAGTGATTTTTCACTCCAGAAGCACTTGGATCACGGTGCATGGCAGCTGCAACACAATGACCAGGAGGAGGGGAAGAGGCAGGGGCTGGGGCAGGGGCTGCCTAGTCCTGCCTAAGAGGGTGATGTGCTGAAATAGGTGGCTGTCTGCTTCCTGGGCTTCATGTGGAGTTTTACTTTGAGACTAAACTAAACTTGGCCCTGGGGAGAGGACCAAGACCCTGGGACAGAGCAATTGCAGCTGCGCTGGTAGAGGTCAGGTGGGGCTCCCCTGCACGGAGTTGGATGCTGCCAGACGACTCCTACCACTTTTGTCCTCCTGTAGAGTGGCTTTGCCCCTGTGTGCCATCCCCCCACTTTCACGTCATGGAGTGCTTCATTGCATGTTTTCCTTTTCTGCACAGGGTGTGGCACTGGAGCCCCGTGGAGAGGGCTGGCCTGGCTGGTCCCTGCCCGCCTGGCTGGTCTCTGCCTGCCTGGGTGCACAGTGTAGGACACCCTGAGGGCAGAGCCTGAGTGATATCCTGTGCTTTCCTTTTCTCTCCTGACCAGGTCCTCGAGGCAACCAGGGTGAACCGAAGGAAGAGTGCTCTGGCGTTGCGCTGGGAAGCTGGCATTTATGCCAACCGAGAGGAGGACGAATAACCACTCTGCAGTGTGAAGACAGCAACCAGGCACGCCAGAACCAAAAAAGAGAGAAAGGAAGGAAGGAAGAAAGAAAGAAAGAAAGAAGAAAAAAAAAAAACCACAAAAAAAACAACAAAACAAACTAAAAACCCACCATGAAAGCAGCAGCATTTTAGTCCAGTATTTATTAAATACACAACAAACTCGATGCACATAGACACAGAAATTATCCAGCTCCTGGCAATCCTAAAACTACAGGAAAAACACACCTAGAAAACAGCCCCTTCTTCTTCCCTCCATCTCCCCTCTGAAATAATGCAGTGGAGAGGGTGCAGGGGGTGGGAGCCCTTGGGGGTGGGCACAAGAGGGTGATTGTGCCCATGGACCAGATAGGCTGCAGACATGTGGCAGGAAGTAATTCGTGGAGGAGTCTACAGCCAGGACTCACACTTCTATTTCTCGCTGACTGAATTGCCAGCCCTCCTTGGCCACAGGACCACAGTCCACCCAGCAGCTCCTGTCAAAACCTCCTGCAGTTCCTTCACCTCCCACAGTCGCTGCACAAAGACCGTCGGCGTTAATTCGGCATACTTTTATCCAGCCTCAAAACACAAAGATACTGCCCTCTGTTCTATTTCTTTAAAGAGACTGAAGGGTTGGGTTTGGGATTGGATTGGTTGGTTGGGGGGGGGCGGGGAGGGGGAGGATGTTCTGCTCCCCTTTCTAGTAATTTATCTGTTTAAAACAAGGAAAACCCAACAAGCAGGGAGGCAGTTACTGCAAATGTACAATCCAGCAAACTCAGTCAAACAGTACTTGTGTTGCAAACACAAGCCATCACAATTTAGGAGTGGAATAGATGGGGATGAGAGCTAAGCCAAATGGATTACCTTAGCTTTAGGATCCTATATGCTTGCAATATCACCTGAACTCCAGGTTCTCAGAGCATATTTACGCAACATAGTTTCTAAGTAGAAAATCTGTATTTAGCGGATGACAACTATTTTTTGATGGTGGGGTGGGAAAGAATGGCATATGTGTAAAATCTTTGAAGATGGATAATTTGAAGTAGAAAGGTAGTGGGAAAGGGATACAAATAAAGGACATTTAATTTTTAAATGAGGCAATAAATGAACTAAGCCAGACTCTGGCCTAGAAAGAGGTATGAAATAAAGAAGAAAGATAGTTATGTCTTCAACTATATTTATACAACTTTAAAAGCCTTTGAAGTAGAGTGCTTTGTGGAAGTCTTCACGTTTCCAGGCAACAAAAAAGCTGAAGGGCATAATGAGTTGGAAGGAATGAGCAAGGAAGAGCAGACAAGGGAAGAAAATATTATTTTAGCTGTTCAGCCAGTGTTTTCAGCGCTACAAGCAAAACCATAGAGCCTTTAGTTATTGCTTAGGCTTGGGATCAGCAGTGAAGGATTAGTGTGGATGTGTGTGGGTGTGTGTGGGTGAGTGCATGAGGCTGGCATACCAGAAAGTGTATGGCAGTGTGTGTACTGATTATTTTCTCCACAGCTGTTTACCAGCTATAGGGGTGAGTGCTATCTTTTTTTTTTTCCGAAAGGGGATATAAAATAAGGCACTGAGTTAATGCAGTATTTGTGATATTAAAATTTGACCCAACATGGTATTTGCATGAGTCACAATTGCAAAGTATTGACCAGTTTTGTAAGCTGACGATTAGGAAAAGAAATGTGGTATTTATTCTTGTGCTTTGTATTTGTATGTAGTATAGAGGCTGCGGGTTTACTCTTTCTTATCACCAAGCAATACAATAGGAATATTTTACAACTGGGAACCATAATTTCTGGACTAGAAACCAAAGTTTGGGAGGTGATGGGAAAAAAAGACACCAAGCCTTTTTTCTCTAAAAAATACTCTTTCTCTTTTATATCAATTATTATTTCAACATCTTTTTAAAAAATCATCAGCCAGGATACTGTGTCCTCCCTAAGCCTTTCCTTGGTTTCATGATCTGCTGTGCTGTTTTATCCTGAAACAGTGAGCTCATTTAAAATGAGTACCGATACTGTGAACATACTTCTGGTGCTTTTCTTAAACAAACAGAACTTGCAACCAAATTATTAACCACCACCACCGTTCAGTTCCTCCAGCATGTGATTTCTGTCCATGGGCACGTATAATTTTGAGGCTTATTTAAATCTAGTAAAGAGATTTATATCTACCCATTGACTCAGTTTTTTCCATTTTCTCTGTAAGTGCTGCTGAACTGAAGAAAACTTGCTGAACTGAGAGTTCACTGTGATGAGGGCAGCAAGCTTGTCAAGGAGAGGTGCCATGGAGAGGCTCCATGCCTATGAAGGAGTTATGTATTTAATGGAGTTGTTTTTCAGGCGTGGTAATCAAGGGTAATTGATGTATCAAGGCAGGTTGTTACCATACAACTATAGGAAAAGCACCAGTACCAGTGCAGCACTAGTGAGACCATATGACACTACAGATGTGAGCTTCACACACCARTGTCAAAAAGATGCCTGCCCTTTAGAGGGAGCTTAAGAGAGACCAGGTAAAAGGAGTTTTCTGAGAACAGGAGATGGTCTCTGTGTTGTGGTGGTCTTGCATTAGTTGGCACACATCAGTTTCCCCCAGTATTTGCTCCTGAAAGCTGGGTCAGCCCTGGACTGCCTTCCCAGGAACTTGAGTCTTTTATTTTCTTTAGTCTATAGGCCTCTTTTCCCCTCCAGCTTTCTCACTGGAAGSCAGTGACAGTAATCACCTATCATAAGACATCTTTTCATGCGTTGTTCTCTGTGATAAAAGCATTTGCTTTCAGCCCCTGCAGTGAAAGTATTTCAGTCCAGGACAGACAGACTTTTTACACAGCACAGTTTTTCTCTTCCAGAAATTATGGACACTTAGAGTCAGCAGCACATTCAGTGCTGTGGTAACAAGAGTGAGATGATGCAGTTTCCTTGCCTCTGTTATTTCATTTGCATGCTACCAAGCTTAGGTGTTTATAAGTATATGGCAGTAATACATATCTATCTATATATGACTATATCAAATGCAGCAAAAGAGCACTATTGCAGAGTTAACTTTGTCTCCACAAAAGAAATGCTCAGATCCTTTCCCGTGGCAAAGACTGGTTTTAATGAAACTGTGTATTGAGAAATAGTTAAGCATTAGCATTTGTGATTATAATCAGTTTGGGGTTACAATGCAGGTTTTCTGAACAATTTGTTTTTAAAGCTGCCAATTCGGGCTTCATCTTGCTCTGTACTGACATTTCTGAGGGAAAACAGAGTAGTATTGACGTTTGGCAACCAAAAGGCAGCATCTTTGTCATGACTTATCAACCAGTTCCAACAATACCTGGCTTTCTGTATGTTAACCACTTAAATGTTATCCTGCTTCTGTTTTATAGTGACTGTGAGGCCTACAATGCAAGTATATAATTATTTTCTCATTAAAATAGAAACCTGTGTTGTGTTTCTACAAAACTGTCTGTTTCTTCATGTTATTGCAGGAAGTTGAGGCCCTGAAAGCTGCATGTGGCTGGAAGAGAGTAGCCTGTGTCCCACCTCTCATGGCAGTCAGTCGGTCTCTTCCTGAAGTTCTTGACTTGGTGTCTCTCTCTTTTTCTAGAGGTGGGAGAGATCTCTCTCCACTTGGTGGTGCCAGTTGCAGGATCCAGGGCATCCCTGCATTTTTTTTTCCCGCAATCATGCTTGTGGAGGTTTGCAGAGGCCAAATATGCTTTATGATGAATCTCATGACCTCTCTTTCCTTGCTTCCTTCACCCCTGCAGGAACCCCACTGTTGTGCATGGCAGAGCACACCCTTTCGGCTAGTTGTCCATTTATCACATGCCTGGCTGCAGCAGCCAGCTGCTTGCCCAGTGCCCCTCACTCCCCCTTCATCATCAGCCAGACCAGGGAGATCCCATCCCTCACCCCCGTGAGGAAGCTGCCACCAGCTTTTCCCTGCAAGAGCTGGGAGGTGCCAGAGCACTGGGTGTACCTCAGAAGGGCTGCAGGGACTTGTTGAGATCTAGCCAAGTTCATGCCAACCTCTGCCCCTCCCTGTGCTGGGAACAGTCAAGTGTTTAATTACACCCCTTTGTGGGAAGCAGCAGAGGACACAGGTGGGAGTTGGCTAGGGACAWGTGCTGCTTCCAGTCTGTGCTCTCCATAAYACCAGCCCTCCTCTCCTTGTGCAGATAGTATCAGAAATGCCTATGAAGAAAATCAGTTGTGGATTTACATTGCAGCTACTAAATGGAAGTCAAGAAATGGGTTAGAGAACAAGCTTGAAAATTTATCTATCAATTCCAGTCCCTTTGCCTTTGGAAAAAAAAAAAGGTGTTGCTGTCTTCTCAACACAGGAGGGGCTTTCTGTCTGCCTTGCATTGCTCTGTGCCAAGAAGATGGTGTATTGGAATTAGTGGCACACAATTGGAAAAGCAGCTCCTAGGCATCTTCTTTGGATTTTATGTAAAATAAAAGTGAAAACTGGACTTTTGCAAGGGAACATTCAGACATTGCAAAAGTAATTCAAKGGCACCAGTGAGTGGCAGCAGGTCAGAAAGTTTGCAGTTCTGCTGTTATCAGCTGTTGTTACCTGTTTCATAACACACTCAGGACATTTCAAGTCCCTGTCACCCTGTTGCATAGCTGGAATGGCATGCACCACACTTCAGAGTGTTTTTTACAAGTAGGTAAGRACTATAAAAGAGCATTTTATCAAATATTTCTGGCATGGCCCCACAGAAGGTGAAGGTATTGCACCTCATTTGGTTTCCACTGGCTTCAAGAGGCCCCAGCACAATGGAAAAGCAAATGGAGAGGCAAAGGATCTCATCTGCAGGGACAGGTTTGATGTAACTGCTTTAAAAGGAGAGAGAGCATTCAATACAGTGTTTTCAGTTTTGAATGGGCACAAGAGATTAAAAAACCTTACAAACAGGGACCTGTAGTGTAAGGAAACCAAGTCAGAGCACCRMMAGCCATAACAGGGTGGAGGGAGAGRGCTAGGTAGGGCCAGAATTACAAATAYAAGCATGAACTTTAGCGCTAAAGACGTCAAGTTATGTTCTAGTTGCTGAATTGACTCGGGGGCAGTGCAGGAAACCACTAGCAGTCTGCATCCAGCCCTCCACTGCTTCCCAGGCCAAAGGCTGAAAGCATCCCAGTCCTTCACATGGCTCAAGACTGACAGCCAAGGGCTATYCTGTCACTTCAGCAATAGCATGGGGGAAAACGAACAAAATACTAAAAAACAAACCATCTAAGCAGCAGCAGAAAAATAACCAGAATGCCATCTAGACCTCATGATCTGCTGCTAGCTCTGACTAATTGGCTGAATGCTGATTAATTTGCATTGTACCCCACTGCTTTATCAATGGGATCTTTAGGAAGAGAGCTTTTGCAGTAAGCACAAGATACGACAAGCAGTGTGAGAGCTCCTGCTCCATTCCAGATGTGTCAGCTCTGCAGTGAATTGAGAATGGTACGCCACCAGGAGCTGGAAATGATTCAGGCCTTGTTCCAATCTAGAGTGTGGGAGCAGTGGCAAGAAAAACCAATGAAGGAAGACAAATGTGCAAAGCTACCTTGTCACATTCTCTGCAACTGCAAATGGCATGGGGAGCATTGCATGGTGGGGATACATATAGCAGCAGTGACATCTGCAGGGGGGATTGTGCTGA
The DNA here is from genome assembly GCA_902810485.1 of Alauda arvensis. Classification (NCBI taxonomy): domain Eukaryota; kingdom Metazoa; phylum Chordata; class Aves; order Passeriformes; family Alaudidae; genus Alauda; species Alauda arvensis. The sequence goes on along the minus strand of CADDXX010000198.1, from coordinate 1,089,922 downwards.
CTGTGGTAAGAGCTTCATTTCCAAGGATAATGCCTGGAAGCCAGATCCTGGGGGCAGCCAGTGCATGGGAGGGACATGGTGAGGGATGCCGCAGTTCCAGGGCCTGTTCAGTGCCCAGCTCACTGCAGTAGCACCCCTCCTAATGCAGGAAACSCTCCTGTGGCCAGCAGAGGATCAGGAAAAGAGCCGTGGAACATCTCACAAGCCTCCCATGGGGAGACATTTGGGGTGGGGTCCCAGAAAGAGCTGCTGTGCTTAGCATGCATACCCAGTGCCCTGGTCATGCCCCTTCCTACAGGAGCTCCTGGGGCACACCAGTCCTGCCAGGAAGCCACTGCTTGGCAGGCAGCTTGGTGTAGGACCATGGTTGGACACACAGAACACKTGGCAAGGGGCCTTACTGCACTGAACTCTTGTTGTGGGGACTGTTGCTGGCTGAGAAGGTGCATGCAGAGCAGGGGGCACGAGCAGGAGGCTGGAAACAGCTCCACAAAATGTGGAGGACTTCATACTTAGCCACAGCAAGACAAACCAGGGCGATGCTATCCCCGTTGGGGTGTCACTGTGACTCAGAGTGAGCCAGGATGCTTATGGACAAATGACYCCCACAAGTACTTCTTCCTCTTGTAGTATCCGAGAAATCTGAACTCTCTTGGCCTTATATTAAAATGAGCATCAAGTCCTCAAGCTGCAACTGAAATACAAGAAACCAGGAAAATACTAGCAAAAAYAGGGATAATGACGCAACCTTGGTGAAATAGCTCTTCACAGGACTCACATAAGGCTTCCAAAGTGTTGCAGGCAACAAKGTTGCAGTGTTCAAAAGTGTTGCAGTCATTAGAAAGGGAGAAAGAGGTCTTTGTCAAGCATTATCTCTGTGGAGAAAGGTGAAGTTTCCAGATACGCAATGAGAATTGACTTGCTGGACAGCTTTGTAATCCCCACACTGTGTGGAGGTGGCAGAAAGTATTCAGCCCTATTCAACTGGAGTGAAAGAAGGAAGATACTAAAGTAGGGCACTTCTCACTCTCTGAGAAGACTTGTTTGCTTCTAGGAGTATGGTTTTGGTGTACAGCACCAGCCCAAGGTGGACCCAGACTTTCACAGTATTATCCTTTCCTGCTCCCTGCCATCTCCTTGCCTTCTGCTGTTCCATTCTGATTTCCACATGATGCTCCTGACACCCAGAACAGGGCTGGTTTTGGGCACCAAGACCAGGAGGTTTTTATGGGCACAGACATATCTCACCTTGCCTACACTGAGCCTCCTGACCGACCACAACTGCGACCCATCAGCTTCCACAGAGACTCCCTCCCAGGCTGGTTTCCTCTCCTCAGGTATTTCAMTGGATTTACACTTCTTTGCCAAATCATCCCATTATCCATCSTTTGGAAGATGGATGAATTGAGAAYCAGAGAGAAACCTTAAATTGGCTAAATCCAAATGTACCAAAACACTTAGATACCTACMTACCTGTGAGGGCCTTGCTCTTTGAGGGCTACACAATACCAAACTCAGCTGGAAGCTCATGGACTGAGCTTGTGCCTGTGGACTACCACATGATGTGGATATGTTAGTGGGACTGACTGGAAGGAGTGTTAGGGAAGAGCYCACGTGAAACAAAAATCTTCTCTTGATGGCATTACTCATGCCAAAAGAACTCACTTCTGCTTTTCTTTAAAGTTGTGTTTGAGGAAAACAACTGCTGAACAGAAGGCAGACTAAGCTTGTATGTGGTGCAGGGGGTAGTTTTTAAAGAAAAAGTTAATTTCAGGCTGTGGGACTTGATGTATAAAGAAAGTGAGGATTAGTAATGCAGGTCAGAGCAGAGTGGTATAAACAGTGGAAAACAGAAAGATAAATGGGAGAATATCTTGCTGATGGGAATTTTTCATGGAGGGAGCCATTTCAGCAGCTATCTGAAAGCATGATTAGGCAATGTTTCAGCAGGGGTGGAAAGTATATAGCAAAAAGCATATTTACCCAAGTTCTCTTGGTAAACCACAAAAAAAAAAGTTTTGCCAGTTATAGCAAACATCTCACTTGCTGCCAGGTCTGGACTGTAGTGGTACAGGAAAAGATTCAGCTCAGCTGTCCTTCTTGGCCACTGTTTACTGGGTCAGTCTTCAGCAGAAGGCAATCAGGAAATACCTGAATTACATCATTRTTCCTGAGCCTCATAATTTATTGACATGAGGACTCAGAGTTTATAAATTAAACTATATGTCAATATAGTCTGTCTAAGCTTTGCTGGATGTTTCTGAGGAATTTATTATAAAGATGGTCAAGAACTAAAGGATCAAAACAGCATTGCAGTACCCAGTGGGCTCTATTTTTCAAATCTTGCTTAACCTCTTCTTCCCTTCCTGTATAGAAATATTAAATCAGTGTGGTTTTAAAATATCAAGAGCTCAGTTTATTCTCTAAGGAATCTTCCTGCTTTGCCCTAGGCTGCCCCTGTTTTGTGTCCTTGCAGAGAGTGTCTTAAAGTTCATAGCCAGACATTACTTGCTGGCTGCTAATAGTTCCYGCTGGCATCTTGGAGGTGACCTCAAACATAAAATCTCTGAAGGTGACACCTACTTACCCTTGGAGAGTGGTGGTATCACATGTAGCAGAGAGTGATGTGATCTCACAAAACACCTACAGAAGGTCCTGGCCCTGCAGCAGCAAWGGAGCCTCATCTACAGCAGAGCAARGMTAGCATGGTTCTCTGGAGRGAARAGCATGMATGTRACATGACCCTCRGCTGTGTCCTGTTGGTCTTCAGCAAACAAGAGCATCTCAGGCCCTGCAATGACTGGTGCTAGCAGTCTTTCAGGAGCTGAGTATAGTTGGCAGTCCTTTCAAGAGCATCACTGGTTTTAGGCTGGTGACCAAGGTGCAAAGCCATGCTGAAATGGGTAAAGTGGCTAGAAGATGTCTCCCCATTGCCCATATGCAATTAAGCAGGAGCTTTGAAACCACTGCCCAGAATGCAGAGGCTGTAGTGGGMAGAAGCAGTGCTGCTCTCAACCAGTATGACCATTTCAGCATCTGTGGGGCATAAAAGAAAAGTTTTAGCTCAGCKAAGCCTTGAATACTCCACAGCACTGGAATGAAGCATTGAGGAAATAGCAAACACCAGTAGCAGCTGCTGTCTTGTCACACAGATTAATATTTACATTTMTRTATATATGTATATTTGTATTTATCTGTCCTTGTTAGACACTGAAGAAATGCAGCCTGTAAAAAAGTTAGCAGCTGCAATATTGCTGGAAAGCTGCCTGGGCTTTCTTGCTTCCCTAGTAGTCYTTACCCAATACCCATCTTCAACTCCAAAATTTCTTGCAGATACAACAAGATCCTGCAAAGAAAGGAGAAGAGGTGCAGCATTCAAGTCCCTTAAATGTCTTTTTCAGTATCTTTTTATACATGTACTGAAGCCCTAAGAACACACAAAGGTCGTTCATTCATTAGCTGCCTGAGAGAGTGCTACGTAACATTCTCCAAAGCAGTATGCACTGCCTACCTGAGCTTTCTCCAGAGTCTGGAGCTATCTCCTGGAGCACTTTGATGCAGAGTTGTGGGCCTGGGGAACTCCAGACATATCTTCTTTGTGTTTCGARTGGAGGTGACACCCCTGCATGGATTACAGATCTTCAATAGCCCTTGCTGTTTTCCAAGTRAGGTTTCTCCAGCACCAGGACTGCAGCTTGCCCACCCAGGCACAAATCTTCCCTCTTGTCTGAAGATTACACCATTGGTACCATTTTCCACTGGTGCCCTGAACCAGAATGAGTAGGAACATCTCCCCCATGGCCTCCCAGCCACCCTCATGGAGGMTGCTGGTGCCTTTCCCTTCTGTCTCAAAGGCCTCTCCACCCTGCCAGCTGAAAACAAGCTGGATAATTAGCCAGGTGTGGCTGCTGCACATGTTATAAACAGGGTTATCCCTATTATTTGTTGTGCCTTGTTGCACCAGTTGTCCAGAAATCCTCAGCTGGCATTGGAGTCTGTTTGCAGTGAGACRGTGATAGGCACTGCCATTCAACCTTGCAACCTTGCAGCCCAAAACCACCTCTGTGTGGGCTCTGCATCCACCACCACCTGTGCTGAGGGGCCTGTGAGTGGCCCACAGAGGATCAGATGGTGCTCTGTAATCACGGAGAGCTTGTTATTGAGTTTCTTGGGGTTTTCATTTCTGAGCTGCTGAAGAGCTGCTGTATGGAAAGAAGTGTGCAAAGGCTTAGAAATGTCACTGGAGTGTGCCACAGCGTCTGCAGCTTTTGGATTTTTGTATGCCATTTCTTGGTTTTTGCTTTTTCTTTTTAAGAAATGACTGAAAGTGTTTGACAGAATGTTCTGAATAAAACAGCACATAAAATTTAAAAATCTAAATTACTAAAACTGTGGCCAATTTTTGTATTCAGGACCCAACCCAGCAGAGTAAACAGAGAGAGGTTGTGAGGTTGCCTGCTCTGAATGTCTGGGATTTCACGGATGAAATAAGTGAGGGCTTACTGCAGGTGATGGCTTCTGTGTTAACTTTACCTGCCTGAAAAGCAGAAATTTAGCCAGGCAAGGAGCTAGCATGAGATCTGTCAGGTGAAAATTAATGGATTACTATCAGGCAAGGGTATCTCCAGAAGATTTAAAGAAATGTGTACCTTCCCTCCTCTCCAGAAAAAGCACCATGCCTTGCACAAAGCAGAAATGCAGAGTCTGTGTCTTTATGCACTTTTGATGGTCTCCGCCTCTCAGCCAGGAAAATGGGGTCGATCCTTCCCTTTTCTCTCCACTGATGTCCTGATGTCCTCTGGCAGCTACTCTTCTTACTTCTTGTAGAGTCTCAGGCTTATGGAGAGATAGACATTCCCTCTAATTGTACCAGGCTAGGGCTGAGTTATTTAGCAAAGGCCCTATCAGAAAAATCAGCACTCTTCTTTCCTTTGCCCTCCTCTTCTCTTTCTTTCCCTCACCTCAAAGGATGGATGATTTATTATTTCCTTCTCCTCCTTTATTTTGCCATATTATTCCTTCCAATATGCTCTGTGTGTTATCTTCCTCTAATTCATGTTGACACTTACCACCCAGATCCTCTCCAAACTTATAAATCCCAAGTCAAATTTAGATTTCCACAGAGCTTTTATTCACCCTTAACATTTTTTTGCAATCAATATTATTTAAATGGGTTTTTTTTTAGGCTTTTTGGAACCAATTCACCATTGCCAAGAAGTTTTCCAGACCTAAATGAAAAAAACAAAAATATTAAATAGACTAGAAAAATTATTTCAAAATAGCTTTGGAGAGCACTCAGGAAGGGGAGAGAAGTCTTCGGGTTTGATACAAGTTTTTATACATTAATGACTGTAGTTCATTCAGCAGTGAAATTGTTTGATAATCATGTTTATGCTGTATTTCATTTCTTTCACCATAATGTAAAATAGGATTACTTAAGCTGTAGTGCTAGGAGAGTTTATTTCATCCCCTCTCTCAAGGCCATTGCTGCCTGCACACTCTTAAAATTTGCAGTGCTTCTGTTCCAAACAAATATATACCTTGGAAACAATTTTTAAAAAGGCATGAATATAAATGAAAAGSAGGATGTGCACACAACGCAAAAATTTTTTTAGTGCAAGGATTATCTGGGGCTTATCTAAGAATGACAGCAGGACTTGTTTTGTGGTCCAACTGATCAGGCAGACACCAGGTACTGCAAGAAGCTTTTTTTTTCTGCTTCCATAGAGAGGATTAATGTTAAGACATACAATTAGCTATCAGGACTATTAATGGCCCAAAATCCTCAAGCTAAAGGGAAAAAAGCCAACTCAGCAAAAAGCGTCTGTCAAAGGATGGTGTGTTTTTATTTTCAGCAGGGGATAGGCCCACAGGAGACTCCAGCAAGGTAAGCAGAAAATTCTGAATGGAGAAAAATAGAGAAAAACATGATGACTGGTGGTGAAAGCAAGGGAACTTGCTTGTCTGGTACTGCTTGGTCAGACAGTGACCGTCCTGAAGGAAAACTGGACAGTGTTGCCATTTGCAGCCCCTTGCTGCTCTCCCGTGTTGTTCTGAAARCAGTGGTGAAGCAGTGGAGAGTGCCAGCCTTTTACAAAGGAGGGCTGGCAGATCTCCCTACCCTTGTGGGGAGTCAGCCCTCCCCTCCATGCTTCATGTCAGTGTACCACGTGAGGTCTCTCCATGGAGGAAATTCCCCCTCCAGTGTTTTTGCAGCCTGCACACCATGCTGGATTTTGCKCACTGGAGCAGTGGGTGAAGCCTCAGGGCATGGGGGAAAGGCACCTGTGTGCTCCCACTGCCTGTGGCCTGTGGCTCCTTTTCCTCCCAGGAGAAGCAGAGGGAGCAGATGTCTCCATAGATGATCCCAATATGTCTGATGGTGCTGCAACTCCCAGATGCCAGACTGCTTGCCCAGAGGTCTCGGTGTCTGAGGCACCTCCAGGTGCACCTGTAAGGGCATGGTCCTGTATTTTGTTACAGTAATCGTGCACTTTCCAGCTGTTGTGCCATGGGCACTGGCAGCAGCCCCCTGAGTTCCCAAACAACCTTGATCTTGTTTCTCAGAGACACAAAACAAGGCTGCTAGATGTCTTTTTACATTGTCCAAGCATTAGTTTCCACAGTCAGTGGCTCTCGATCCAACAAGACAACTTCCCTGGATTATAATGCCACATCCCTGTGCCCCATTCTCCCTTCATCTCCCCCATCCCTGCGAGCAGAACCACACACCTTGTGAGGACAGGGACTATATTTAATTAGATGACAGCCACCAAGGAAGCCAGTCTTGCAAACCACAAATGCTCTGATCATTTATGACCAAAGGAAAACAAGCCATCACTAAAACAGCTGCTTCTCCCTCGTGTTTTCAACCATCTCTCCCTCCCTCTGGGGCGGTAATGGGGCTGCAGCTCCATCCAGAACCAGACCCAGGCACTTACAGTTTCTAGTCATGTTTCCTCAAGTTTCCCACTGCCATAAAGCCACAGTGGAGAGGATGATTTGCTCACACCAAGTAGGAGGAGGAGTTAGAGCTGATTTACCATCTTGGAGGCAAAATGCCCTGCCAGACAGGGATTGTAAATCACAGATCCCATTAGCAGGCTTAGGGGAGAGAGATGGGCTTACGTGCCTAGCTTGGATTGCAGTCCTGGATGTCAAAAGGACCTTTTCAGACAAGGAATGTTGAAGACCAAGTTCCAGAATGCTGGTATTTGCCTAGCCCAGACCCCCAGCATATTGAAATCCCTATGGCAACTGTGTTCAGAAAGAAAAAGTGATGGAACTGCCATAACTGGTTTGAAAACAAAGAAACAGCAATACTGCATAGGAATGGAAAACATCACCACAGAGGACATAAAACACCTCTGTTGTGGCCACCTCTGGTTGATAAACGTTGACAAGTTGGTGAAATGTTCTGACCCTGCCTCTAGTGAGCCTCCAGACAAGACCACTCTGGAGAGAAATGCCCTAAAACAGTGTGCTCCTTCTCCAGCAGGCGACACCATTATATTTCTGTTGTTAAGCTAGTCTCTGATTCTGTAGGTTTTTCTTAAATGTCTAGGGCAATTCTCTTAAGGCACCACTATACTTATGCTGCATCTTTTAAAGCAGATGAAAGTGTCCCTATAAATATTAGCAATATAAGAATAGCGCCCTCTGAAAAATTGCTAGATAATAGTAACTTTGAAGACTTTATGGCATCAAATGAATATGGGATTTGTGAAAATTGTTTTGCAGTAGTAAATATTTTAGAGCCTGAGCTAAACTCTTACTTTAGCACTTACTGTTTTGCAATTAATGACATGGAAATATATCCTTTCATGAGAACTAGTTCTGAAAAGTACATTTAATATGAGTGAACACAGAATATCCTGGAAATATAGATGTAACTCATGAGATCACTAGTAACATTTAGCACAGTCCATTAGCTATCTAGGCCTGAAGAGGGTTGGCTGAATAAGCCAAGCAATCTGTATTTGCAGCAAAGTGTGGAGGAAAAATATCCCTCATGTAGGAGTTGAGCACATCTGCAGTGTCTCGAGCACAGGGACTGGAACATACCCCTGCACTCCAATTTGATTGCTTTGCACCAGACCCCATGTCCCAAAATGAAGCTTGAATGGGACAAGTAATTTATCTCTCCCTGTAATTCTGGTGGGACACACAAGGCTCCCTGGGTGAAGCAAAATGTGGCAACTCCCTTGGTTGCATTTGTTGCTAAAACTGAAGGTTTTCAGTAAGGCTGTCTGGAATGTCCATCTTCTGGAAATATTTCAGGGTTTGATGAAAAAAACCTGTCCCACTTCTCAATAAAAGCTGAAGGAACTAGATACCTATTGCAGCTAATCTGGGGAAAAAAGTACAAATTATTCTAGTGGACAGTTCCCCACTCCTTTCCCTATTAGATCTTGAATCTTTCTTCCTGTAATTGAAATATGAGCCAAAAATTATTGCACAATCAAATAGAGTGAAAAAAAGAAACTCTTGAGCCATGGCATTGAGTAAATGTCACCCGAGTCAACAGAGTCCAGCAGATGGAGGTTTTAACACTKTTTTTTCAAATTCATCATTAATTTATTTTTAAAGTAATGACCATAAATCTTCCTGGAACAGACTGTTATTCTGTCTGTTATGATTCATTAAACCAGCTCAGAACGAGATCATTATCATTTAACCTAGCATTTCTGAGACTGCCAAATGTCCTCCAAGTACTTCCTGCAGCAGGGACTGCGAGCATTGTCCTTGGAGCTGGCACCATATCCTGGTCCAAGAGCTTCTTGTGCCTCTGGCTAGCAGCACTGCCATGCCCATGGAGCCCTGCTTGAGTGGGTCACTTTACCTGCCCAGCAGGCAGAAGCAAAACTGAAAGCTGACTTCAAGCTGCAAAGGAGAGAGTCTGTGGAATTAAGCACCTGCAGAGATGCACAGCCATCTCCCTGAGGAGCTGGGCTCTGGAAAACTCTTCTCCAGAGTTGGACTTGCACCCACCTCAGCCTGCAGCTGAGCTGGCTGATTATGGGACAGAGTGGTCACTGATGCCTTTGGATAAGCTGGGACTTCTCTCTTCCTCTTGCAAATTCCCACACTGTAAAGCCAAAGGATGCAGCAAGAAGAGAGGCAGCCACAGGAGACAGGTTACCAAAAATAGATCTTTTCTGTTTTAATTTATTTTTGGTGTAACTTCCTGACTGCATTATTGAAACAACAATGACATAAGGGGCATGATGCAGGGAATACAGAAGCAGGTAGAAGCAAAAGAGACAATTATATATTTGTGCAGGAAAAATAAAAATGAGATGGCAGTAAAGGGAAATTCACAAATTACCTGATAAAAAGGCACATAGCCATTCCCTACCCCCACAACCACTCTGAGAGTTCTCTGACACATGGAAGATACCAAAAGGAGCCAAAAAGCACCCAAAAAGTCAACAAACAAAAAACAAACCACCACCCCAAATTACAGCAATTACTTGATCAGGGAATTTTCACTTCCTATTCTGTGAGAGAGAAATTCCCCAGGTCATCTGACCTCTGTTGAAACTATACCAGGAAGAGGAGCAGCGGCAGTCAACAAGTGCAGGGCGTTCTCTGGCTGTACAAAAGCCTCCCATGTGTGAGCCAGAGCTCAGAGCCGTGCAGGGATGTGCAGGCGTGTGTACACATAGCAAGGTGAGCTGCGAATATCCTGCCAGCCAGATAATCTCTTGCACAATTCTCTGCTCCTGGGCAGCCCAGCAGACATTTTGCTTTTCCTTTCGCTGCTTGTTTCCAAGCATGCCTCCAGAGCAGAGCTTCTGAAGAGCCGTTTCCTCGCGTGCTGCTGAGAGCAGCTCTCTCCAAGAAGGTGGTGGCTGGCAGCATGGTGGGAATGATGGCAATGAGGACATGGATTGAGCCGGTCGTCGCAGGTTCCCAAGTGGCCAGTGCCTTCTATGACACAGCACTGCTGCTGGTAGTGAAGAACTACTACAACCAGACCAACAGCACTGCTCCCTCCCACCTCCTGGAAGATGCTCAGCAGAAGGCTGTATCTAATTTTTATATCATTTACAACCTAGTACTGGGCCTGAGCCCGCTGGTGTCAGCCTATGGCTTATCCAAGCTGGGGGACAGGACACATCGCAAGATCCCCATCTGCTTGCCTCTTCTTGGTTATTTGGGCTCCAAAACTCTCCTGCTCCTCCTGATTCTGCTGGGCTGGCCAGTGGAGGTGATGTATGGGGCTGCTGCCTTCAATGGGCTGACAGGAGGCTTCACCTCATTTTGGGCAGGTATCATGGCTCTGGGATCCCTGGGATCCTCTGAAAGCAAGAGGTCTCTGCGGCTCATCATTATTGAACTGGTGTACGGCCTGGCTGGCTTTCTGGGAAGCATGGCATCTGGCTATCTCTTCGTTGGCTTCAGCGACCGCTATCGAGAAGGCACTGTGCTGGTGTGCTGCAGCATTGCTTGCTATGCCTTCTGCCTCCTCTACAGCATTTTTGTCCTCACAGTCCCCAAGCCTGCAGCTTCCTGCCCAGACAAAGTCAAGAGTGCAGAGGAGGTGGGTGGTCAGCTACCTGAAGCAGCAGTAACAGGGAGTTCCCATCCTACAGAGAGCAGCTTCTCCACTTCAGTATCACCCTCAAAACTCATCATCATCCTTCTGTTTGTGGCAGCAATCCTCTATGACCTTGCTGTGGTTGGTGCAATGAATGTACTCCCACTGTTCTTGCTCAGGGAACCTTTAAGCTGGAATGCTGTGGAGATTGGCCACGGCAATGCTGCTGGGTATGTCATCTTCATCACCAGTTTCCTAGGGGTACTCGTGTTCTCCAGATGCCTGAGGGATATTACCATGATCATGATCGGAGTAGCATCATTCAGCGCTGGCATCCTCATCATGGCCTTCGTGCAGTGGACATTCCTGTTCTACATTGGTGAGTTGAACAGCCACTCACATGAGCAAATACACACTGAAAAAGGGGTGTTTCAACATCACTGGAAGAGCCTTTTGCTTTGCTTCATGACAAGTTTGCAAGCAGGGAGTTAGGCAGATCATCACACGGGCAATTTGCAAGAACGCATTCTTATTATTCCTATTTCCCCACATCTCCCTTAGTACTCTTAAGACTCAGCATGCTACAATATCCTGAGGAGGCATACACACCTGCCAAGGATTAGTTTAAGGCCCACTGACTTGTAATTCATCAGTTGGTCACAGACCAGATCTGAGCAGAACAATGTTCACACTGGGGGTCTGGGAATTGTTGCTGACTCCCTGTACTGGCAGGACCACATCACTGCAGCAGTAGGAAGCTTTTGCTTCTTCTAAGGTAAGGCTTAAGGCTACAACAGAAGCAAAGTGGCAAAGGCTTCCTATTACGTGAACTTCTTAAGATGTGATTTATTTTTGTCATATGAAGGCACTTACAGCTGATGGGAGACTTAATGAAACAGTGGAGCTGTATCCCAATAATAGTTTACAAATCTCACACTGTACATAAATTACTAAGGGACAGGTAACAATAGATGGGGCAGCATCCCATGATAAAAGAAAGGCAAGTTTACTTTTGGGAGGTAACCTATGATGAAAAACAAAATCTAAGAACTGCATTCATTGTGGCAGAGTGATCTCACAGAGTATTGTCTATTGCATAGCTTTAAGGTTTTGCTTCTGAAAGTGAAAAAGACATTGGAGATAAAAGTCCTGAAGTTTTACTGTCTGTCCCTACAGGGAATGGAAAATTGAAAATTAAACATAGTTGTTCTAAAGGGAAAGATGATAGGATAGTGTATTTGTGTACTAAGCCAAACACTGAGTGAAAACTTTAAAAGATGTTGTTTGTTTAGCCAATCAAGCTGGGGAATAGAAAATTTAAAAAATCAAGTAAAATAGTAATTGAAAAAAAAGCTTGCTTAATAATTCAGCTCATCTTCATCCTGAAGACATGCTGCTATGCAGTATGTATGGTGCTTGTTCCCTGCATTGCAGAAACATCTTGGTGCACTAGGCATGGACCAAGTCTTCACTGAGGCTGGCTCTGCTGACAGGAAGGTAATTCCAGCTCCCTATAAATTTTCACAGCATAGGCAGGCTAGAACACTGCAAGCCAGAAGCACCCAGATAGAAGACAGATGCAGAGTTATAGCAGTACTGTTCCTGTCAAGGCTGTGAAACACAGAGGGCTCTCTCTGCATGTTAAATCATCATCCTCACTATCTCAAAGGAGAGTGAGGATSCCATCTACACTGGCACAAGAACAAGAGATGGTGTCTAATTTGGGCAAAGTACCTCTGCTAATGGGAGCAATAGGCAGCTTCATCTGGAAGTTCATCTTCACTTGGAAGAAGTGAGGACCCACCTCTTTTTAGCATTAAAGGCACAAGAAAAGGTGAAGCAAGGTACCTGTCCAAGCCAGAGGCATGTAATCTTCAAAAGCAGTGGTTGTGTTGGGTCACAAAGAGCAGGTACTGGTGATAACTCAAAATCCATTGCATTGCAGCACGGGCAGTGATGCTTTTTGCCCTCATCCCCTTACCAACCATCAGATCCATGTTGTCCAAGCATGTTGAAGGATCATCCTATGGTGAGTATTTTGGTTGCCTTACCAACCAAACCCCCTGAAATCCCTTTATTCTGTCTAGAGTACTAAGAAAAAAGTAAGTTATTGCTGCAGTCTGTGCTTTGTGTGATAATACCAGTACAGATGATACCACAAACAGGAAGGGAGAAGCAGAGAAACTTGCTGGACAAGATTCTTGTATCCAATCTTCTTGTCCTTGGTTGCATCATCATTTATCCACAGAATTTTCAGCACATACTTCACAATCAGTGCATAGTTCAAAGGTGRGCAAAAGAGCTGAGGTGCTGCTTAAAAACACAGTACTGCAGGGAGAACCAAGAAAAGCAGGACATTGAGTTGAACACCGTGATATTCACACCATTTATATCTGGCTTCTTTAACTTCCAGTTTTTGGAAGGATGGATTATTTTCAAATTTTTTCAGTTATGCTCTCTATACATTTCTTGAGGTGTTTGGCAGTTTGTCCTTGTCAGGCCTGATTTAACTACAAAGAATAACTTTTGCATAAAAATTGGCCCTTCTTGGAACAGCAGCTGGAATTCTTCTCCATTAAAATACAGATTAAAAGTTAGTATAATGTATTTTACAGCAGCATATTGAGGCCTACCATTTTTACCCAAATGAGCTAGGTTTAGACACAAGATACAGGACTGGCCATTCATTCGAACAGCAGCACACACCCACAGCTGCTCATACTTCCTCCAAACATGTTTCCTCTGCATCCTTCACAACCTTTTCCTTTCTGCCATRTGAACATGACACTGCTCTGTCACCAGTTCCTTCCTCCTGCTTGTTCTCCCTCAACATCCATCGTAGCAGAATTATCTACCAGCCACAAACAGCACAGCTCATACCCCAAATTAATCGCTATAAATCAAACCTCCACCTTGAGCCATATGGGCTGCACATGATGACAGCATCAGTCCACACCTTGAGTAGGACCCTGCAGCAGAGCAGCACTTGCCTTCTGCTTGCAGTCTCATCTCCTTAGCTGGTGGCTGCTTGTGCTGACTGGCTGCAGAAGGCTACCAGGGCAGCAAGCTCAGCACACAGCCCTGACTTTATCCTCAGTCTTCAAGTCCCAGCAGGGATAGGTTAATTCCCTTTCACCCGTTTACCATGACAGAAACCCTTCAGTAAAGAGTAGTTTCAACTAGAATTCAGTTTCTGCCTGTCTTCTACATGAAATATACAAATCACACACACATCCCCATTTCAGGCATTATTGCTATTTCAACCCTGTAAACCACTTTTCTGGGCTAGGCCAGAAGCAGACCCTGACTAAAATTTCTCCTGTCCTGAAGATGTCAGCTCTAGACTGTTTTTCTACCTCTACAARAAGGAGCACTTATTGACCAGTTTATTGTTGCTCTTTCAAGCAGCTACCTATGTATGTAGACTCTTTAGACAGACAGTTTGAATCTTTTGTTCCATGCCTAAGAGGAGGAAAATTAATTTAGCTGTGGTCTTGAACAGAAGCAGATATAAGCTTGATGCCATCTGGTGTTAGTGGAGCAATGGCTACACAATTGTGATCCTGTATTTGTCAGGGAGGTACCACAGCTGCTTTGTCAATCTCCAGTAACAAACTGTTCTTGTCTTACAGGTAAAGTGTTTGTCCTGCTGCAGCTGTCCTTAGTCACCACGGGAGTAGTGACATCTACAGTTTACAACAAGATCTATCAAAACACACTGGACTGGTACAGTGGCTTCTGCTTCATTTTGTCTTTYATAGTTGGCTGCCTGAGTCTCCTCCCTTTAAGGTAAGAAATAGGTAAGATTTTGTTCAAAAGGACATGTTGTATTTTCTCTGTACTTMCTGATTCAAGGGGATGCCTTGGGAAGGCTGACCTGAAACAGAGACTGGACAGAACTAGAGAATAAGGTAGATATTTACTGAAAGGCTCTAAGGATACACCTTGGGCAAGACAAGAGCCTGCACAAGGTGGACTCAGAATGGTCACAAAATGGCCTCTGGTCACGAGGTCTTACACTTYTCTAAGTTTTGGTCCATTTGCATATTGGGGTTTAATTGTCCAATTACATCTTCAGGCTGTGAAGTCTCATCCTTCTTGTTTCTCCCTTCAGTCCATCRTTGTTTATGCTTTGGGGCCTAAAAGTTGTCCTTGGTTTTCAGCAGGAAAGGATTTGTTTTGTCTACCTATCTGTGAAGAGAGCTTACTAACACTTAATATGAGGCTCAGAACTACACCTGAGGCAACAGAGAATCTGAAAAACATAAAAGCTAAAACTTAAGGCATCATAGGTCTAAAGTATATAATACAGATGGAAAAGAATTTTAAAAAGGAAACAACACTTCCTTTAATTGAATTTAAAAAAAATTCAATTGAATTTAAAAAAAAATTAAAATGGAAAAAACAAACTTGCAGAAATGAGCTGACAAATATCAAAGAGATTCAAAGACTGAAAGTTGCAATGTCTAGCCAGTTTTCTTTATCTTATTTTTGTTTAATGTAACGTGAATTGCTGTAGGAAGAGTATTTGGCAATTTAACAGCTAATAATCCCAGGGGACAAAGCATTCACACAAATACAAGTGTTTGATACTGTGAAAATAGTAGTAAGTAGAATGAATAATCCTACACAAAGTAAAATGTTTTTTAAAGATTCCATTATATGTTACTCACCCATTGTGGCAGAAAATAACAATGTGAGTCTCCCTCAAATGTTTCAAAGAGAAACCATTACCACAGTGAAGGAAAAGGTTACTTTTTTGGTCCACTGGATTTGTGCAACTGTGCCACCATGGAGCGGTATACACTGAGAGGTACAATTTCAGGAAAGGTTTTAAGCACAAAACCAGCTTAATTTGAAGAGAGAAAGCTGAAACAACCCCTCTATCTACTTTTACAGAATTTTTGAAGGGTCTCCCTCCAAATCTCACTTTGTCTATTAGAGCCTCCCCAAGACTCTCCAGCTTGTTGCTTTACTAGAAACAGCAAGATTCCTTCAGTATGAAGTGAACTGTGATAATGTCAGTACTCAAGCCACTTAACAATATTTTCATTCAGCCATAAGGCACGTACTGGATAGGCTAATGCCTGATTCCAAGGAAAATTCTTGCCTAGCTCTGCTGTAGTTTTAACAAAATATAGGAGTACAAAGTCTAAAAGCACTATGTATACTGACTTCAGCAGCACCACATAGAGACAAATGAAAAGCAACTCTAGGGAAAGCTCCTCCACCACCACCTCTGTTTTATTCAGAGCAACAAAGGATTTCTGGGCTTGCAAATGCATTTGACAACCAGTGTCTTCAAGAAGTGCAGGGAAGGCTACTTCCTACTCATCATTCCCCTGGCTCTGCTTTCCTCCTCAGATCTTCCAGACACAAAAGACTTGTTTCTCATGTGCAACCCTCTCTTTAAAAGGGATCACTGCTAGCTACTCGAATGCTTTTTCATACCAGTTCCAAATAGAAGTACCATTATCAGTGCAAACATGAGTTATTCAAGTGAAGGATGACAACTGGCACTAATGTCATTGCTTGTACACAAGAAAGGCTGGCAGATCATTGAAAGGAATCCCATCAGCACTCAGCCAGGTCCAGACACACCAGCAAAGTTTATGACATAGATGTGGAAAGAGCAAACTGCAGTTTGAGAAGGTAGTTTTTGCTAATTATCTGCATTTTTTTATTGTTCTTTACAGCTTTGTGGCCATCAAACAAAGATCAACCACTGGCTCCCTTGAAATTCTGACTGAGTAACAGAGGCACCTTCTGGTTATTACCATTAGTACGTACAGTTTTCAACACAACAGGATATCTAGCATTTGTATTTCCACATCACAGCATGCCACAGTCTCTCAGCGTCAAAGAGACATTTGCCTTGTTTATTCTGCAGCACATCCCATCCTGCAGAGTATGTGCACTGGCTATTGCACACCAGCAGTCCTCAGAGCATTCTGGTTTTTGCTAGGCTGGTTAGCAATACCAAAGAGGGACAAGAATATAGGCTAGAAATGTGTCAGTTTGGGGCCATTTGGGTTTGCTTTCCCAAGATACCCCATTTGGAGGTTTCCTCTCAAATTTGCCCTAAACCAGGACAAAATGAAAATGGCGTTTCTAGATACACCATTCAGAGCGGAAGTGGAAAGCAGAGGACAGGTTTTCCATTAGTTCCTCCTTGTTTGTTCATTCAGGAATCTCAGGGCAGTTCTGACTTTGGCTGATGAAACGGGGCTGCAAGCCATGTGCCACGTGGACAGGACCATCAGCAGGACACTGGCTCTCCACCTCCTAAAGATGTTATCAGCCCAGTCACTTAATGTTATGTACAAGACCATTAAATAGAGAAATACCACTGTAAAAATATGTATTAACAGAATTTTAGTAATCCCTACAATAAAACATCCCTGAACAGAGGTTCATGACCTTGATTTCTGGGAGATTTCTGTCCCACTCTCCCTGGACAGTGCCTCAACAGAGCTCATGCAAGGACTACGACTCAAGAGCTAATGCTGGTGTGTTGCTCTTGTAACAGGTTAAGAACAGGTAAGTGCAGCACACAGCTCCTACAGGATTTATGGAGGTGCTACCATGTAATAGTCACCATGTTACCTCTGCTTTAATATGGGATGGAAAGGAACCTCATACAATCCAGCAACTAGCATGAGATGATGTCACGTAAATCCAAACATGAGTCAAAAGTTTGGCATGTCTCACAAGGATGTGTCTGCTTACATGCTAATTGAACTAAGAAGGATTAACAGCTTCCAAGGTCTGGGACTAATCCAAGGGAAGTTAAAAGCCCTTGAATAACTAAAATAACCTGGAGGCAAATAGGAAGCTTCAGTCTGAGCCAGGGGTATAGCAAGAAGCTGGTTCATCATTACACAATCTCTTGCTCTGCGGAAGTTGTCACCCTGTCTATTCCCCATCCCCTCCCCCACCTCAATCTTTCCTCAGCTCCCTCATTTTCAGTACAGAAGTAATGCAGCAACAGGTCAGATGATTTCTAGTTACATCAATTGTGGAAAAAGAGTTTAGGGGAAGGGTATTTCTGCAGTAAGATAGTGAGCTCCTTAGCAAAATAAGCACACACATAATTTCACTGTTGAAGACTGCAAAAAATGAAACTTTATTCTAAGTAAATGAGTCATCTTTTAATACATTTATTGGTCCATTCCATTAAATTAATTGAGGTAAACAAATGGTGCATTTAAAAAATGTACACACTAGTAGAGAATTACAAACAGTTTTACCTCAAAGCATTTTTCTCCATCAATACTAGCTCCATAATAAGCAATGCACAAAGTATATTTAAAGAGATATATGAAAGGGTATAGAAACATGCCAGCACCAGAAGGCAAGACAACATTTCCTAGCCTGCGAGTCTGAACAAGAGCATAGTTGCCAGATTTGACCAAATATAGGAAGCAAAAGCTTCCTTCCCATTTTTACATTGTTTATTAGCTAATTCACACAGAGACAAGTCTTTTCACAGCTTTCATTTTGTATTTTAATGGTATGAACAGTGACTCTAGTTCTGGTGAATGGGTTTATGGAGTGAAAGCAAAAGGTCTGGATGAGGAGCCAGCACTGTTTTGGTCCTCATCACTGACACCTTCAACAGTGTGTGAAGTTCACAGCCAGCTGGCCTTCACCTGCATGGCCCAACTCTCCACACCTTAGGGAGGAACAGAGGGATGCAGGCACAGAGAAGTGAGAACAAGGACGGTGCTTCTTTATTTTTGTGTACTGTAGACAAAAGCCCTTTGGCTCCTGTGAGACTGGGCCTCAGCAGCCTATCTTCTCGTGCAGTGGGAATGTTGCACTGGCTGCAACACTGCAGCTTGATCTGAAGGTATGGATACATATCCCAGCACCAGGGTTAAGGAAATGGTTTAGCTTGAAAGCATAGAATACCAAGACGTTCAACATAGCCTAGGACAGTGACTAGCCCTTATTGTTTTCGCATGCCATTTATGTAAGGGTGATCTTCTTATTCATCTTTGGAAAGTTCATTATTTTCTGGAAACTTACTGTGCTTTAGGCATACAATCTTAAAACTTGTCCAGTTCATTGCTAAGTACTTCTACATGTCAGATACTTCAGCAAGACTTCCAAGTGCTAAGCACAGAATTAAGCACTGCCATTTTAATTTGTTTCAACAGTCAACCTCCCAAAAAGTTTTAAATGCCACACTCAGTCTGCCAGAAGGCAGGGTTATTCCTGTGATCCCCAGTTTAACTTCATAAGAGGAAAAAAAAAAAAAATCCAACAAGTAGTAGCAACTTGCCTGTCTGTAAAAAAAAATCTTCATTTTCCCTATGTATTATTGTAGTAAAAGTTAATATACCCAAGGAAAGAATGTTCTACTTTCAGAATTTAAGACAACAGAACATCTAATGAACTAACCTAGTCTATACAATTTTCTTCAGTGGTTATCAGGACAAGGATTTTCAACAGTCTGCAACAATAACGATAATGATATCCAGTTCAATAGTGCAAGTTTTAACAAAAGCATAGCTCCTGTTAAAATAATGAATAGTGCCTGCTGATCTGGGAAAGAATTCCTTTGTACCCTTGCATCTGCAGGACTGACACCTGAAGCAATATGTGTCATGAACAGGTTATGCAGAGCCACTGCTTCATGGCTACTGCGCAGTACGTTCCACAAAACTGTCTCTGCTACTCATGCTTTGTTTCTATCAGTTATTCCACTACTTTATCCTTAGCTCAAGTTTTAGTGCAGCAAAAATCCAAGAAGATTTCAGTGAAGAATCATGCTTTATTCTTTAATACAACTCACACCAAAATGGTTTGTGTCTTTAGGGCTACACGTATTAGCTTTTCATTTTTCAATGTATACCTGAAAAAGCTGTGATGTTTTAACATCTATGTTTATTGCAAGATTTAGAACCTGATAAAGGTATACATGAAGAAGGCATGGTTCATTACTGAGCACGGAAACAAGATCTCAGTGCTTGCTTTATTGTGCTGCTGCCACTTAAGAGACAAACACCACAAGAAGTAACTGGGCAGCAGTGACTTATGCATCTGCTGAAAGGGCCTTGCCCTGGCTATCGATTATGAGGAAAATTGGGCTGATTTAAGGACTGCTGAAAGGACCACATTTTATATAGGCTCATAAAAAGGGCACCTTTTATGAGCCTATATAAAAACTGCTTTTGGTGTCATTTTGGTGCACATGCAGAGAGCCATCTTAAGTAACTTAACACTCAGCATGTTACCCAAAGATGCAGCTCCTGCACTATTCCTGTTTCCCTTTACTAACATCTTCTAGTTCTCTTATGGAAGTGTGGACCATCCAAAGCAGAGACTTTTATTCTATAAGGATCACAGGATAACATGTTAAGGCTTTCACTCTCAGTTCAGGACTCAAATCTCCCTCCAAACAGCAGTAATGTGATATAAGTGTCACTCTGCACATCTCACAGAAATTTCCTGCAATGTCTGTAGTTTTCCTGACTGGCATGGCAGCCCCAAACATCACAGTCTAGATCCTCCCCACACTTCACCCACAGCCTCTCCCTCAGTCACCCTGTGATTTACAACAGCTCTCTGTAAGAACTGCAGGAACTGAGACTCACCTATGCACAGCCTTACTACACTGCAGCAATTCTTGCAGAGGACTTCTCCTCTGAATGCCAAGTTTTACTTCCCTTGTAAGAGCTTAAGAGGTTTTGGTCCAGATCACATAAGGTATCCCGATCTTCAGCCGCTCCAGCCTCAACAGCTACATGTTGATTTGAACTTCACTTGGTACTCTCCAAGTATGCTTCTCATACACAACTGTGATGTCAAGTGCTAAATTCCCCAGAAGCAACATCCACTTCAGTTTAACATAAAGCAAAGCAGGAAGAGTCCCTTAGTGTTGTAAGGCATCAGATGAAACCACCTGTAGGAAAAAGCCACCATTCTTTCTACTCATCTTGTGCTGTTTATTTTAATAAGATGGTGGAAAGACTATATATTAGTTCATTTTAATAAGAGGGTGGGAAGACTAAATAGTAGTTCAAAGTATCTTTTGCCTGATTCCCAGTGATGGCATAGAGTCATCTACAAAATTCCATTTACTTCATGTGAACTAATTAAAAAAGCACGTTGATCTTYCTTTGTGAAAAATGGGGAAGACTAACCCTGAAGGACAGATTATTAGATAGTATGCAAGTGCTTATTCTAGATTGGTTCAAGATGATCCCCTTAAGTACTTCCCCTGATCAAGAGAAGTCTGTGATTCTGAACCTAACAGTAACTTAAACCAGAATTCTCATTTACACCAGAAAGTGCATATTGACAAACTGATCCTAAAAACAAGAAACACAGAGCTGTTGTTTAGTACCACAGAGCTGTCAATGAATGCTGAGCCAAAAAGAAAAAATTTCTTGAAATGTCTTATATTTTACTTTTTCATGCAGAGAGCACCATCTCATTAGCCTGACAGCTACCACAGTGCTGCAATAACTCATCTTTAGAGTTCCATAAAGCCACCAGGCTGAAAGACTGCATGTTCAATTGGTGTTTATGAAGGAATAAATTGCCAATCAGACTAGTACCTGGTAGGTTGTTACAGGAGAACAGAGAAGTTACACAAAATCAACCACTGCTCACATTCTTTGCAAGAGAACAAGTAATCACTCAAATTTAGCAGTAAGCACAGAGTTATTTATTGCCCTAAATCTCAGTATGACACTCATACAAGCCCCAACCCCCTTCACTAGGATGGTTAAATCACATCAGCATTCCTAAGTCCATTAACACCAAGTAGGCATTTACTTGAGGTTGGACTGCAAAAGCAAGGACAAAAAAGGGACTTGGAGAAGCAGCTGCAAACTTAAAGGCCAACAGAAACTACTAAGAAAATAGATCTGTAACAAAAGTAGTCCTAAAAGACTTGCCAAGTGGTTCAGCAGACAGGTATCAACACTATGTGTACCTAACAGGGTACCCATCTATCTCCCACCAATCCATTTAAGGCAAGTTTTACACACTCTGATGCTTGGTGGAAGGAAGCATTTGACACCTTTTGGCCTTTGGCTGCTGCAAAAAGAGTGTGGGGAGAGAAAGCAGAGTTCTACTTTTACTACAGCAGGCATCTTAGGTGACCAAGCCAGAAGTGACTCTAGTAAAACCCATATATAAAGCATGGTGTAAGAGATCTCCACCACACAACTTCTAGAGCTAGCTTTGGAAAAATTAAAGACTCATACTTCCTCCCCCATTCCCACAACACTTGAAAGGTCGCAGTCCAACTCATTYCCACAGCTAGGCTGGTTTTGATCCCCAAGTCAGTCACGAGTACACTTCAGCCAACTGACATTACTTCATAATCACCAGGGTAAACAAGGATACTCAGTATGAACCAACAGCATGCCACACTCACAAAAACCACAGTTCATGCTTGCAGCACCAGCTCTCTGYGGCTGGTGTTGGTATGGTCTATCTAGAACCAGCCTGGCTCCCAGACAGGAAAGTCTACAGAGACCGTTTCATCCACAGGGAGCACACAGGTGGTAGTAAAACAGAAAATAATCTTTCCCAGCCTTTCCTTGTCCATTCAAAAAGAAAAGGGATAAGGATTGGTTAGGGAGTACTGTATCATAGAAATAATTATTGGGGTTTTTTTTTTTAAGCAAACAAAACAGAATTATAATAAAGATGTCATTTGGCACCTTGCAGTAGAGTTTTATTTTCATCTTTTTAGTGTTCCACTCATCAGTTCCTTCCAGACTAGAGAGGTAAATTTTATCAAGATCCCCATGCACTTTCACTATGAACCCCAATCACTCCATAGGATAAAGAAGGAACCATTCAAGATAACTCAAAAAGATGAAATACACCCCAGTTTAAACACAAAAATTGAGGAAAAAAATTCAAATAGGCTGGAACAGATACTCTGAAAAACTAAGTGCAGCTGTCATTTCCATTAACTTAACAAAAAAAGAGTCCTCCATACAGTTCCAGTATGACTAGTGGTACTGAGCACAGAAGTGCTAGACTGTCCATGAAGGTACTTCTTATTTGGTCTCTGGCTTGTCTTGCAATAGTGGTATAATTGACTCCCACGCCGTAAGGCACTGAAGAAAGAAAGAGAGATTTACAAAATTGATTTTATATTGGTTCATGTAACTTCTGACCCACCCTTCCAGACCAACAGCATGCAAGCTGAAGAAAAGTTATATGGGTCTTTATAGATTATTACAGAAGGGCGGAAAAAAGCCCAGAATGTCAAACAGCAAGGAAATGCTAGAATAGATGCACTTTCTAAACAAATTCAACAAATTCAAATTCAAGTTTTCTGAAGTCATCAGCTAGCCCAAGACATAAAAAAAATATCAGAACACCCAGAATTTCCAACTACTAACCTAGATTTTTCTAAACTGAAAAATACCACAGCTTTAAGCTAGGCAGACAAACTGTTTTGAGTAGAAATTTACATCTTTGTGGCTGTGGGGGAAGAGTGATTTGAACACAAAGGCAGCTATTACAGACTACCTCCAGTGAAATTATTTGGAAGAAAACATGCATTTGGGGATGTTAATTCTGAGACACTGAGTGTATTCCAGTACAGCTCTGGGACTCAACTCCACTACACTCTGAACTGGTACTGCCTGGTATAGTAAACTCTAAGTAGAGTGTAGCTTCTGAGTTATTAGAAAGCCATTCCAGGCTTTGGAGTCCTTTTCCCAGACACATACACTTACTACAGTCCTTGTACTGTGTTGTTACTAACTTACAACCACACAGAGCCCAGAAGTCAAAATGGGCAAATACAGACTGTGGAATCCAAATTATTAAGTGCTGGAAATGGGCAAACTCATCAGCAGCCCTTATATCCGGAAGTCATTGTTGACAGACGTCTTCCTTCTAACCTTGCTGATTGCACTGCAGATGAATAGAGTATTTCTAGTTATGTACTCTGAAATGACTGGATGCTTTCTTACCAAACAAGCTTCCTTGCTAACAGCAGAACTAATGTACAGATCTGACTGTCAATTGCAGAGGCATTGCTGGATGCTCAGTGGAGCCTCTAATATCCCCTTCCAGAGCAGCCTCAGAACAGAGAGACCAGGGTGAAGGAAGTTCTGTGTGAGCAGTTATGAACCATGACAAGACAGACATTGGAAGGGGAAAAGCTACTGCATACTAATGGTACATGGAGAGGTAACCTAGCACAGGAAGAAGCTTGTAAAGTAGATGTGTAAAAATGAACAGACAAGATGAAATATAATTTACTAGCCAATGCATAAGTTCTAGTAGTTCTAGAAGGCTTGAATTTTTTTTTTTTTATTTTACAAAATTTGGTATTTTGTAAATATTTAATATACCTTAAGGGGGCTTATGACACAGCTGAAGGAGGACTTTTTACAAGGGCTTGTGGTGGCAGGACAAGGGACAATTGCTTTAAACTGGAGAGGGCAGGTTTAAATTATACAGTTAGGAAGGAATTCTTTCTTTCAGGATGAGAAAACACTGGAACAGCTCCCCCAGAGAAGTTGTGGATGCTCCATCTCTGGAAGTATTTTAGGTTCATGCTGGATAGTGCTCTGAACCACCTATTCTAGTGAAAGGCATCCTTGCCTCTGGCAGGAGGTTGAAACTTACATAACCTCTAAGGTCCCTTCCAAACCATTCTGTGATCCTATGGTATCAACCACTGCATTGGGCTGCACTGTTCTAGCACAAAGGAAAATTAGATTGGAAGCATATGCAGTTAAATGTCAAGGTCCTTTTAATTAAAAAAAAACAAAAACACCTAACACCAAACCTCAGGTACTAGAAAAGGGCAGAGGCTAGGTATTTTCAAGACTAGTATACAAGGGACAGAATGATGCACAAAGGGATTAGAATAATTTATACATAGCAGATGTAATCTACACATGAGTGTGTGGACGTGCATTAACTCGTAGTTTTGTTCATAAAAGGCAGAATCAAGAGATTTTTCTACTCTGGTAGTAGTACCAGAATGTGCAGTTCTGGGGTTTTACTCACCACCACCACTGCTGCTCAGTAATTTGTTCAATTCAAAAATGCAAAACAGACAAGCATGCACAATAAGATGCTGTTAAGAGTAATGACTTGCAAAAGACAACTAGTCTCACAGAGTTCACTTGACCATGACTTCCAGCTCTGACAAAGTGCAGCTTCAGATGTCTAATATTCTTGTCTTCAAGACACTGTGAAGATTTCCTGAAGAATTATCACCACTTCAGAGGAAAACAGACTCTTATTTCTGCCAGTGCTCCAACAGTGACACGTACCTTCTCRTAGTACTGGATGTTTTTATCTGCCATCCCCATGAGTAGCTGCCTAAAGTCTTGTCTTTTGTTGTTCTGCCATCTCTCCATATCTGCTTTCAGGTCAGCATTGAAACATTCTACTCGGTCTTGACATTTCTCAACATCTGTGGGTACCTGCAGCAAAAGAAATTAAGATCAAAGCTGTCTCTAAGAGTGCTAGATTGCTCATTTAGCTGAAACCTTACTGAGCAAAACTACAGAAGAAAGGGCAAGTAGTTATCACAATCCAGTAGTTATCTTGAATCACCTCTGGTATGGCTGAAAGGAATAAGCTACTGTTCTGAACTAGAGAGGATATAAGATTGCTTAATGTGTTCTTTGCTGTTTGAGGTGGTGAGTGCTTGTGCTTGTCCATCTCCAATACAGAGGCATGGAGGAAGCACTTGCTGAAGGTACAGGAAAACCATTTCGTGTAAGTGTTGGCTCCACAGCAAACTTTCCTGCTTCCCATTTACAGCTGCAGTAGGAATGTTCCAATTTACACCAGTGTGTATATAAAAACAAACATTTAGGTTTATCAAAAAAGCTGGATAAGGCACCTTGGTATTGACAGCTGCAGAATAAATTTCAAAGTTCTTCGTTTCTAGCTTCCGCTTTTAACATTGCAGGCCTCCCGAACAAAATTTAACTACAAAGCACTTGGGATCATCAACACTGGATGGGCTCATAGACTTTTAGGCTCAACAACAGACACACAACCATACAAAAGCAATAATGACATCTTAAAGGACAGCCTACTGCAAGCTGAGGTAGAGATTTAAATGGATTTTTGACAGTAGTCACTGGCTCAAGATACATACACTTTAGATCAATTAAATTATTCTTTGCTTACGTTTTAACTAATATAATGTACGCCACCAGGCAAATACAGGAATAATTTACAAGTGTTTCCTCGAGCAGGAAAACTGAACACTATTATTTCCCTTCTCACTGTTGCATGGTCCACACAGACAGGAATCCTGCAAGGACATGCAGACAAAGCCCATGAGCTCAGAAGAGGAAACTCCTGAATCCTGGTATGAAAGTGAGAAGTGAACTTTTGCTCTGAAAGCTGTGACTTGCATGAAGGCAAAATACAGAATTAAGAACATCTGAAGAACTTTGTGGTAGCTCCTTTCATACTTGATATTTTCAGTAAACTCCCTTTCAGAGGGGCATGAAAGAAGGAAGAGAATGAAAAGACTAGGTAAGAACCTTTTCATGGATACCTACATGAAGTTAGAGGGTTACTATCTTGCAGTTTGGCAAGGTACTCAATTTAGGAACAAATACATCAGCTGTATTTCTTCACCAGGACATGGATTAGGGCTGATCACTATCAGAGAGAAGGTTTTGCATCTATTCTTCAATAAACCAACCTGTCTGAGATTCAGGAGCTCTTCACACTCACAGGATTTGAGCTCCCCTTTATTCACATAGCTGAATTTACACTACAGGGAGCTTGGAGGTTCATTAGATACTTTTTCTCCCTGCCATGTCTGAGCACTATCCTTATGGCTACAGAATTTACTCTGCTACAACTCCAGAAAAGGTTCCCTCTAGGATGCAGACAAGAACAACCAAGCCAGTGACTGGAAGGTTTAGAGGATGCTCCTTTCAAGGCATGTATGTACTCTGCTATCTTAATGGGAATGGCTAGGCTATCAAGAGAAGTATTTATGAAGCCTGGAAGCAAACCACATAAGATTTCCCAACCCAATTACCTTAGCTTCTAAGCACTCACCAGCTTCCTGCTTCTGCCAGGATCTGAAACCACAAAGAAGCTATACAAAAACCTGTTCTTTCTCACAGCAAGTTCTCTGGCTTGTCAGGCTGAGAGGGCTGTATGAGTTTAGAGCTGGGATAACCCAATGCTCAGCAGATGGGTCACGTGCTCTCTCATCAAGGAACAACAATGACCTCCAATGAAGTCTCCAGAGGCATCATGAAAGTAGTGTCTGCACATGCAGCAGCCCTATTTGGGGGTACAAATGCCTTACCTTACAAACCACAGCTTCCTAGAACATAAGCTGCAACTCAGTAGTTAAGACAAAATTTTAATTTATTCAACAGCTTTTAAACACTTTGTATCAGTGCAAACTCAATGAAAAGAGATATTATATGTTTATCATCAAATTTGTGCCTAAGTTGAAGCATCAAAGTTGATGCTTTTATCTGTTTTTACCAGTAGAGACACTAAAGATTAGCTAACAACTAAGAACCAGGAAGGAAGTAGATTGGACTTAAGGGAAGTTGCTACTTCTTCATTGATATCTGCTCTCAGCTACTTAGTAGCTCAAAAGCCCCTCAAGCCACAAAACCAAGTGATATCTGGTTCAAACCCCAACACAGTCTTAAAGAGCCCAGGACTATTTTAGTGAATCTATTTCAACTGATGAGAGGTGCTGGCAAGAACTGAGCATGAAATTGTACATATATGGTAAATTGTTCTGCATGTACATCTAATCCTCTTAATGCTGACTCTGTTCTCTTAAAAAACTAAGCTTGCCTAATGTCTGTAATTTAGTGTGGTCAAGTACAGATAGCATGTCCACTTTAAAACTCATCACTACCAAATAACAAATGGTCCCAAAGCAGAATAAATCCAGCATTAATTAGACAACTAATTACATAAGAGAAGATATTTCATAATCATGTATCACATAAGATATTTCTACCTTCCTAGTTCTTTGGGAAACAGTTATCTGTTACAAAGTGCTATTTTTCCCCCCACCTTCAAGTGCAGCACTGCTGTATTTACTGTTCCCCACAGATAACCATACTACGAAGTCTTTCGGTAGAATAAAACAGATCATCAGAGGCAAACTTTATCACACCAAAACAAAACCATACCCATCCTTCAGTGTGCTGGTTAGATTACTGCAAAATCAGCTCCAGCGTGGGTCAGAAATGGGTGAGAGGCATTTCACCAGTTATTTGTTAGAAAATAAAAGGCTGCAGATTCCACACAAACACCATGATGGTACTGATAAACACCACCCACACCGTGCCTTCGGTGCGAGCCTCAGCATTGTGAGCAGCACCTGCTGACAGAGAGCCACAGTAGCACTACAGGCCTTCTGCATTCATAGGCCACTGAGCTCTAGGCTGATCTCTCTGCCAGAGCCATCTAATGGCCTGGTGAGGTTCATGATGCCAGGCTGGGTATGTGCATAGGAGGCCCAGAATGTCCTCCAGTGAGAGATTATCAAGTAGTAATAGCCTTTCAAGAGCTAAACAAAGGCCTTTGTTCTCTTAAGGTTTCGTTTGGGGTCTTTTTACCAAATCAGCAAATATGTCACAAGGAAGACAAATGCTATTCTATAACATGACCCTCTGCCTCCTTTTAGTTTCCAGCAAGTCACAGCCAGGAGACCTCGCTGAATCTAAGATATGCTGCTAGGCATAGCTCTGAACTACCAGCTCTTACAGGTATTGATACATCCTCTGGCTGGAAAGGTTCTGAAAACCCCACAGATAGTATTTTGTGAACATGCAAGGAGTTCTACACAGTTTGTTTAACTTCATCATGTTTTATATTACAAAAAGGTGCGAGGAGTTGCCAAAAAATATGCTGATACTCTGGAGATGTAAATATTAAAAAAATTTTAAGGTTTAAATGCTGCACTTGACGTAATAATCCCACTGAGATATGAGATCCAAAGGCCTTTTAACAGGTGCAAGATTAGCAAAATTCATCAATTCCAAGGCATCAAGATGTTTGTAAAGTCAAATGCCTAAAAACTGGCTTGCTGGATATGCTAGGTTTAGTTCCTTCTACCCTAGATAAAATTGTTAAGAGCCTGTTTATACAAAGCCACACTGAGGAAGTAGAGTGCATGCCACACCAGCCAGCAGAGGAGCAGGCAGTAGACCCAAATACAAGAGCATCAAAGAACACCTAGTACACCACTATTTGTGCTCATTATAGATAAAAGATCAGAAAAACACTTCTACATTTCTATGCTCTTGTCCCCTTCAGCTTCTTAGATTCAAAATATTATGTGAACTTACTGTAGAAGTGAACTTTATTGTACAGTAGTCGTAATACTGGAAGTTCTTTAATTATTAACACAAAGATAAGGGAAACAAGAAACCTCCAAGCAGAGGAATGGAACAAACTCTGTTGCTAGCATCAGTAAAAGCTGCAGTGATTTAAGAAAAGGCTCTTGCACTCTGTTTTATGCAGAAGTGGGTGGCAGCATGTCAGCTCACAGCTTTGCTTTTGCATGGTGCCCAGCCAAAACCTGTCATGCAGTGACATGTGCCATCCCTGCTCAGCATCACATAGGCAGAGCTCCCTAGCAGAAAGGGCAAAATAAGGAGTTTTCCACAGCCAAAAACAGTGTTCTGAAACAATGCAGTTCCACAGTGCCAGGGACAGGACCTTAACTCAGCTAGCTGGCATACTGCTGAGTCACCAGGGACTGTTCTACCACTGCTTTGTTACCTGTCACTGAACTGTCCAACTGACTGCTGGCTGTTGTTGAAGTGTTACAGAGTCATCCTGCTCTGAACTGTGAGAGATCAGTAGTACAGAAGTACATACTACTACAGAAGTAGTACAGAGCTTGCTAGACAACTTACATATATTCATATTTAGGTCTTTACTTCACACCAGCTTGCCAGCAACAAATTTCTGTTCAACCAGAAACTGCTTATACTGCAAAAAAGCCACCAGATCCAGAAAAAAAGCAAGTTGTGCTTCTCCATTCTTTTTAGGAAGTAGTGTAAGTGCAAAATGTTTTTCTAGAGCAATGTTAAGTGCTAACCTTTGGACGGTCTTCTCTTTTCAAGGCTACTGCTTCCAGTTTTGCTTCATACTCCGCTTGAACTTGGTCTCTCTTCTTCAACACATTCTATGGGCAAGAGAAAAGAAAACTGTGAAGGGATCCTTTTGTTCCTTCCCCCAGCCCACAAGAAACTCTAAAGTAATATATCTTCAGTGCCAATTAAGCTCAAAGTTAGATTTCCAGATTTACTTTGTCCTATTTTACAGCATTTAGGGAATAGCTTTTAATAACAAACAGCACTTGCTCTCCATCAGCTGGCAAAGGCAGATAAAATTCAACATCTGGACAAACTGGAGGCATGCACGATAGAAGCTGTCATGATAGATACCATTAATATAACCTTGGTTAAGTAAACTTAATTCTTAAGTTCACCTATTACTACCATGAAAAGGATATAAACAAAAGCATCAAAGCTGACATGGACTAATGTAAGGTTTCTGATATCCTCATGCAGCAGACAGACAACAGCATTGGCTAAGAGACAGGAAGACCACCACAGAAGGTATTGCAGCTCCATTTTCACTTGCAAAGACTCTTCAGAACCCTTTAAAGCAAGCTGTCACATTTGGGTGTTAGAGCAAAAGTAAGCCTTTGTTTTAGATCAGTTGGAGGGGGTTGGTTAAAAAAAAAAAAGAAAATAATGAAAAGGAGAATTTACAGGAAAAGAAATGGACTGCCTGAGAGAGTTTCTCAAGCAGTAAACATTTTCTTGAAGGAGTATAAAGAATCAAAGATGCTACCCTTAGCTTGTACTATATCCACAAAGAACTTCACTGAGGTTATACAACAGTCTTACAGTTTGGAAACAACCACAGGAATTAGTCTTTCTAAGAATGACTTATTAAAAAATAAACAGTTTTGTGTCTGCAAGAGCCAGCAACTTACCACTTCAGATTTCACAAAGAAACAACTAGTATTTTTTAATTACTCTGTTCACGCAAAGTTACTATTAAAAATGCTCAGAGGGAAGTCAGCCAGAATCACTGTAAATTTGAAATTCTCTTGCAGCTAACTTGGCGTTGAGTCTTCCCTTCTGCCACCTAAAAGAATTGTCCCATTAGGACACAAATTAGTAACTAGTTATTTTAACAGGTCCAGACAAGGCTAGTAACATAAGACTAGTCATATGCACTGCTGCCTACAGAAATATGTTTTTTAAAGAGTAGCTCCTTGGAGCTCTAACAGCCAGTCTAGATCTAATTAAGAGCAATTAAGGACATACAAATCCTGTATCTACTAATCATCCCCCTCGCCCTTCTTAAGCCATCAAGAGTCTTACGAACTTCAACCCACAATAAATGGGAATGGCACCCCATCCACAAAGCTACTATTAGTCAATAAAAAGAGGGCAAACATGAAGAATTCAGCTTCAACAGCTTAATTTTCCCTTCTGTTCCAAAAAGCAATGCAGAAGCATGCCATTGGTTGTGTTTGCTTGATAAACCACAATATTGCCCCTTCTTTTTAGAATCCATGGGACTATGTGGGATGGCCTTTAAGTGAGTAACGGTACCAATGCAAAACAAAAGTCTGACATACTTAATACGTATTTCTACTTTGTATCACCTCTTGAACCTCAGTCAACTGTAATTTTTTCTGTGAAAAACAACTGCCTCCACCAATTGCATTTTGCCTTTAGAAGCCTGGAGTTAGTGTGGGAAGCTGAATCTATACCAGGAGTAGCCAATGATTAACAATTATTGGCAAATTGGATTCAAAGAACAGGTGTCTTAATTCCCCTTAAGTGCACAAGTCCACCTGCTGTGGAGCATTAACAATGAGCTTGTGAATACAGTTTTAAGTATCCAGTAATGACCGACCTGCAGGTGATAAAAAAAGTATTGCCCTCCCTTTCACTTGTCCCATTTTCCTCTGGCACCTCCAGGCAACCTCCTCTGTTCTAAATTGATGCCTTGATGCTTTAGGAGCAATTATGAAAAGCCCTGCATCAAATATCAGCAGGTCCTTCACCATTTTGTATTTAGCTGAAACATTCCACCTTGACCCATACAGAGCTTCAGGAGTTTGTCATCAGCCTCCTATCTCAAATTTCAATTTCAATCATGTTTGCACACCACATAGCTTCCTACTGTGACTACACATCACAAGAGGTTACTTCATGCCCTCAAAGACACAGTTACCTATTAATGTGGTGCTTGCTTTAAACAGGTTTTAGAAGTAATACCCAAGAACACCCGTGGAGATCACAGCACACGATAAACTTTTCAGTGCTCAACCTAGCAGTGTTGAGCAAAAAGAAGTCATATAACATCGTAGTATCTGCAATGAATCATGTATAGGAGATTTGGTCCTCTGCACATGCCTCCCAGTGCAAAACCAGTGTACATCAGCAAATGTAGTACCACATATTTGCTGACAAGGGCCTCACTGCACCAGGAACTGAGACATCAACTTGCCATGTAATAGAAACCATAGAATACTAGGCTGGAAGAGATCTCAAGGATTATCTCATCATATTCTTCTTGGTAAAAGCRCAGTCTAGACAAGATGGATCAACACCCTGTCCAGCTGGATCTTAAACATGTCCAATGTTGGGGAATCCATCACTTCCCTGGGGACCTTATTCCAAAGGCTGATTGTTCTCACTGTGAAAATTCTCCTCTTGTGTTCAATGAAAACGTTCCCAAGAGTAATTTGCACTGATTGTCCCTGTTTTTCCATGGGTCTTCTCGTGAAAAGGAATCGTTCATCATATTTGTAGTCTATCCTTAAATACTAGTAGATTTTCCCTAAGCCTTCTTTCTCAAAGTTGAACATACCCTCAAGAAAAGCTCTCTCAGCTTTTCCTAATACAACAGGCTTCTCAGTCCCTTGACCATCTTTGTGGTCCTGTTCCAGACCCTCTTCAGCTTATCCACATCTTTTTGTGTGCAGCAGAGATAAAAACTGAACACAACTGTGGCCTAACAGGTGGGGAGCAAAGGAAGTAATTTGGAAAGCATCTCTTCTAGATACTTCCAGAGCACATATTAACTGTCAAGGCCACAACACCAGCTTCTGCCCTATTCTGCAAATCTTTCAAACAGATCCAGAGGCTAGGCTTCTCTCAAATCAGCTAATATTTTATTCAGCCAGAACTACTGGGCTTTGACTCCCTGTGTGCAGCTCCCTCAGGCTCTTCCTCCCAGGTGACAACAGTGCTCCTGAAGACATCAAGGCCTCTCCATCTCTGAACAGTGAGATGGCAGTTCTCACTCTAGGCACATTCAGCCAGCTGTAGACTGCTCTACAGATCATTTTCCCATATCTAAATCAGGGGTACAGTGTGCAACAAAGAAAGTAAATCAAGTTTGCACTGAACTAGAACCTGAAGAGTTACCTTCCATCAAATACCCTGAGCAAAGGATGTGCTCTGAAAGGCACAGACTTTCATCTCACAAGTAGTCCTCACAGCAGCTGACGAAGAGGAATGCACTGCTAACACAGAGGACACCCCTTTCAAGAAAAAGTCTCCTACACTCCAAGGGTGACCTCCTTACTAACCTTGGTTACTTAATTGGTGTTATGAATTCTGCAATGACAGTTCAGTAGCTGCTCACTTCAGAAACAGAAACAGGCTGATGTTTTCTAGAAGAAGAAAACTGCACTTTGTAGAATCCAAGAGTGTTCAGTTTTGCTATCTGAGAGGGAAGGAAAATACGAATGGTCTGTCTTGGCTAACAATAGATTTTGTTCTTGATTTTCAAATTTTTAGGCTGACTAAAGCTAATAAGATGCCCAACCTGGACAGTAAACAGCATAATTCTTTAGAGCACTAGAAAGTCAAGTCAACAGTCTAAAAAGTTCAAGCTAAAAAGCATGAGTTTCTTTAGCCCAAGAAATACTTTAGACAGTTACGTAATGGTTGGCTTGGAGACAGTGCCATTCTAAAAGGACTGTAAAAGACCAAAGGAAGCCTAGGTGTAAGTCTGTAATGCCACTCTGCCTGTGGTGAGTGGTGATTATCTGCCTGAAGTAGCTCTTCACTGTGTTCAAGCAATACTTTACTGTTATTAGACCCGTAAAGAAAATACACTTCATTCATGCTGGGATCAAATCCATGGTGACAAAAGCAAAGAGTATACCCAGGGAGTAAGTGCAAAGTTACCTGCAAGAATACTTTAATCACACAAATGTACAACTCCTGAAGCTGGGAAAAGACATCTACAAGTGAAGTGTTCAAATGCTCAGTTTGAGAAGCACAGGATGAGATTAACATTAAGATGGAGAAGCACTACCATGTTCAGACTAAGTTTACAGTGGGCTATTAGATCTGCAAAGGAATACATATCATAGCCTTGTAACAATAATTCCAAATGGAAAGTCTTCAGAAGGAAGTTCAGAAGGAACTTCTCCATTAATACCCTTTAGCAGGACTGCTATATATATACATATATATGTATATGTGGCAGACATACTGTGTCACAGGCACATRGTGAAAAGCTCTGAGGGACAAACTAAAGTCCTTGATACAATTTTTTAGTGAAGTCTACTCAGTAATTCTTTTCCCCATTAGAAGTGATTGATTACCAATGCTCCTTAACTTCAAGTTAGCTTTAAAGTAGCTTTTATTACATCACGTTCTTAGAAAGATTATGAGTCACAGAATACCACCTTTAAGCAGTAACTTGGTATGCAGAACTTAACAACAGACGTATCAAGCCTAGGCTATGGGAATGACAGAGGAAACAATGTCTGTCATTTGGACACATGGTTCTAAAAGAAGCCACCCAACTCTGCTACATTCAAGCGACAGAAACTGCTAATGCTATAATTCCTGCTGGACCAGGCTGTGGACCTGTAGTGACAAGCTGAAGCACAAATGGCTTCAATTCAAAGAAAGATTCTAGGCAGCCACAGGAGTCTCCTGTAGAGTACCACCTTCCACACYAATGCAGGGGCAACTCTGCAACATGTTGTATACACGCTATAATACTGACCCTAGCTTGACTGAAGAGCAGAGCAGACAGACAATGCTACCCATGCAGTACTGTGCTATTAACATACCTAGCTTTGTTTTGGCTATGAAAATATCCTCCTAGTTAATGTATTATTTACTTCCCCACTTTTCCCACTACCACCATTTCTCACTGTTAAAAAAAGAATCAACTTGCTAATTCTAGGCAAGCGCAACAACAGTGCTTTCTGCCACAGGGCTCTCTTTACCTTCATTGACTCAGCATACAATATGTATTCCCTAAGTACAGGCAGGAAGTCTTCTGTCATGTCCTCACTGAGTTCTTCAAGAGCTGTGCAGCAATTCCCAATACAGGCAGACACTCCTTCCAGTGGCTCTGATAGCTCAACCTCCAGCCCTCCCCAGGTTGAATAAACAGGTCCATATTCTCGTAGTTCCACCAAATATTCTAGAAGAGGCAGATGGAAAAATAGGTTACCAGAATAAGAGCAAGGCACAAAGATGTGCAAACACAAAATAGGAGAAATTATGCACCAATTTTGAATTAATAACATTAATCCTCACAGGGAGTCAAGGCCTCTGTTGCATTAGTTTCCTAATAGACAGCATTCTATGGCTGCACAGGTGACAGGTTCAAGTTGCCTCTTTCTTAGCTTACTATTCCTACAGACTTCCAATACAAAGATTCTTGTACGTTTGCAGTAGCCAAGGTCAGTTTCTTAAACATTTGTAAAATTCAACTCTACTAAGACAGACCTATAAAGCTTATATTCTAGGAATATAGTCTAGGAATTCCATTTATACTCCTTCAGGTTCTTCCACCTTCCAATCGTCTTTCACAAAATTACTCCAGTAAGACAGAAGGTTGGTACAAAAAGTTCAACTTCAAAAAAATATTTGGGGAGTTGAGCTAATATCAGATACTGTGTTAGGTTTTGGGCCTTTTTAAAATCTGGAACAGGCGTTAGATTTTGCCCTGTGTTTGACTTATTACAGGCCAGAATCATCAACACAAATTGTCTTGATCATGCAGTCAACCAGAATAAGACACAGAGCATTCAGACTGAAATATTACAATAGAACACTTTGTGTCCTTACCCAACTGTTCCTTGATGATCCGTTGTGCTATTCTGTCAATGGTACCAAGCTTTAGAGAGAATGTGTCTAGATAATCCCCAATGGCTGCAAACTCCAGGGGCCGACTCCTCAATTTGTAGCCTCCTGTAACGTATTTGACAGACTCCCCCATCTTTGACAGCAAAGCCATTCCTTGCTTTTTGTAGGCATTAAGATCCTAGGAATTAAAACAAACAAAACAAATGAACAACCAATGGATAAAAGAATATGTTTAGGAATACTCACTTACATGTTTAAATATTAATACAATGAAGGATACTTTTCAGTCAATATCAAATTTTGTGAAAGCAAGTGATTACATGAGAGATGCAGCCTTGAACAAAGGCTTGCTTTTTACAAGCTGTACAGGTGAGCACAGCTTCAAGGCTTTATGGAGTTAAATTATCCAGGAGAATAGTACAAAGTACATTAGAAATAATTAAGTAGTCCAACTTTGCATGTGACTATACTTTCCCATGTTCCTGCACTCTCAACCACAGAAGCAAGCTTATTAACAGCTCTGGTTCCACCAAAACAGTTCACATCATTCATCTACACATATTTCTAATTCATGGCCACAATAACAGTTTTAACCAGATGCACCAGTTGGCTTTAATGATCTATTATAGAGCTACAAATTGCACACCTGTTTGGTAAGCAGCCTCCCCTAGTTCTGTGGTCAAATAGGAGGCAATTGAAGACTGCATGCAGAAAAAATGCAGTATGAGGAGACCAGCAAAGATTCTCTGCAAGAGAGACTGTAGCTCAGGCTGGGCCAGATGCATCCACGTTGCCTCCACAGAAAGTGTAAACTTCCTTTACACTCCTTTACACATTTGCATAAACCAACTTTCAGATAATCTGTGCTAACAAGACTGCCTAAAATTTTCATGAGATTTCACCTTAACAGTATTCCAGAAAAGAATGGTTTTAATTAGCCAAAATGCTGACAATTTTTCATTTTACTTCTTCCAGCAGAGGTCAGTATTCAACATCTCAAAGTCGGCTCAGGAGCTATAGTCTAGTTATCCTATAAAGCCTGAGACAGAGATGTGTTCAAACCACATAGGACTGTGGAGATCCAAGAATTCAGACATATTATTACAGACTAGACTAAAAGCTTAGATGTTCTTAAAAAAACCCCAAAAAAACAGCAGCCATCTTCAAAACATGTACTATGATATTCCTTCCAAGTACTTAATGGAAGTCAAATGTAGGTCTGATTAAGAAAACCTGACATCTTAGCAGCCAGTATAATTTTCAATTATGTTGGCATTTAAATGCAGTTTGACTTTTGCATTCCACATGTCCTCAGCAAGCTGTGAGCAGGCATCAGAAATGATTCTTGAACCAAAAATTATTCACTCACTTTCACTCAAGCATTCTGGTATGTTACAGGTCCAAACAGGGAACAGGAAAAAATGCTGATTTCTCTTTTTCAGCCAGGAGGTGATCTCATGACTTCAAGTCCTAGCACACTGAACTGACACCTCACTGCTCCACTAAACCAATTTCAAACATTAGACACAGTCAGTAGAACAGGTGTCCTTTCCCCTCACCTCCCAGGATGCTCTGTAATCTCAAAGCAAACTCCTCYTAAAGCAGAGGATGAAGCCCTTGACAATCATTTCACAGGGTAGAAAAAAATAAAGCAGCTAAGAAAGCTGCAGCATGCTTGAGCAGATCAAAAGAGGAACAGAGCTATATGACATTTAATGTGCTAAACAAATTCTGCATTTCTGGCTTGTTTCAGTATTTAAGCTCACCATGGAGGGGAAAGAACACTGGAGATTGATTATTAACAGCAAGCAGAGCACGAACCTGAAGTGAGCTCAAACATCACATTTAAGTGAGGTAGAGTAATAAGACTTTGGAAGGGCATGCTTTTACAGCTCTTCTCACCTATCTGGTAAAACCCAAGCGCAGCTGCAGGTCCTCCTAGTCTTACATAGTTCTAAAGAAAACCAAAGAAAATTGCACCATTCCTGCATGAATCATGCAGAAGACAAGCATGAAATTGTTGGCTGAGAATAAACACGAATGAGGCCTCCATGCTTAGTTTTGAGAGCTTCAAATGCAAACAGTATAAAAAGCACAGACAAGAAATTTGCAAGCAAGGGGAACTTCTCTTCCTCTCCCCCTTCCCTCCTCCCCAAAAGAGGATTTTAAAGTCTACAGGTTTCTGAATTTTTATTCTCTCTTGCGTAACAGGAGTATGTTCTAGGCTACAAAACAAGTAGGTCTGGAGAATGCAATTTATCAATCTGCAGAGATGATTCCTCTTCCCTTCAAGCATGGGGAGCTCATACTGTTGTCACACACAAGGGTCTGTCACATACCATAGTCAGGGTGCCCAACAACCCTCTAGTATTTTAGAGGAAGCTCTGATCTGCACATGTAGTTTAGTTCATGCTTTTTTATCCTTATTTTAGAAGGGATTGCAAAGGTCAACAACTGCATTTGAAAGTTACTGGCTTACCTTAGCTGTGAGAAAGATGCTGAAATGCTCATTAAAAGATAGCACTGGGTGATCAGTTATCCTCTTCAAGAACTTGTCTAATGCTTTCCTCCTTGTCTCCACAAACTCTTCCGAAAAGCGATCAACAACACCCTTCACCACAAATTTTTCAGGAAGAGGCTGTCAGAGCACAATTCAAAAGACCAAAAACTTGCTTCTGTTATTTGGAAACAAACAAACTCATCAAATTCCAGTCTTAACAGGAACTGAAACATTCTGTTTGCTAACAGGAACCATGCATCATATGGGATGCAAGCCGTGCTCGGAATTATCCTTTAGCTCATCTGGTTTAAAGCTAGACATTCTACTGAGTGGCTTCAGCTGAGAGTCACACCAGGCAAGTCAGACAATACTCACACTAAGTACTTGTAGCATAGCTTAGATTGTTCTCCCTACTCTTATCCATGTTCAAGATCCAGCTCTAAAGAGACGTCAGGAGAGATGCATGCTATTTATAACAGAAACACACTGCCCCCACCACCCAGCATTGAAGCAAGGCTGCCCAGTCTCACAAAATCTGACAATTCTACTTACTCCCCACACAGCCTCTCTGGACAGTTTAGAGCTTTTGAAAAGGGCCCTCCTGTAGAAGGCTGACAGCCTTAGTGAGAACACTCACCAAAAACAAACCAGAGGCTTGACACAGCAAATGGCTGGATCTTTTTTGAAGTATGAGTACACTGTCATCTATCACAGCTGACTTTCATGATTATGATTCTGTAAGTAACAAAGGTCTGATGATACATCCACTTTTACATCTTATTATTTTGAGTCCATCAGTTCATCTCTGCAGTTCAGCTTGACATGTAAGCCCAGACTGTCTCCAGACTTCCTAGTTATACAGTCCCCCCTGTTAGACTTGGATTAGACTTTGAAGTACCACTTTAGACAGATGATAACTTTTTAAGCTGAAGCATGGGTAATTTCAGCTCTACCACTAGATTTGCTTTTGTTCTGTTGAGACAGCACAGACTTCAAGATTAATATCAGGTTTAAAATTGTGCTTTGCATTTTATTCTTGTGAACCAGTCCATCAAGACAATCTGGTTACAGATAGGCTAGCAGTGACAGCCATTTTCATCCAATTCAGGAATCAGGACTTTCCTCTGCAATGAGACTATCATCTAAAATCTGTGTCAAAAATAATTAAAGAAAAAATAATCTATACATATTGCTTTCCCACCATACCTGAACTGGTGTGGGCTGTACAYGAAGACTGTATCTCCTAGAAAAAGCACAGCCAGCATGACTTAGCTGCAACACAGCTACATTTTGACCACTCGGTTCTTACAATTCAAGACTTACCTCATAATGCTTAGCATTCAAATCAGTCAGTCATTCTAGTTAAACCAGCATAAGTAATGATATACTATCATTAGACTTCTTTAGAAGTATAATGCCTTTTGCATTAGTCTTCAGGGAGGAAGAAGGTCTCTTCCTTTGCTTTGTAAACCTTAGCTGGGACTCCAGGAAGTCACTACCTCAGCACAATATGCAGGAGAAAAGAAAAAAGTTTAAAGAAAAAAAAAAAAAAAGAGGGAAAGGAAGGCTAGTCTAAAGAACCCTAGTTCAACCAAACAGATGCAAACTGGCACTGAGTAATCACTAAAGTTTGATCATTTGAACAATGCACCTCTATTACAAAGACTTCTGCCATTTACCTGGTTTCAGCTTCACCAGTAGGTACATCCCTTTCCATTTTAGGCCTCTGGAGGTCTATCTCAAGTAGTCAATGCACACAGCTAGCAACTGATACCTTGCTTTAACTGAGTTAATTATCTGTCTTATAGTCTTCCATCTTAACAATTTATTTTCCCTACTGACACATGTGAGCAGAGTTCACTGCCATCAGAAATGGCTTCAAGGATCCAAACATGACCATCCAAGGACAAGAACCTTGGCTGTGTTAGATTTACTTTTCAAGTCTAGAGACAGATCTGAGATCAGTTTCACTGTTTTGTTGAAAGAAAAAATTAGAATGTCTCAGATCTTTTAAAAAGAAGTAACGCAGTAACTGAAGAGATGAAGAGGAACCCATACTGACCTTAGTTTTGGCTCCTACGTATAGGCTGTCCTGACACACTGCATTGAGAAGAAACATCATTTACAGGAAGATTTTAGGCAGAATCACTATACTGAGATTAGGAAGACAACCCCCTTTTGATAATTTGTTAAAGCAGAAGGCTTACAGGGATTGCAGTATCTATAATTACAAATACAGATCATTTTAGATTGTCTTGAAACATCTTTTCAGAATATACTTGAGTGCATCTGAAACTGCCTTTAGCTTCTATACCTCATCTGTTTCTAGACAATAAATACATAAAGCATTCAGTGTCCCCACCATACCCTGCATGAAGATTAATAGGAGACTCTGTAATTGCTAACTCCTGCATAAACAGATAAAATAGGGCAGCACATCCTTTTATCCCCAGATTTTCTAGGAGAAAGGCACCTAAGATACTGGCTTGTTCTGCAGCTGGTTCCATGTCCTGTATTACAGCCACTCACACTAAGCTTGCTGTTCTGTGTGCAACAAATTCTTGGTCAGAGCAAAGCAGTTTGATTCCCTGGCTGCGACTCACCTTCTGCTACTAGACTGTTATTTACAGCCTTGGAGGCTGCAGGCAGAACTGGCCGCCTCTTGGTGTACCCAAGAAAATTTAGCTGTGATTGTTCCAGCTGTTCAGAGAATGGGGCGTGAGAAAACAGTATGGGCACTTAACACATGCCTCCACTTTATGTTCTCAAGCTCACTGTCGCTCTTTTCCTTACTGTTCACCAAACATATTTGCTTCGGGTTAGTTGTGTCACATGATTTTGTGAAGTACTTCTTATCTCTGAGATACTCAGCTATTATTCCACTTGAAGCAAGTCCCAGCATAATTAAGCACTTAAACAGCGCTCAGCTTAGAGCAACCGAACAATACTTTTCACATAGTCTACTCCTTGCTGAGGGAGCGAGGGGGGAGGGCAGAGAAACTTGCACGGCATCACCCACCTCAGATAAGCAAGCTAAGGAATGCTGGTAGTGTTGCTATTTGCTGTTGCAATTCAGTTCCTCCAGGGCTTTTTAAATGTCTTTCTGCTAAAGTGCTGAAGGTGGTGATCTAACATGTTTCCTACCTATACACACAAAAAACAAGTAAGGTAGTACTAACCTCCTCACATCAAATAAGGTGGTCAGATCACCAGTTTCAGCAACAATGGGGGCAGTAGTTTAGCTAATCTTATTAGGTAAACGTCTACCTACTGAAGAGGTAGCATGCAATAGCTATCAAGGAAGAGGATGAGACTTCCAAGTTATTACATGTCAGTGCTATAAAGTGTTAGCACAAATAGTTTTAAATTACTCTGTAAACCAGCTCAAAAGGCCATCTTGAAAACTAAGACTAGAACCTGAAGTACCTGTGGCTTTTCATAATCCCCAGATGCTCTGAAATACAGATGTAATAATTGAGCAACCAGATGAAATGTATTCTATTTATGTCACAGCTACTGTAGTCAGCACATGTATTGCCCTGCAGGAGGCTGACAAAGCTCACCTCTCAGGTGTACCACTCAAGAAAAGTCCAAGCTTCCTAACTAGTCAGAATGAGAAGCTCTTTCCACTGCACTATAAGACAATAAAGTACCATATTTAACTCTAAATACTCAAAGAGAATGAAGTACTGTTTTTTAAATCTAGACACATATCATCCAAATATTACCCTTGCTTACTACCTACGGGAATAAGATGCGTTGGCTGAGACTCTTCCAGCTTGTTTCTTAACCAGTCGAAGTCTTGGTACCGCCGACGGACAGAATACTCTGGCAAATCAAACTCAGCTCGTGTGGTCTGGAACAGAACAGGATAGATTAGTATGCAGCAACGTCTCTCAATTTACAGCTCAGCACCATCCCTGGCAAGCATGAGGCCAGACAAGCCTTGCAGGGGGGTCTTAATCCCCAAAATCATGCAGCCAGTATGAGAGAAAGATCCTCTGGCCTTTCAAGCAGTGGAAAAGCAGTAATATGAAAAATGATTGCTTGGAGCTGATGTGTGAATATCTATTTGTAGTTCATTACACGTTCTGCTCTCATCCGGGTAGAAGTCTGTAGAGCAGAAGCACTCCGCACCGCATTACTCCCTTGGCAGTAACAAGATTGCAAAGACTGTATGAGATACTCAGTGTGAGGACAAGACTTTTTAGCCATCAAGAATTAAAAGTAAAGGTGTTTACTGACTTGTTTATTCTATGACATGCACTATCCACAGGTGAAAGTGTTTCACCACTGTCCTGTATTCTGCGATTTACGGTCTTATCACATTCCAAGGTCCAAACACGAGAACAAAAGCCAGTGCAAGGTCTGCCAGACTATTTTTGTTGACTTCCAAGACGAAGAAACAAACCTGTTTATGAGTATGTCCAATTAGGTATATTAGATATTATTACATTAAATGAAATATTTTCAATTTTCCTTCTTCAGGGCAAGGTCATTACAAGTCTGACGAGAAAAAAAAGTAAGTATGCAGGTAAACTGCTGACAAGTGTTTTATCCAGTCTTCGAACAGTCCATAACCTGGAAGGCACACTGTATGGGGCTGCTTGCACAGGACATACTGCAACTGTCTAAAAGCACTTGTGAAAATGTGGAGTGTCTGCT
The DNA here is from genome assembly GCA_902810485.1 of Alauda arvensis. Taxonomy (NCBI): domain Eukaryota; kingdom Metazoa; phylum Chordata; class Aves; order Passeriformes; family Alaudidae; genus Alauda; species Alauda arvensis. The sequence continues at coordinate 1,047,096 of CADDXX010000198.1, read as the reverse complement.
GAAGAGCCTGGCACTGCAGCAGTCCTGATTAGAAAGTAGATGGCCCTTGTAGTTATGTCCCACTGAGAAGCACAGGCAGCTATACTGAAGTTACTTGCAGCATTACCTCCATTTTGCAATTAATGGCTTGCAGTGCCAGCACACTACATGCCTGCAGCATGCCAGGCATCAAACCCAGGGCATTCTGGGGAATACACCCGCAACCCCAGCTTTGAACTTGCATGGAGTCTAGCACCTGGTTGCTTTGCTAGTCCCAGCCACTAGCAGCCTTTAAATGCAATCTACCTGCTCACTTGCTCTCTGGATGACTCTAACTCTTCAGTTGCTGCATTTTACTCCCACCAGCCACCACTGGGGATCCTGTAAAAGTTCTACAAATGAAATCTCTTTCTGGGGTGAGGTCAGGAGCCTTACCACAGTATCCACAGCACAGATAGGTCTAGGATACTGTAAGCAGGAGGATGATGTGTTATTCCCTATGAAATGGTTTGGCTTCCAGTAAAGGAAGGCACAGACAGACAAAGAAATCAGGATCAGCTCCTCCCTTCTTTGATCTGCTAGGCCATGGTAAGCAATAAAGGTTAGTGCACGGACTAACATAATGAATCCTTATGAACTGGAGTAGTTGTGTTTGTAGATGAGGGATTACCAAAACCTTGGTATCCACTGCAGATCTGTGCTTTACTCAGCTACACACATCTCAGGGTAATACCAGCTTATGTAAAACTAAGAGTGCCATACTATCAATGTGACTTCTTGAGACTTCATTTGAATAATTTTCACTTGTTTTGAGTAACAGACTGAATGGCATCATTCTAGAAATTAAAAAAAAAAAAAAAAAAGGGGTGGAGCAAGGCAGCAATAACTCAGCAGAAGGCGGAGCATCTGTGAACTGGCTGGCACTGCCCAAAGGCATTTTAAGAGATGAGACAGTAAGTGAATGAGAGGAATCAGAATGGCTACACACTACAGTGACTTATCCTAAAGCATGAGAATGAAGGTGCAGTCTCCCACCTGTTAGCACTGAGAAGCTTATTAAACACTATTCTGCTAACAGTTAAGGAAAACCATATAGAATTGTCTAGGAGCAGGAAAGCAGGGTTAACTCCCAGTATACAAAGCATACATTAGCTTCATCATTCACCTCTTGCAAACTGCTCTTGTTGCCTTTACTTCACAAGCAGAATTGCAAAGTTTTCCATACAAAACTTTTTTTCCTCTGAGATGAAAATACAGCAGCAACATTTCAGTGTTTACTGTACAGGTTATCAAATCTAGACAGCAAATAAGTTTTTCAAAGACTATTTGAAGAGAACATAAAGGCCTCTCAAAGTTTTAATAAAACCTCACTAACGCTGAAAGAATTCGGATCTCAGATCAAACTGTTCATTAGTTTAGCACAAGTTATTTTTTCCAGATTTCACATAATAGGAAGGAGGATCTTGCCACTGTCCAAGCATAGTGTTGCAGAACCCATTAGCTGAGGTAGCTGGGGTGCAGCTGCAGTGGGAGCTGCAGGCTGAGCTCTGGCTGGTGCAGCCCAGGCAGAGGCCCTGCAGAGCCCACCCTCAGCACAGCCAGGGGACACTGAGACACGGCAGGAGCCTGTGATCCCAGACCCTCTCACACTCACAGTGGGGAGGGGATAACAGCCCAGGGGTTCCTTTGTTCAGGGTCCCTCCTCAGAGACACCAGCTCGAGCTGTTAATTTGTTATTACACTGTGATGAAATTATTTTAATAATTGGGATGCTTGAGACTGCTACGGGAAACCTGGGGATGGAAACCTGGTGTGACTGTGTGGGTGAGGGGACATAGCTCGGAAAGGGTCTTGGTCCCAGCTTAGGTGGTGCAAGAGTGACTGCCAGAGTGGCTCCGGGATGGCTGAGCAGGAAAATTTCTGGAACAGACAATAAGCGAAGCATTTATGTTTTTGACATAGTCAAACTCCTCCTGCTTTCTCAGGAAGATTAAAAAAATCTCATCTTGCAAGGACATATGTCTCTTCCAAAGGAAGCTGAGAAACTTACAGATGGCAGATCCCAACCTCCCAAAAAATAATGGGCAAGATGTTTCCAGGAACTTACTGAAAATTGCAGCACAGTTCCACTAAGTCAGCACTGCGGCACTTTGAGCTCAGCTTTACCTGCTGGAAAGTCAGCAGAGTTACAGACACTTTTACATTAGTTGCTGGAATAGTGTTGACTAGAGGCAGAATTAGGGCAATCACCAAGTTTGGTCTTTTATAAGATTTTTGTCTTCCTTGAAAGGAGTTAGAAGCCAAACCTGAAGCTAACCTGTGATGACTACATGCAAGTATTTTTGTACCCTAGTTCTACTCCCTAACTCACCAGACTTGACTGCAGATTGCCCTCCATGTAATTCTTTAAGTTTGAGGCAAAATCTTCAACTAAGAAAAGAGGAGAATGACAGAGAGGGGAAGGGAGGAAAAGCTCTCCGTTATTTCTTTTCGCCTGAAACAGTCTGTTTGGAAAAGACTTCATATGACTTTTACCTGCCTATGTCTAGGGAATCAGGCTATTTCATGTGTTCAAGCCATCAACCCAATGGACTGGAAGCATGAGGAGAAGGACAGGAAAGTGAAAACAAGACCTCCACTTCAGTACTGACTGGTTTGAAAGACTCTCCCTTCAAACCTGCAGAGCAACTGCATGACTCTGAGGAATGGCACTCAGCTGTTCAGACCTCCATGGGAAAGGCACAGAAGAAGGCCTTGCCATCCTAGAAAGTACAATGAAAGTGAAGTTAGAAGCGCACTTATTTATGTTTTCTCAGGAGAGATGACTACATAACATAAGGAGAAGCTTTACTTTCCCCTTTCTTCCGAAAGAAGAATTCTGCTTGGTAATATCTGCCTAAAATGCAAATCCATCTATTTGAGGAAGGCAAAGACACTTCAATTACAACAGTCAAGACCCATTAAGTTCGAGCACAAGTTTCACCCACCTATATGGTTTCACTAGCCTCCTTGTGTAAGGACACTGCTTACTAACTGGCATTACTAACTGCATTAGCAAGATGAACACAGGGTATGAGAGAATCAAGAGTCTGTCCTGAATCACTGTCTTATTATCTGGAGGACTGCCATTAAATTCTTTAAATGTGTTCATCCACAAGACAGGCTGGGGAATACTACCTGGGTCTTACAAGGGAGCTCTAAGAACAGGCACATAAGCAGGATCAAGTAAACTCTTAAGTTTTCCTTTGCAAGCCAATGTTTTGGCTCTTCCTCACCATCATCTGCTGACAAAGGTATGAGAAGATGAAAAGCCCAGGGCGTACTGCAAGACCTTTTTTTTTTTTTCCTGTTAGAATGAAGGACCTGTAGAAAGAAAGATGAAAAAAAGCCCCACACAACACAAATGAGACTGTGGTTGGTCTACACTCTTCCCTACAGTGGTATCCTGCCACAACCACACATTACAGCATTAGCAAGTCCCCTTTTGCCCTAGTGATGCTATTTTTCAGACTTCAGAATAACTCATTCTATGACCTATGTTTATCCAAACCCTTGAAGTTCCAGAAACATTCTCCAGTAGAGAAGAAAAAAAGCCCAGCCATCCCCGCCTCCTCATTCAGAAGCACAAGAGAGACCCTTTAGAGATCTCAAACTTCTTTCCCACAAGGCTGCAAGGGAGGTGTTGAGAAGGCTCCTCATCTCACAGGAATAGATTATTCCTGTGCAGCTTTTCAGCCATATTTAATTACTGCTTGCAGCGACAATGGCTAATTGGTGATTAGCTTGGCATTGAAGACATCTTGTTTGTAGGGCAAGAATGAGTTAGACTATTAATACTGTTAGTCTTGAAGAATGGTAGATAGTTCTAGAGGTTCTGACCCTAGGGATTAACCAAATGTTTCCAAGAATAATAAAACTAAAAAGAGGAGGATTTCATGATGATTCAGACAAATAAGTTACACAGTTTCATAACAGCATTGCAAGGGYATAATATAGCAGATTTATGCTCTACAATGAGATCCAAACAAAAACAAGTATTAATAGACAGATAGTTAGACATCAAAATCAGAAGTACAGAATTATTTTTTTAAATAAAAAATAGACACTTTGGGTAATATTTCTGATCTAAATTTAGTAAAGACCTTGGCCATGTTTCAGAGCTGTGCTTTAAAAAGAAAAGGAACCCTTTAACATAAGGATTTCCAAGCATAGGAACATTGTTAAGGTGCCACTATATGTAAGTATTTTATATTGATGGAATAATTGAGTCTTAATTTAAGACAAGAACAACATTAGGCAATTTTAGCCTCTGTGGAAAGCTGCATTTTATTTTGTGGTTCCTATTCCTTCTGATCAAGTAATAGCAGAAGGCTTAGCTGCTCCAAGTAAAAAAGGATACAGTGTTTCCTGCAAGATTAAGACTCTTAGAGTAAAAATGAATGACAAAATTGTGTTAAATGTGCAGCAAGAGATAGTTACTTATTTAGAGAAACTCCATTTTCTCCTGTGTGGTCTGAATGTGAAAATATGAAGTGGACATTTGGAAAAAAATTATATGTGGCATGTAAAGGTTCCTTATCTCCAAGGAAAATATGTGCTCCAGTACATACTGCCATCTAAGTGGGCTGGAGGAATGTTAACCTTTCTGGACAAGTGTATCAAGTATATTGCTAGTAAAGTTACTGAACACCTTTTGCCTTTGGTAACTCTAAGTGCCCAAAGCAGATGTCAACATTACCTAGGAGCTCATTATAATGAGAATGAGTTAGTTAAGAGGAATCAACATTTCAGTGGTGAATGTGGTGGACTTTTAAGATCACTTTTCATATTAATATATGTAGATTACATTAATGATTGAACTACAACGGGTGCTGAAAGAATGTCCAGCCTCTTTTGGTTGGCAGCAATATTCTTTGGCTACTTTATTTTGTTATTGGYTGTAGAGCTACCTGAACCAACAACTGCATGAAAGCTGAGGATCAAGACTACGATTTTAGTGGATAACAGAGGAAATTTAGTAAACACTTCCAGCAAAAAGCTTAAAGCATTTCAGAAAAGGATAGACACAAGAAGTGAAATGATTCACAGTGAACCAGTAACAAGGCCACATTCCCCTTAAGGGAATTCAAACCAAATGAGTGTCAGATTACTTAAAAGAACGAACTCTGAAGTTAATGAAAGAAACTGGCCTTGCAAGTTTACAAACAGTTCTATTTAGGAATCAGAGGCAAAAAAAAAAATCAAAGATGACATGTCAAAAGATTTTTCCACCATTTCAGACACTGAAGTAACAATTCTGCTACGAGAAGTCACTTCTTCAACACATTCACAAGGTACCAAAAGACACTAAAAGACATTCTTGTCCTTAACATTAGAAAGCACAGTGCAAGATGTGAATATCCAGAACATGCCCTAAAGTTATTCCACAAAGAAGGAAATACTAGGAAAGAGATTATTGCTCTGTACCTTTGTTGTAACCCTGTATGTGATATATGTCTCCATTGTGCACACGTGTTTTTTGGGATCATCAACAGTAACAAAGAGGTCTCTAGTTTCCACATCCAAGTCATCATCCAACTGCAGTCTGTTGAGGAGAGATGAGGAAGAGGCTGGGCTAGAAGTGTCCACGGGTGTGCCATTGGGCAGGCTGAGATCCTGTATTGAAGAGGGAGAAAAAAAAACAAACCAAAGTTAACATTTTCAAGGTAAAGTGCAGTATTTTCAAAGACACTACAGACTAGCTTCTCTGATACAAGAATTGTTTGTTTCAGTACCTCCAAAGATCACCCTTTTCCAGGACACCTGGGCAACACCCTAAAGTCTTCAAGCATTAAGCTGAGGAGAAAGCACATTATCACTATACTTCCCCTAAGTACAGCACAACCCATTTTCTGTTCATAAGGAAGCAGCATTGCTGAACCAACAGTTCCTGGTGAGACTGAGCCAACCTACACTGAAAATGTAACAGCCAGGCAAATCAAGAGACTGTCCTGCTTATAGGACAGGTTTCAGGCAAAGTGGCAACAGTTCAGTTGTCTGGAATGCAGTCAGTTTTCACCTCTAGAGATTCCTGTGGTGGAGAAAGGAGAACAACTTTCATCAAAAGCCTCCCATCCAGTCCATTAACTTCCACACATGTTGGCAGCAGTTAACACTCGGAATTGCCATCACTGCATTRCAGAACGGTCACAGATCACACTCTCCCACACAAGTGTTTAGGCACACCTCCCCGCTAGAGTCCTATAGCGAATGAAAACACTACTTTTTTTTGAGAGATCCTCACTCCCATTCTCCCAAGTCTAAGAATGTCATCCAGTGCCTAGAGAAGACAGAGGCTAAAAGATCCAGCAAATGGCCATTTTAAGAAGAAAAACACAGAAGTTCATGAAGTCTGCAATTCCTTGAAACTGACTTGGCAGCAGGGGAAAAAGGAAAATCAACAACTTTAGAGCTAACTTGTAACATCCACACACGTTCAAATCTCACACTTCAATACAAACCAACTACTCCCATAACAGTAGTTACTCCACTTGCATAAATATCACAGCAACTTAACATGTTCTTTGCTCTGGTTTTGAAGCAGAGGGAGCTGTACACAGTTGTACACAGAAAGTCCTAAGGATCAATGGCTCTTCAGAGAAGTCAGGAGTTTTTTTTGTTTGCATCTTTTTAATAGTAGCACAGGGACAGATTTATCCGGAATGATCACTCTTGCTGCTAAACAGAGAAACATTACTACTGAGTAATGGAACTACCTAAGTAGTAGTAACTAAGTACCACATTAACTAGAAGTGTTTTAGTTATACAGTTACTTCTTATACCAAACTTCACACAACTGTAAGCGGCAAAACAAAACATACCATCTTAGCAAAGCAATTACGTGTGGGTGAGAGACCCCCGCTGTTCATCAGTGCTCCTTCAGCGAACGGTACACATGCAAGAGCCTCAAGGTGAAGTTACTTACAAAGGTCAGCCTTTGATAATGGCTAAAAACACAGCTAAATTCCAGTCATGGCCACAAACCCATCATGAGAGTACTGGGATTTCATAGAGAGCCATCTGTCTGCTGTGGTACTGAGGAACCATGGCAGCATTGCTCTTCACCTTGACAGCTGCCTTATGGAGTAGAGAAAGTAATTGTTTAGCCCAGACATTTTGGGAAAGGGGTGATCTAAAGTACTGTCTACTAACAAGAGAGGTTAGATACATTCCCTCAGCTAATGTACAGAAGAGGCTGCCAACAAATAGATGGTTTCATATTTAACTGGCAGGTGAACAACACAGGAAGGCAGGCACTCAAATGCTCTCAAGAGGGCAAAAGAGCAGGAGGAGCAAGGCACAGCTTGCCAGCTCAGGCATGAGGTAGACACCTCAAACTACACAAGCATCTGGCTCAGACTCAGCACAGGAGGAACACATACAACAGGAGGAAGCAATGGCACAGTAACTCCGCAGATAAGAAGTTCTGCTGAAATTACACAAACAGAATAACCAGTAGACAGGATAAGGTTAACAACAGGAAATGGCTTCAGAAAATCTGCAGTTCAGCTAGACAAGAGGATTTAGCTGAGCAGAGTAAAAAGCAAAGCAAATCCTGGATACCACAGTAGCTGGAGACAAATCTGTTTCTGCTTCCAAAGGAAAAGACAGCTCATCATTGCCCATGTGCAATAAGCATTAACATACAACAAGCTGTGCCAGAACTGCAGCCAGTCATATTCTAAGCTTCCAGTACAACAATTTACTTGCAGAAACAGCTTAAGCCTGGTTCCACAGGAGATCTCAAAAGCTTGTAAGAAAACTCTTCCAAAAGAGAGCCTAAAGAATACGACAGAATCTGCTCAAATATGCGAATCTAGAGAAAGAACCAAAGATGGAGTTTGCAGCCAGTTGCATGAAGTTAGCACTTTTCTCACCATCTCTCCTGGGAAGTAACAATATCATATGTATATGTCTTGCACATTTTAAGCAGGACAGAAGTCTGTGAAGGCTTGAATCTGCTTCATTGCTCTTGAGTGTGTTCTTGCAGTCATGGGTCCTGTGGAATGTCTCGGGTGTTAAAGGCTGTAATAGGTCTATCTTGGATCAAACACTCCAGACCTACATCAAGTAAAGCTTCTGTACCAGCAGTGCTTCAGGTCAGGAGAGCTGCTAGCTGTTCTGGTGGGGAGAGATGATGTGTTACTGTACTATACTGCTGCATCTGCAGGATGCTCCTCTGGCAGAGACAGCTGGCATCATACCCTGCTACTTGGCTACTTTTCAGTAGATGAAAGCCAAGTTAGAAGCTAACTATTTCTCCTTCTGAATGGGTGGAACCTCCTAGTTAAGTGCACTATAAACAATGCATATGGCTGTTGAGCCCTTGTTTAGCAGTAGACAGAATCAGTTTTGCTGAAGTCTTATGCTATTGCTAGAAAGAAGCAGGCTTTGAAGTATGACAGCAAGATACCTCAGGCTGTAATCCTACCAGCAGAGCACCTCCCTATCATGTTAATTCCACCACCTTTCTTCCATGGGACTTGAGGCTTTTTTTTTTTTTTTTTCTGTTTGGGAAACATGACTGCATTATTTGTGTTAGTCTGCTTTTACAACAGAGGAGTATGTCCTGCAGAGCCTAGTGGGAAAGGAGATATGCAGCCACCTATGTTCATACCTGTTGGTGTAACTATCATACCCACAATATTGGTTAGTGGCTAGTATTATCCATTTTATATAAACAAGCTGGCAAGCTGTGTATGACTTCAATGCCAGTGGCTCATGCATCAGTTTCACCTTTAGTGCACCAAGTAGCTGCCAATCCATGTTTTAAGTACCTCTTTGCTTTACTGGGGACCAACACAGTCCAAGTCACCGCAGGTACCTACTGCTTACAAAGCGTTTTGTCAAAGTACCTGTCATGCGCAGTAGTCAGTCTGTCACAAAGCTGATCACTCCTACAGCAGAGAGAAGGGGAGGTGCTTCTGGTTAGCCACGCAAAGTGGCACGGAGAACATGTTTTGTCAAGACATTCTTCACTTCTTAGTGAGCACCCATAAAGATTTTCCAATGTTTCAAAGCTTTTTCTAAAGTAAAGATCCTTAGTCTCTGTGCCCCACTGCCTCAGGACAGCCTCACAGCTTTGTCATCTGTTGAAGTAGGTCAGGTGAAGCAAGGCCTTCATTACAGCCTACAGCAGATACAGTGYGACATTCAGATTTTCAGGTTCATGAGCTACCTGTTCTCCTATACAGCTGTAGAACAACCACAAGGACAGGTTCATCATGCATTCCTATGAAGTTCCTAGAATTCCTCAAGCTGCCAGAAGTCAGGCAATTTTAGCAGCACATGTTTGGCACCCTACAGTGCCAGGCAAGTAGGAACTAAATGCCTGTGTTGGAAACGCAGCCTGACAACCATCCATGCCGCTACCTGGTAAGGCTCCTTCACATTAGTTTGCYAACTCATGTTCTGCAAACACCTTGACTAGTCAGCCTGCCCAAAAACAGATATTAAATCTATCAAGAAGTTCACTTCATCCAAACATAAAATTTACCTGAATTTTTTAAACTAGAAGTCTGCGTGTGAGTTCAAAACTAGTTGGGAAGTTTCCAACTGCTGTCATCTTCTCCCAGGAGATTTTCCACAACTGCATTTATAGAGCAGTTTTGATCCACATAAAGTAGAAACTTCAGGAGCTTGGTATTCAGTCTTCTGGATGGCAGCCTCCCCCCATTGGAGTAGTACACCAGAGAAAGCATCCAGGAYTCAGCTGCTGAGGTCTAAATTTCTGTAGGTATTGTTTTATTGTGAAAACCATGGAGTCTTCTGCTGAGTTATAGGCAACTAGTGAGTATTACAGTTTCTTGAAACGGAATGCTAGTTTTCACCCATTCTGCTTGAGCAAGTGTACAGCTTAACCAGATAGCTTTGCTCTCAAAGCAGCGATCCACAAGGAAGCAGAAGACATGGCTCCTACAGGTCTTCCAAACATGCATAAACTCACTTCTGGAACGGGCTACCCTGAACCCATGTGATGCTGTGTGCCCACTGCTCCCATTCAACAAGTGTTGTGTGACAGGAAGAGACATTTAGAAATGTTGCTGTTTAGAGGCAAGAGGTGCATTTAACCCTAAAATACCCCAGCCTAACTTAGGGACCTGAGAGCCATGCCTATACTGCTCCTAGAACCTCATTGCTTCACTTCCAAAATTCAGAGTGTTGTGCATTTTCTCCTGGTATTTSAAGGTGTTCCATTGCTTTTTGCCATTCATTTTGTGGAGACACAATGACAAAAAGGGTAATGTTAACCAGACAACAATTCCACACAATTATAGCCTGGTTTTGGAACACTCTTATCTCCATACCTTCAGTGCATGACAGTAAATCACAGAAGAATGGCAGCCAGTGAGTGGAAAACTGAAGTGGTTTAGACACAAACATTCCTGAGAGCATTATAAAAGCTTACATGAACTTGGCTTTCAYAGACATGTTCATAACACTTCTTGTCTCATCCCAGCAAGTTTTGAATGCAGGTGTTTTTTGTACAGGTCAGCTCCCTTTAGAAAGAAAAAGCACTTCTGCATCCTCCTAGCTCAGCTCATCGATGCACAGTATTCTATTAGAAGACCCCCCARCTAAGCATCTGTTTAGTGAAATTTCACTCTATGCAAGACTGCTATCCAATACCAGCTAGATACAGAACAAGAAAATGCATTTACTTTCCTTTTATGTATTTTCAGTTTCATTCTCTATTAGGCAGCATCATCAGATTTTGTTTATTAGAGGTCATTTCTCTTGCTTCACATGTCTGATGTAGTTCATGTCCCAGCCTCTTGCACTCGCTTATGAACAGTTAACTAAGGCACCAAAGTGGGCATACAGAGGGCAGATAAGGAAGAATACTGTGGACACAGAACAGATGGAAAGAACAAGGCAGCCATGCTCAACTGGGTTTAAAAAAAAACCATAAAAATGCCCACAGYTAAATACCAAAAATCCTATTCATTTCCAGGAAAAACCATGTTCTTACACTGATTCACAAATAAAACAGTGCTAAGTTGTTGTTTGACAAGAACTAAAGACCTGTGATAATCAATTTCTAGTCTAGACCTAACCTCCTGGAAAAGGCTGAGGTTACATGTTGCCAGCTCCTGGTATCTTTCTCCAGGAATGGGAAAGAACAGTACAGYTTATGTGGAAGACAAGGAACAAGATGATACTTTCCAAAGAGGTCAGTGGTTTCCATTATAATAATCATCTAAAATCAGACTGTAAGGTTGAGGCCTTTTTAAGAGCAATACAGAGTAAGTAAAGTCAGAAGAAATTCCTCTCGCTCTTACTTTAGCGTATGTCAGTAGAGGAGGAACACTGCTGGGCTGTTGAGGACCCAAGCCAAATTCKAACTTCTCAGAGTATTATGAACCAAGTCTGTGGGCTCTGCAGGGTCAGGCAGAAAGCCCCCAGTTTAACAGGGCCATGCCTCATCTCTAAAGTTTCAGCACTACAACTRGTATTTTACCCATCTAACCACAAATCCCCTAGATAAAGACTAGATCAATTTGCTCTCACAATACCTTAAATAGGTGTCCAAATACAACACGCTGCCAAGCCATGAGGCTGCTGACTTTGCTCGGGTGTTCATAATTTGAGCTACTGTTTCTGCTCTGTAGGTCAGAGTTGCCTAGAGACAAGCTCCTCAGCATCCCTGAAGAAAAAGAATTTACRATGCAACAGTTAATCATGATGGCCTGCAGTTTGGCACCACTTGAGGCCTGGGACCATTTCTGCTTATTCAGGTATCATACTTGGAATAGTGCTTCTTTGCATTTCAGCCGGACAGAGAAACAAACACTGAAACAAGATTCATAGAGCTTGTGTCAACCACGTGGTTGACACAAGCATTTTCCAAGCCTTCTCATGTAGGTCACGGGATTCTCACCTCCTTTCTGAGGTTAACAGCCAAATTTCACAGGATGGATTATTTTACTTTGTGGTTTGTTTTCCCATAAGTCATCACAGTTAAGCTAAACAGAACAAGAATGTGGGCACAGAAACATTCTGGCAAACATCATTTTCAGCAAGAGCTATAAGCTATCTCGAAACTACCTCTGTTGCTAAAGTCTTTAGGGASTCAGCTACAATACAGCTTAGTTTCAGCATTCCTGCGCACCAAGACAAAGGCAAGCATCAAAAGAAAGTGTCAAGTACCTTATCAGACTATCTGTTCATACAGTTTGTCTKTAAGTCTGTCTTCTCACAGTCCATAAGAAGCTGGCTTCTTTCCTGCTCTGGAASGGAAACTGTGCAAATACCACTCTAAACCTAAATGTGGTTCAGGTTAGACTCTGAAAATCAGGAATGTGAGTGGTATCTCATAGATGTTTTACAACAGTTAAGACTTTCAATACTAGCAATAAGCAATACTAGCAACATTACTGTGCTGCTTTGTCCATGAAAGGCCAAGTGCTTTTAGAGGACAAGCATCTGAAAGATGAAATGGGTTATTATTTGCAGCAGACATTAATTAGGCAAAATATAAAGGTATAATACATGCTTTGAACTTATTATCTGTCATGAAGCTGACATGCATGTCCCCAAATCCTCTGGACAGGAAAGAAAAGTGCAAGGAGTAACTGCAGGATTGCCATAGCTTCCTTACTGTGGCAAAATTCAAGTACTTTAACACATCCACAGGATGAGCTTTTCTCTTGAATAAGATGTTCCAGATACAAGGTCAGCTCTCACATCTGTTTTTAGAGCACTTRAGTCTCTGCAGAAGGCTGCATCTGTCTTCCCAAGGAAACTGCCCGGCTGGCAGCCATTCAGCATGATCAGTCTAGTTGTGTTTAAGCTGTAGAAAGTAGTATAGTATAAAACTACTTTCTCCTTTAAAAGAACTAGAGGTTCTTTCATCCTTYTACAGTTCTCAGAAGTAGGCAACAGGCACCAATTCCAGTCTATCTTCAGAGCTCAAAGACTTCCACAAATGGCAGAAGCTACATGTACTTAGAAACATTTCAAAAAGAACGGAATTTATGACCTYTAGCTCTGTTAAGTTCCATGACTGTATGCAAGGATTTTGTTCCAGTAACATTGTTTGTTATATGGATTCTGCAGTTGTGTGCATGAAAACACCACAAACCATTTCTACATGTTAAGAGCACCTTGTCAACAAACAAGGCTAGCATGCTTCATGTTTTGCTTAAAGCTTCATTTTCAGAAGCTGAGCACTGACCTTCTAAACAGCAAAGCAGCAGCCAGGATTTCAGATCATGAGCAGGAAAACTTGAATCCTGCATATGACTAGGAATCCTTCCTAATCCAAGAAACCAGATTTATATCTGGTTACAGATGGAACAGTTTATTAAGCTTGTCCAAACTAAASTGCCTTCTCCTAGAAACATACCGTTTCGTGTTAAAGCTCTGCAGACTTACCATGCAGAAGTTTGGGTTTTTCTGTTCCCTCTCTAGAAGTAGGATTAGTTACATCTGTTATCTAGGTACCCAGTGTCACCAAACTGTTCATTTGGTTTTTAAGAACAAACAGTAATATGCTGGGGATTTTAATGTGCACAGATGCAAAAGATTAAGGAGAAACAGAGAAGAATTAGGAGGGAAAGAGATAAGAGGGCTGSAAAGCACTCTAGTATTCTGGTGAATATTTCATTTAAACAAGAAAGAATATGCATACACTACAATGTGGGTTCCCTCATACTCTCTGTTTTCAGATGAGTTGCATTAGCTTTTCTGATACAGACCAGTGCAGATTTTGTGAGAGCAAGTCAGACTGACAAGGTATCACTGMGCAAATAATAGAGGCCAGAGGCAAAGACTCTTAGAAGGGAGAMTTCATCTTTACATCTCATGCCCTGGAAGAGCTGGAAGAGTGTACTCTTGGAGAAGCTCTCATAGCTCATGCAGGTGCAATTTAAGCAATATCTCTCTATCATGTTTGGTGAAACACAAGACATTTCCCAGCAGAAAGGCATTTGCTCTCAAAGGAATAAAATAAACAAAATGCTTATCTGTTGGAAGACAAAAAAACAACCCTAAACCACAGCCCACACASCATGACTGCTTCAGTCCCTGCTTTGAGAAGAAAAACGCAGGAAAAGCAGTTACASAGTATTTCCTCACAGTAAGAAAACTATCTATACTGATGGACTTGTGTATTGGTTTTGCACATAGCCTGGTTTCTGGTAGTGGGGGGGSCACAGAGGTGGCTTCTGTGAGAAGCTGCTGGAAGCTTCCACAGTGTCAAACAGAGGCAATCCCTGATGGCTCTGAAGATGGACATGCTGCTGGCCAAAACYAGAATGGTTGGTAATGCCTCTCTGATAACAAATTTAAGAAGAAAATCAAAACAAATGGCTCACAGTTTTTCTTCTAGTCAGAGGAGGAGGTGAGAACATGTGAGGGAAACAACATGGAAACACCAAGGTCAGTGCAGAAGGAGCAGCAGGAGGTGCTCAGGTGCCAGAGCCAAGATTCCTCTGCAGGCTGTGGTGAGACCATGGTGAAGCAACTGTGCCCCTGCAGCCCATGGGGATCCATGGGGGATGCASAGATCCACCCACAGCCCATGGGGAAGATGCCCAGACTGGAGTGGGTGGATGCCTGGAGGAGGCTGTGATCTAGAGGGAGACTCAGTGGAGAGAGAGGGCCCTTGTTCCAGGCTGGAGCAGCYTGTCCTTGGAGGACTGCACCTCCAACTGCACTGTGCTGTTGATGAGAAGAGGGAGGATCTAGGGGGTAAAAGGTATTTTAAAGGCTTATTTTACTTCTCATTAACCTCCTCTGATTCTGTTTGTCATAAATTAACTCAACTTAAGTTGAGCCTGTTTTGCCCTTGGAGTGATTTCTCCTAGTCCTTAYCTCAACTCATTAACCCTTCATTAATTTTTTTTCTCTCCACTGCCCAGCTGTGGCAGGGAAGGATGAGCAAACAGCTTTTGTGGGTGCCTGGCATTGGGCCAGTGTCAAACCACAACAATGTGAGATCTACAGACTAATCTACCTAGAGAAACACATCTTAGTTAATGGTCTAGACTTTTCACAGCCACAAAGGTATATAGAAGTTAAACACATAGCTTCAAGTGAAGTATATTGATCCAGGAGMAGGCCAGTCAGCACACTGGAAGTCAGCATACAAATTGTGAAGAGGTCAAGATGATCACTTGCAATAAATGGCATTGATTAAACAAGTCCACGGATTTTCTGGGCAACAACCCAAAACCCACAACTTCATCTTGTCAGTATTCAAAAYTTTCACTCACTTTGCATTATACTAGCACCTAAAAAGCTAAAGCAAAGGTGACAGCTCCACCCAGAAAAGCATGAGTTTCTATCATTTRGGTAGTGTATCATTACTTACCATTCCCAGATGCCAGTGCTTTCACCACAGAGTCAGCTCAAAGTGCCTGCTGCTAAAACCATCTGCACCAGTTAWGGGGAGGAGGCTTCCCTGCCCCTGATCAACACCTGTCTGCAACACATTCCTTTTYAAGGAACACACAGAATCATTCCTTACTAAAAACATGAGGCAAACTATAMAGAAAAACTTTACGKTAGGGGAGCTTTTTCATACTTAAATTCAGTGCGAAGTCAAAGCACAGATTGATCACCATGATGAAAGCATGTCCTTCAGTGCTGTAAGCCTCCCATCACTAGTAACACTATAGACCACTCCACCAGTAATACTGTTGATCACTCCTAGACAAGAAGCCAGTCTGTCACTGTCACAGTAGGGTCTGCTCTCCATAATTTGAAGCATGATCTAGAAACAAGTTGACATTTTACATTCCCCACATTTTCCTGCAAACCAGAGTACTACACATTTTTGCTGTGTCTTTGCTCCCACACCCTTGTATAATAGTTAAGTAATACTTGTCTTCAACCAAGATACCTGAAACGAAAAGCAGAAACCCATCTTTAAAGGTTATAGACACCACGACTTTCATYTCCAAAGGAGTATTTTACCTACTGCATATCGCTTCACAGAAGCAGCAGTGWAGAAGCTCTGAATGTGGCTCTAGGACAATAATGCTCTGTAACAGGATTTATGTTTGTAGGACCACTCTAATCACAGCTCTTGCCTAAAACGCTCTCCTTGCCTGTTATATGGACTTTGGATTACTGTCTAAATTTTCAAAACCATTTCACCTAGTTCCATTAACTAGTATCACCAAAGTGCTTACTCAGATAGATACCTCTTGATTTCAGAGAAATATCTAGTAAAGATTCAACAGTTTTGATATTCTAACATCACCTACAGATGAAGGCGACATCTCTTTCCAMTCCTCAACCCACCCAATTTATGAAGTAGGATTTGTCCCATAAATCCATCTGTCAAAACAAATAATCACAGAATGGATAACACTGGATCACTTGGGTCATCTGGCCCAACCTTCCTGCTCAAGAAAAATTAACCTAGACCATGTAGCACATGGCACTCAGACAGTTCTCGGATATCTCTAGTGCATGAGACTACACAACCTCTCTGAGCAGCCTGTTCAATGTTCCATGTCTCTCATAGTAAAGTACTTCCTCATATTCAGCTGGAACTTCTTATGCATCTGTCTGCTCATTTGTCTTTGTCTATTGCTTGGCACCTCTGGTCCATCCTCCTAAGAACCCCCCTTCAGATACTCATAAGCATTTATGAGATCCTCTCAGCTGTCTCTTCTCTGAAAGCTGAAAAGCCCCATGTCCATGACCCTTTTTCCACTAAGAAAGATGTCCCAGTCCCTTAATCCTCTTGGCTGCCCTCCACTRGACCTGCTCCAAGAGCTCCATGTCTCTTTTGTACTGAGGAGCCCAGAACTGGATACAGCATTCCASCTSAGGCCTTACCAGGGCTGAGTAGAGGGTCAGGGTCACCTCCCTCAACCTGCTGGCACTGCTCTTCATAATGCAGCCCAGGGTATCATTGGCATTGGCCACCAGGGCACTGCTGGCTCATGGAGAGCTTGTTGTCCAGCAGGGCCCCCAGGTCCTTCTCTGCAGAGCTGTTTCCCTGCACGTCATCCCCAGCCTGTGCTGGTGCCTGGGCTTGTTCCTGCCCAGGTGCAGGACCCTGCTTTTGCCTTTGCTGAATGCCAGAAGGTTCCTCTCTGCCCATCMTCTCTCCAGCCTGTTGAGGTCCTTCTGAAGGGCTGCTCAGTCCTCTGGGGTATCAGCCACTCCTCCCAGCTTCGTGTTGTCAGTGAAATTGCTGAGGAGGCCTCTGCCCCATCACCCAAGTCACTTATGGAAAAGTTAAACAAGACTGGGCCCACTATTGAACCTTGGGAGGCACCACCACAGACAGGCCTCCAATTAGAGTCTGTGCCACTGATTATGACCCTCTGACATCTGCTGTTCAGGCAGTTCTCAGTCTACCTCCCTGTCTTCCCATCTAGTYCACTCTCCCTCAGCTTGCCTATGAGAACGTTTTAAGAAACAGTGCTGGAAGCCTTGCTGAAGACAACMCCCACTGCTCTCCCCTCATCCATCCAACAGGTAGCTGTTTCTTCACAGCAGGCAATCAGGCAGGTCAACTATGATTTACATTTAGTGAATCCATGCTGACTACTTCTGATCATCTTCTCATCTGCTGTGTGGATAAATATGGCTACAGAATTCATTGTTTCATCACCCTTCCAGGGACCGAGGTGAGGCTGAGTAGTCAGTAGTTCCTTCCAGGTCTCCCTTCTTCCCCTTCCTGAAGGCCATTTAAGCTGGACTGGAACTGGAAATGCTAACTTATTAAAATAATTGCAGTTTACTAGATTTTTTCCCATCTTCAGTTGATAATTGCAGTAGTGCTAGTAGCTACCTTGCTGTCAGCTATTGCCCTTAGTAACTGGAAAGAAATGGTTCTGCCTTRTTTCTCAACAATTCACTAAGAGCAACTTAATGCAAATTTTACTTCACATTTGTAGATGCCATGACAGAGTTCATATCTTTTTTCACCATTACATCCTGGTGATGTAAGCAGTTTTCCCCAGCCACAAGCTGGAAATAGCTGCACTGGCACCCAGGCTCAGGCAGTCAACTCAACAGCTTAAAGAGTCAGTATAGCTCAGCGTTTAAGATCTTGCTCATGGTCAGCAGAGAGCAAGCCTCAGCAAAGTTATTTCTGAGAAATACACAAGATAAAATGCCATTTTAAAATGATTTATTAAAAGTCTTCCACAGACTGAAAGCATATGCAAGTTACAATCTCAAATATGCATTTCAGGTGTGGCAAGTAGATTTTCTTGCAGTGGCATTAAGTCCACTGCACCAAAAGAGCTGCCTGCCTTGTCTCCTGACCTACTTTACAGAGACCAGTCTCCCAACTCAGAGCAGGAGAAGACTGACTCATGTGACAACCAGACCATCTGTTCAAGATGCCACAAGGGTACACCACAATGCTAGATGACACTAGGACAACAGTTTGTACATTAATCTAGGAACCGAGGTCTCCCAGATAGGCGTGTCAATAATAAAACCTTTGTGCTTTTATTCTCTGCCCCTCCCACCATTAATTACAGGAATATGCTGCCTGAGGCTCTGATAGTAGGAGGAGGTTCCCATACAACTGTAGTAAGAAAACTTTGTTATTGAAGTGGTTATCCCTCTCTATCCATGAATGAGCTCAGAAAGCATTCAGCTACTTGGGTAAGTTTAAGGCACTCCAGCACAGGCAGCCCTGAGRATTCCGTCTGACCATCAAGCATAACTTTTTCCACCATGGCAGACAAGTTGTTGCCAAGACTCATCCTTCTGAAATCCATCTGAAGAACCAAGTTTCTCTATGTATGCTCTGAATATCTGTTTTCAATACTCTTTCTCGTTATGTATGAAGCAATACTGTTGAAAATACTATGAAAACTGTGCAACACTGAAYTCAGCCTCAAAGTATACACCACTCCCTGCATTAAGTTGAAGAAAGAACCACAAAGTAATAACACWGTTATACAGTAGAAGCTATGTTTAGCCTTTTAGCTTTACCAGGAGAGACTGAAAAAGTAGCGGTACTAAGATAGTTATGCTGATGCAAATGTTTGTTCCAACTTGCTAGCTGTCCTTCATCTTGATCAAAAAAGAAGTGATTTGCCAGTTCAAGAAACTTGCTGCAGTTATGTTTCATAGAAACCACTGAGTTTTACAATACTATTACAGCATCTATGGTGTAAGATACCATGAAAGTAACCCTTCCCATTTCTGCAAGTGAAGGCAACTGTAAGAGCAGCAGTGTGCTATTATAGTTTGCTTCTATACCATCAAACCTCAGAGCGGCTACAAGGAAAAAAAAAAAGAAGACAAGCACATCTTTTCAGTAGTACACTGTGGTATTAACCTATCCAAGTGGTAATACAAGTTGGAGAGATGAAATAGTTACAGAAAGCAGCTCTAGTTACCACTGTAATGAAAGACAAGAAACTGGATTCAGCCAGCAGCTTGACTATGGATAGAATGCTGATGACATGCTGAAAGCCATGCTATGTTTAAATAAGATCTTTTAATAAGAAGAACAGAAAAGAGCTGCCTGACATGCACACACACAATGCAACAGGAAAAACAAGCAGCTCAGCCTTTGAGAGCTGATAGCCTACTTAGGAGGCATGTGGCAGAAAACTGCCTGTACCTAGAAGCTTTCTGGCTTAAGAAACCTGTTTCACTCCTGTCTTCAAAAGGGATATAGGGAATTGCAGGACAGTCAACTTCACCTCAATCCCTGGAAAAGGCTTCAGGAAATACTAGAAACCACTTCTAAAYACATAAAGCATGTCGTGATGAGAAGTCAGCAAGGACTTAAGGTAACTCATGCTTAACCAACTCAGKGCCTACCTGCTACAAACCTATCACTGGGCTGATGTGCAAGAGAAGAGCTTGAAGAGCTTTAACACCATTCATTTCTTTAATAAAAGCTTTAAGAGGATTTTCAAAAAAATCCCTCATAACACAATCCTAGAAAATCTGAATAAACACCAGGTAGACAGATGTACAGCAAAGTGGACTGAAAACTGGTTGMACTGCTGGGCTCAAAGCATTGTGATCCCACAAATTCTAAATGGTGAACATCAGCAGAGAGTATCAGGGCTGTTACTGTTTTAACACCTTCATTAAGGACCTAAATGATGGAATAGGGTACATCCTCAGCAAGTGTACTGAGAGTACACAACTGTAGAGAATGCTTGATCAGATGTTTGTGCTGTCATTCAGAAAGACCTCAAAAGGCTGGAGAAATGGGCTGTGGGATAYCTCAAAAATTCAATATGAGGAAACGCAAAGTCCTGCACCTGCCAGGAGCAACCCTAATGCAGAAGTGTGTGCTAGAGGCTGATTGACTTAAAAGTAGTTTGGCATAGGGAATGAAAGAAAAAAAATAAAAAAAATAAAAAAAACATAGACACTGATGGAAAAGTTGACCAAGAGCCAACAACATGCCTCAAGGCAAAGAAGGCAAACGGCCTGGAGATAATAATGCTCAGGGAATCTTATCAATGAGGATAAATATTTGATGGAAGGGTGTACAGAAGGAAGTGACAGACTCTTTTCAGTGAAAAYTGAAATACTGGAAGTTTTACTTAAACATGAGAAAGATATTTTACTTTGTGGGTGACTGGATGCAGAAACAGGACGCCCAGAGAGCTGCTCAAAAAAACAACTTCACAGCATCCTGGGAGGCCTGGTCTATCTGAGCCAAGAGGCTGGAGGAGACAATATGCAGAAGTGCCTTCTAGCCTCAACTTCCCTATGACTGTCATTTTTGCATCCTGTAGATAGGAACGGAGATCAACCCATCTATACTGACACTGTTTCCCAAGTTCACCAACTTCAGTTTGACTTTCTGCARTTTTCAGTCTCTCCCACAACTGAAAATTTACCTCCAGCTTCTTTTAAGAACAATACATGGTGCTGGTCTAAGTCCTCATCTAGTCAGAGAAGGAAAAAGTTTGTAGAAGCTCAGGCAGATCTATTTTAAATTTTCAGGTTATACTGCAAACTGGTTTCATCTGTGGGTGGATAAAGTTAAGAGCAATAATTACAAAATAGCAACCAAGGAGGCTGGAAGTAGAGCTTCAGACTCTCAGTATATTTTTTGGAGTTGGAGAAGTGCCAGGATCTCTTTCAGAATAAGTGCTATGTAACAGCACTCCAGCAAATACCAAGTATTTATATTTGATCAGGTGCTAATAAGAAGTCTAGGAATTCATTAGGGTGGTAACTTGGAAGCAGAGGAGCAYGCAAACAATAGTTTTCAGTTAGTAACCAGAAGTTCACAGTAGTTTTAAAGTCCCTCTCCACGAACTAGCAAATTCAAGGTATGCATTCACTGCAAGCCTGATATTTCACATCAGCTCTGGTATCTGCTTGATATACTACATGTAAAACAACCTTGAAGCTCCCATCAGCTGTATAGAGTTAACAGAGGCAAACACAAGGGATGCAGAGTTTCCAAGAAGAAAAGTTGAGAAATTTACAGGTAGCTGGACACAAGTACAGTTACAGCAGTCAGAAATGTCTGAAGAAGGACAAGGGAGTCTGAGTCCTCGGACAGGTGGGATATGAAAGCTTTTGTAGTCCTTGGCAAGAAACTCCAGGCAGACCATAGCAAGAATAGCCAACACCACCATGTTAGAAGATACTCTTAGATGATACAAGTCTAGAGGGACCACAGCTAGACAACAGCAGAACCAAGCCATACAGAACRCTTCCTTTCTAACTCTGCAGAGCCTGGCATTTCCAAATCTTAGCAGCAGCCTACTAAATCTGCACAGCCTCAGGGGGGATGAATCCAAGTATTCATACAGCAAAATATCATCTACTTCTCATCTCTGCTCTAAACTCAGTAACCTATTAATACTGCCTTTTCTCCTCACTGTTAAAGTTTTTGTCCAAGTGCACAGAGCAGATTTTTTATTGAAACTGACAAACTTGTGCACTGGAGTCAAAGTACTCATGTGCAAGCAGAACTTCCTTCTTTTTTAAAAAGTAAAAGACAGAGAGAAATCCAGACACTTCCCCATTTGTCTAGCCCTCCYCAGCAGTTCATCTGCTCTGAAAACAAGATCTCATTTAGCTTGTATGTGTYTCAAAAGCTAAACCAACAAGGCCTCAGTTTTACAAGTAACTCTACAACTAATCCTGCCATGCAACTTGAGGAATTGTTTTCTTCTGCATGTTTCTCCCCAACCAAATAAAAGGAAAAGAATTCAAAACACAACAAGCRTACTAGCAGTCAGGTTCAGCTTTAGCTGTCTCCTTATCTGAACACTAGCAAGAGTGAAGGGAGAATAAACTCAAAGACACTCATAGTGGTCAGGTATCAAAACAATGTTTTATGCAATTAGACTTCAGGGGAACAGAAAGATCTTTACAGAAACACACGGCCAATATACAAATGCTTTAGAAACAAGAATCTACAATTCAAGTGTTTCATGTTTCCAGCAGCATGAAAGTACTTAGCTAAGATGTCCTTTTCACTGAAGAGGTAAAATGCTGTCAAAAGTCTAGGTGTCCTAGTTCCTAAAACTATTGTCCCCGACAAGTCAGGATGAAGACACTACATCAGATAAAGAAAGTTCTACAGGCCTCTTCATTAGATTCAGAAAACTAGAKACTAGTCTACTCAGATGGCCTCAGTAAAAAGCACAAAAGATTCTTCTTCCCTTTCCAATGACCTACTGCTCTAGTAGCATTAGYCACTGTTCTTGAACAGCAACCTAAGGTTTATGAGACTTTAAAGTTACACAGGATCTAAAGTACTAGATTATTCCCAKATTTGAATCAAAATGCAAAAGGCAACACACAGGCAGGTGTTCCTGTTCCCCAGGTTTCTCTCAAGATAAAAGTGATGCTCTTACTCAATAGATCAAAAAAAAAAATTAAGAAAAGCATGCTTTAAAGAATACAAAGCAGTGATGGCAGAGGTTCAGCCACTTCCATGCTGTACATCAGTGGCAATAAAAATTGAAGCACTTTATGGGCAGAAAACCTCCCTTTGCTTCTGAATTTTCTCCATTCAGAGATTTCAGTCTTAGGTASTTGTAGCTTGCAGCAGATTTTAGGAAGTATTTGCTCAGAGAAAACATGAAGAACCCAGAAAAAGCAAATTATCCACTTCATGGTGATGGGCCAGCTATTGTCACTAGCYCTCTTCCCAAAGAGATATCCTAGTACAGGTCTGGATATGGACAGTTGTCCTTAAAGAATCTGACTCAAAGACACTTTGAAGCAGGAGACTTGGACCAAAATGTCTGCAGTACCAATATCCACCAGACTCTCCCAGAAGGCCAGAGAAAAGATTAGAATAGCTCCCACTCAATAATCAATAAATAACAAATGCAGAGCTTTAAGCTCAAGTCAGACTTGAATGCTGACCTCCCTTTGTTACTCAGCTATTGAAGTTACTCCACACTATTAGCTGATTAGTGAGCCAGTCTCTCAGAARATCAATAATCCATCAGAGATTAAAATTTTTAAGATTAACAGTGGAAGTGTTCAAGGGTGAGCTGGATAGAGCTCTGAGCAACCTGGTCTAGTGAGAGGTGTCCCTGTTCACAGCATGGAGGTTGGTCTAGATCATCTTTTTGATCCCATCCAACCCAAACCATTCCATGATTCTGAGACTGAGACATACAAACCACCCAAAAGGTGGTTTTACCTGTTTACTTCCACTTAACATACTCCCTCTCTAGGCTACTCAATACACCATGCAAGCATTGCCTTGAAGCCAGGAATACCTGTTTATTGAATATTTTTTCTGAGATGGGAAAGAAGYTATCATATTTTTTTTTCTTGCCAGTGTGTGAAATATTAAGCTGAAGAAAGGACATCTATTACACAGCAGAGCTGTTGATCTCCTTCCATCAAGAGGATAAGATATACAGCTTTTCCTGCTAATTCAGCTAGAAGGGAAAAAATTATATTCTCTTCACACTGGATATCTTTTTATCCTGCAAGGATCATAACCTAGTGCCATTTCCAGGTCAAGCACAGAACTGCTCTCAAGTCTAAACATCACCACAGCTAATTTTGCTCTGCCTYTTAGAGTACTTCTGTGTTGCCAAGTGTCTAGAACAGAATGGTACTACATACAGGGTAGAGGAAGGTGGATTTCATTTCCATTGCTGAAGGAAAAACTGGGCAAGAACTTTCCTACTTATGAGAAGTTAGCTGACCACAGCCTGAAGCTAGAGTTATTTCTGCTCCMAGGTTGTCAAGAATACTACTGATACACTTCTCAAAACTTCAAAGTRGTAAAGAAGAGAGAAGCTTGCTTGCACTCCAAAAACAAGTAAGTTCTTTAATACAATTGAGGAAAGMCATTACAGGGTGTGAGATACTCCTTAGAACACTGCTTCTCACCAGCTATACAGCAGTGCGGACTGACCGTGCTAACAGCTGCACCTCCTAAGCTACAAGATTTGTGAAGGAAGCTGCCAATTTTTATTCCTACACGTTTGCCAGACAACAACCTAGTTACATGATTAAACCAGCTATCACAGACAAAAACCCCCGCAATTCCTACCCCTGCCTTAGTCACCTACCCTTTTCTCAGCAGGTCAACTGACTAATTTGTTAGATGAAGGCCTTAAGTTCCTGAAGGGAAGGTAAGCCTTGCTTCTCACTAGAGCAACAGCGGGCAAATGTTCAAGAAGAGGACTCCTTACATGGGCAGGAAGAAGTGCTGAATCCCTACATCACAGCTGCACACAGCAGATGGTGAAATATGGAASAGATCAAACTACCTTGACTCACTCTCCTGTAGCATGGGAGTGTATTGGGCCAGATACTGCTGACAGCCTCAAGGCTTTTGGAGCCTAGGGCATCCACCCTACCCAGAAGCAGCTCCATATTCCCCAGGTCAAGAGCCACAGAACAAGCACTTCTTGCCAACAGCRTCTAATAACACCTTGTACGCACAGAACAGCTACGCCAGAACTGCTTCTGAGCCTACATCATCCCTTGCAGTTCTTGCTCCCAGAAAATCCTACCTTAAAAATTTCAGGAATAATTTCACTTGTCTCCAGAGATACCAAGTCCTTGCAAGCGTAGCTAATGTATCAGCAGCGCTGTACTGCCACTACCGAATTACCACCACAGTGGGAAGGCACTTCACAGAGTTCGATAGTGTCCTGTAAACATATGCCAGAGCTAGGGAAGGGAAAACAAGACATAGATACTCCTGCAGAGCACCCTGTCTGTATTAGGGTGGGAAGACGTGACCAGGAGTTCAGCTTGGAAAGGACAATCACAGACAAGCTGATGATAAGGAAACAATGCCAGCTCCAAGCCTTCCCCGTGAGGGCAACAGGAAGGAGACAGCCAAGGAGCTGCAGCAATGCCTGAAAAATTTACACCTATCTGTAGACGGGATGAGCCACAGGCAAACACAGTAAATAAAATACTGCCTCTTGCAACCCTCCTGTGACCGCGCCACCACCAGTGTCCCAACTGGTCCCTCGCAGCAAGGGACACGATGCCTTCTCCCTCCGGAGCCGCTCTGGGTTCTTGCAAACGATGTCAGCAGCGCCCAGGGCTTCATCTCCCCACGGGGAGACGAAGCCGGGAAAAGGGCTGTGTCAGGGAAACACACACAGTCCTTCTCCCCGCTCTCTTTCAACGCCAGAGGTCCCCTCAAACGCCGCGCCCCCCTCCCCCGGGCCATACCTTGTCGGCGATGCTGCGGGGCAGGAGCAGGTCGGGGCTGGGGGTGAGCGCCGGCCCCATCTCCTCGCTGCTGGACGTGGCCAGGGGATGCGGCATCTCCCGCAGCGACATGGGCCCGGAGGACGGGAGGGGCTTAGGGGCGCTCGCTGCGCCGCCCGACATCGCGCCGGGGCCGGGCAGCGACGGAGGCAAGGAGGGAGGGAGCGGAGGCCGCGCCGCCTCGGCGAGAAGCTGTGGGGCCGCGGCAGAGCCTGCCCGCCACCGCCGCGATACGAGGAGGCGCAGGAGGCGGTGACTGCGGCGACGACGGAGGAGGAGGGGCGAGAGCAGCATCCGCCTGGGCCACCGCCCGCCCCTTTGGAAAGGGACGTCCGCGCCACCTGCCGCCCCGCCCCGCCCGGCGCGGCCCCGCGGGCACGGAGGCGCTGCTCCCGGCTGCCAGAGGCGCTGCTCCCGGCTGCCAGAGGCGCTGCTCCGGGCTGCCAGAGGCGCTGCTCCCGGCTGCCAGAGGCGGCCGCGGGAGGCGTCCGGGCTCGCGGAGCCTCGGGCGGGCCGCGGGAAGCAGGAGACGTGGCGGTGGGGGCACCGTGCCACCGAGCGGCCCCGACGGTGAGCCCGGACTGCGAGGGTGCCGCCGCACGCTGTCGAACTGCGGGTGAAGTGCCAGAAAAGCAATCCAGCTCCTCGACTTTTCCAGACTCCGGGACGTCAGACTACGCTCATGTGAGAAGGGAAATTTGTAAACGGGCGGATTGCGGTGCAGGACCGACCCCAGCCTGGCTCAGGAGGGACAAGGCCCGGCCTCCGGGACTCCCTCACGCTGGGAGTGCATCCCAAGGGGATACACTGAGAGATGTCCTGCACGCAAGGCCTGCACAGAAACGTCCTTTCACCGATGCCATCCTCTCACTGATGGCATCCTCTCACGTTGAGATATCGCGCATTGTTGTAGCACCTCTAGAAATGATCCATGSAGATGTAACAGCATGTATCCATTACAAAAATTCAGTGATCTGTTCACATTTAACAGCATGGAAGAAGTGCTCATGATGGCAGAATAACCAATAAATAGGAGAAAAACCATGGTCTGGTCTAAGCAGGTAGAGCAGCTAAATCTGGCGGATAAATTACTTTTTTCCAAATAATTTGCTCAGCACTAATTAAATTACACGATAGTAACATGCGACTGGGGAAAGTGATGTATCACTGTAAGACTGTCACAATCCCTTCCTGCTGTAGGTGATACATAAAGATAAACATACAGTTATGTGACAAGATAAGACTTGGATGCTGTAAACGTTTCACTTGTGTTCAACTTTTCCTGTGGAGTACAGAGCATTGAAATCAAAAGGGCAGCACTGATACCTAAAACTAAGCTACCAAGTTTTACAGGTGTCACTGCCAGATGCCCACACAGCAGGACAAGCAGGAGAGCACAACACTGTGGACTGTCACTACAGAAGGAAATGCTGTGTATTCACAGGGAAAAAAATATGGGGGGAAAAAATCAATCATTACTTTAAATAACTACTTAATATTACATAATGTTTGAACTCCAGCAGAGATCAAAATTCCAAACCAAGTAATAGGCCTCAGTGAGAAAGCGACTGTGAAATATTCTTTGTCCATTACACTTCATTACACTTTTTATTATTTACAACTATCTGTGTTACCTGTTTCTGCTTTGTCATCCTTACTCACTTCATCTGACATAGATTACTTAGAAACATTTTGAAATACCTAACTGGATCAGAATATACAAAATGCAGGAGTATTTCTGCACCTATGAATATAAGGAAGTTGAAATCTGGTTAGAAAAGTTCAGAAGACATTAGTGGAAGAGCTGTTACATAGGAAAATGACAAATTACTGATTATTAAGGTGCTATTCCTAAATTCTGGCTATAAAAGTTATGTTAAATTTCAGAAATCCAACACCATAGCATGCTGCTAAGTCAAGCTGGCTAACTGTTGACACTAAGTCAACACTTAAATGTAATTTATGATAACAACATGCTTAAAAAAAACAAACAAAAACCAGACAGGGTAAGCAATCTAACCCTAACTGTCTTAACAACTAATGACAGATGTCTCTCATCCTCTGATTTTGGTGAGTACCAAATCTGCAAATATTTGTACAGACAGCAATGTAGGTTTAAAAGTGATACATATCTTAGGTAGCAAATGCAAACTGTGATACTGGGAAACAAGAACGCCCAGTTGGATGGAGCTCTGAGTGACCTGGTCTAGTGGAAGGTTTCCTGCCTTTGGCAGGGGTGCTGGAACTGGATGATTTTTAAGGTCCCTTCCAACCTAAACCATTCTATGTTCTATTAGAAGAGTTCAAAAATCATAAATCATACCTTAAAATAGATTAAACTTACTTTAAATGTGTAATCTTAAAAACCGGTAAAACTGTCTGGCCTTTGCTGTATTCTCTGCAAGTTCATCTCACAGACTAGGGTGAGCTTTTACCTTCTTCATCTATAAGGGAAACCCATTTCTTTTTTTTTAACATGGAAGATGGCTTTATTATGTAGTTGATTTCAAGAACTGGAACTTCAAAAAGAAGATAGAACATTAAATCTGAAATTAGAGTTAGGAGCAAATTCTTGTACTTTGATTAGAACAACTCACACAATATGAACAGGGGTCGTAAAGAACTCCAAATCTATTGTGCTTGAAATGAAACAAAAAACATATATGCTATGTAGCTGATTTCTTGTAGGAATTGTTTTCTACCCTCCAAGAGGAATCTCTAAATGCGTCAGCATATGATCATCTGGCTCCAACAGCAGGTACTGCTAGAAACAGAGGAAGGAAAGTGTCTATTTTTCTAATATCAGCAGTGAAATAAATAAATGTCTTAATTCTGCTAGGAAATTATGAGTGATTCTAAACATGATTATATATCCTTCCCCACTGTGATGGTTTAATTTTATGACCATAATATTTTCCTTGATGTTTTTATTGATAATTTTCTTGCTGTTAAATATCAACCAAGCTAATACCATTTGGCACATGAAACATGCAACAGAATAAAATACACAGTGAAAATCAAAATCAGTGGCAGGCTGAAAAGACTGCTATTCAATGCTCACATCTTAACCCATGTTAACTTGAAAAAACTGGCATGCTCTCCTAGCAAAATCATAACTATTTATTATGTTTCCATCATTTCTACTCAGAAGCAGGATAAAACAGAGGTGTAGTATTAACTGGGCAAGAAGACAAATAGTCAGTTTGGGGATCAAGAATCTCACCAATGCAAGAAAAATGTCACCAGTTTCACTTTTTTTTTCCTGAAAAAAATAGTTCTGTCTCTCTTATCACTGAAATCAAAGTCCTGCAGGCTACCTCTTATGATTGTTTACTAGGATAAACAGGGAGAGGAAGGATCCACAGGTAATGAGCAGGAAAACCTATTTACAGATCTAAGGATAGCACCTACCTTGCACTGCTGTTCTGATCTGGAGTACCAGTTACACCAGTAATACCACCCAGGATGTTTTTATAATGACAGAAGGCTTTTTAAGTGCTCAGTGTAAGTCTGAGAGGGACTCTCAGGTGTCTCTTAATAATGTTTTTGTAATGCATCTTTATCTTCTTGTCCAGATGAGACAAAAAATGGCAACACGGTTTCCGATGACTATCAGAAGGCTAAGTTCACATATTTATTTACTAGACCAGATRTGTAAAGCCCACCTGCTTTTCATCAAGTATTCTAAGATTCTCAACAGAATACTCCAGACAGTACAAACAAATAAGGTAGGCTTGAGGCCACAGAGATACTGGCAGGCTTGGCTGGTTTGACAGGTCAAGGGCAGTAAAATTTTTTTCCTGCTGTCAACAGCCTCTGCTCAACTGCTGTCTTTTCCCCACTGTGGTCTACCTTACAAGGAAAATGTTTGTGTTTGCCTGCACATAGGCACACACAAAACTAGTATAGAATAAGACCATTCTAGAAGATGTAAAGAAACCAGAAATCCAGCTGTCTTTTCAAAAAGAGTCTTTCCCTCCATATGGTACAAGATCTCATGTCTTGTACTGCAGAGATAGGAGAGATGTTGTATCTTATGCGTGTGCTCAGCGACTCTTTAGAGATAGGATCAGTTTCAAGTTATGAGCACACAACATCTGTGTATTCATGCAGACATGTAAGATAATGTGTAAGCTTTTGCTGCATCAAAAGTCTTCAAAGCTGTCAAGTTTTATGGGGGTGCCATAAACAGGATTGTGGGAACAAAGGACATTTGTGATACAAAGCAGAAGTCTGCTAAATGGCTATAAACTCAAAAATCAAAAATCCAGTCAAAGAGAAAGACTGTAAGTTTGGATATAGTATCTTTACACAATTGGATATGTAAACCCCAATCAATCTAAAATGTTTAAAGACTCTTCAAGATGCATTTTATTTGTTTGAAGGGTTTTTTTGTGGGACACATGATAAATAGAAAAAGGCAGTGTTTAGGATGGATATGTATGAGTAGCACTGCCA
Source organism: Alauda arvensis (assembly GCA_902810485.1). Taxonomy (NCBI): domain Eukaryota; kingdom Metazoa; phylum Chordata; class Aves; order Passeriformes; family Alaudidae; genus Alauda; species Alauda arvensis. Next base: position 1,016,994 of record CADDXX010000198.1, on the reverse strand, counting down.
TATGGAAATAAAAACAACATTCTGGAAGATCTTGGCTCACCCCAAGGAGACATCATGCACATGCTATTTTCACTTAGCAGGAAAAGAACCCAACATGTAAATCACTATTCTACCTCAGCCTACAGTGGCTAGAAGTGCCCATGGTCATTCTGAAATCACAGAATCACTAGGTTGGAAGAGACCGCCAAGATCATTGAGTCCAACCCATGTCCTAACACTTCAACTAAGCCATGGCACCGAGTGCCACATCAAATCTTTTTTTAAACACATCCAGGGATGGTGACTCCACCTTCTACCTGGGCAGACCATTCCAGTACTTTATCACTCTTTCCATAATAAACTTTTTCCTAATATCCAACCTCTAATTCCCTTGGCGCAGTTTAAGACTGTGTCCTCTCATTCCACCAGTTGCTGCCTGGAGAAAGAGACTAACCCCCACCACCTGGCTACAGCCACCTTTCAGGAAGCTGTAGAGAGTGACAAGGTCACCCCTGAATCTCGGTTTCTCCAGTTCCCTCAGTTGTTCCTCAATGGTTTTGTGTTCCAAGCCCCTCACCAGCCCCGTTGCCTCCTCTGGACGCGCTCAAGCGTCTCAAGGCCCTTCCTAAACTGAGGGACCAGAACTGGACACAGCACTCGAGGTGTGGCCTCACCAATGCTGAGTACAGGGGAAGAGTGACCTGGCTCCTGCTGGCCACACTATTCCAGATCCAGGCCAGGATGCCATTGGCTTTCTTGGCCTCCTGGGCACACCCTGGCTCCTGTTCAGCTGCTGTCACCAGCACCCCCAGGTCACTTTCTGCCTGGGCACTCTCCAGCCACACTATCCCCAACCTATAGCATTGCAGGAGGTTACTGTGGCCAAAATGCAGGATTCGGCACATGGACTTATTAAACTTCATCTTACTGGACTCTGCTCATCCTCCAGTCATTTCAAGTCTCCTTCCACAGCTCTCCTACCTTCCAACAGATTGACACATGCTCCCAGCTTAATGCTGTCTGTGAATTTACTAATTAAAGACTGAATACCTTCATCCACGTTGTCAATAAAGATATTGAACAGAAGTGGCCCCAGCACAGACCCCTGAGGGACACCACTGGTGAGCAGCCCCCAGCTGGATGCAGAGTGGCTTCACAAGCTCATCTGCCAGCTCCTCATCATCCTGGGATGGATCCCATCCGGGCCCATTCATTTATGAATATCCAAGTGGCTCAGCAGTTCTCTGACTGCCTCCTCCTGGATAACAGGGGGACCATTCTGCTCCCTGACACCATCTGCCAGCCCAGGAGGACAGTTATCCTGAGGAAAAGCTGTATTCCCACTAAAGACTGAGACAAAATAGGCAGTAAGCACTTCTGCCTTCTCCTCATCTGCAGTTACTAACTTCCCTCTCGTGTCCAGTACAGAGCAAAGGCTGATCTTACCCTTCCTTTTGCCATTAATATATTTGTAAAAACATTTTTTGTTATCCTTTACAAAAGTTGCCCAATTAAGTTTGACCCAAGCTTTGGCCTCCCTATTTTTTTTCCTACATGTCCTAGCAACCCCCTTAAATACTTCCTGAGAGACCTGACCCTCCTTCAAAAGATGATACATCCTCTTTTCATTCCTAAGTTCCTTCAAAACCTCCTTGTCCATCCAGGTTGGATGCTTGCCTTGTTGACATCTTTCAGCACACAGGGACAGTTCCTGTGCCCTCAATCACGCCCACCTTTCCTGAATTCCTTTGTTTTTAAGGGCTGCTTCCCAAGGAACTCTCTGAATAAGTATCCTAAATAGGCCRAAGGCTGCCCTCCAGAAGTGCAGTGTAAAACTCDTATTGATGTTCCTCCTGATTTCACCAAATATTGAGAACTGTATAATTTCACGATCACTGTGCCCCAAGGAACCTCCAACCACGACATCTCCCACCAGCCCATCTCCATTTGCAAACAACAGCTCTAACATAATGCCTTCCCTGATGGGCTCACTCACCAGCTGCGACAAAAAGTTGTCCTCCACACATTCTAACAATTTCCTGGCTGGGTGGACAATAACAGACTCCCAGGAGGACGTCAGCCTTGTTGGCCTTCCCCTTCATTCTTACCCATAGGCATTCAACTTCATCATCACTAGTTTCAATTCCCATGTCATCAAAAGCCTCCCTAATACAAAGGGCCACCCCTCCACCTCTTTTCCCTTTCCTGTCTCTTCTGAAGAGCTTGTAGCCATCTAGTGTGGAGCTCCAACTATGTGAGTCATCCCACCACGTTTCCATGTTGCAGTTTATATTCATTCAGAAATACAATTCAGAACTACATTCAGAACTTCCATTTAACACAGGTTTTGTTTATATAATGGGGTATACAGCTCCCTCTACTCCAAGAAGATGAGAACAGCCAGCCTGAAAAACAGCATTTTATTGCCTGAAGGAAGAGCATGGCAAGATTTGTGAGGCAGTGTTCAAGAATAGCCTCCTTTTAAACTGAAGATTTTGTAATGGGTTTCCAAAAGACACGCTACAAACACTTTAGTTTACATTTCTTTAAATTTGCTTATGCTGAACAAGGAGGAATTCCAGGCAAAATATTCTGACACATCAGTGATTAGACACCATTCCTTGAAAGGGTTACACTTCATCCTGTTTCTACATATTTTATTGACGTGAAACTCCTCCCAAAGCCAAGGGATCATTTGACTTGAGGCATAATCATGTTTTTGTAGAGATGCTCAAAGTTACTACTATGATTTACCACACTTGTACAGAAAGGAAGAATTAATGATCCTAAATTTTCTTCACCTGAGCTTCCCTGCTGATGACTCTTCCTCCTTGCCCTGCGGCTTCTTCCTTCTCTATCTTCCTTTCTTGGTCCCCAAACAAGGACCACTGTCCACTAATTAATTCTTCCTACTGGGTTAGCTGTTTAAAGAATCAGTGCAGCAACTAGGCCTGTCGCCCTCAAACTGCAGCTTTTTAGAATAACTTACATCCTCAGTCCTGGAATGACATCACTGCGAATTGCACCAGATAGGATTATTAGTTTGGATGCTGTGCTGCTCTTCACTCTCTCTGCTTCTCAGTAGTTAACAATTGCAAGCAAGGTGTCTAGATAAAATGGTCTGCAAATCACCCAAGAGATAATTAAAAGGGAAAAAAATCAGGACATATGACTTTTTTAAAGGCAGAATGAGAAATAACAAAATGAAACAAAACAAAAAACAATACCAGAACAGAATCAGGAAGGCAGGTGCTCAGTCAGCTGTTCATGCAAAGAGAACAGTTGACAATAATACAAGTATGTGGGAATGGCAGCAATGTTTGCTTCCCACAGTATTAATCAACAGGGCTTTAAAGCAAACAGAAAACTCCCTGAGATAGTCTGCTGGTTAGGGTACAGGCACATACACACCCCTACACAAACACACACTCTCACACACACACAGAGACACACACTGCTTTACCAGGCAAACAATCCAGGTAACTAAATTCTACATCTGGACATTACAAGTTTCCAGACACAAATTTGTTCAGTTTTACAAATGTCAAACACTTTGTGAGTCTTTGTAAAGTATAAATGGAAGAACAGACAGCATACTTGGTTATAGCAGAATATTCCCTGTCTCATAGAATCCATATGTATAATACTAAGGCCCACTATTTTAGGATAAATTAATCCGTTAAAATAGATACTGACAAGATTTTTATGTATTCTGTACACTCTCAATAATGTAATTTATACATTTTTGTGTATAAATCAGCTGGCTGCAGCAGATCTTAAGAAATTGTTACTTGCCTTTGATATTTCTGTATATATGTCTGAGCTAATTAGTGTGATATTTAGCACCATGTACACCCTATATGTGTTCTAGTCAATATAAATAATTCCATCATAACTAAACCAACTGTTTTTAATAAGCTTTTTCCACTTTAGGCCTGAAGAGTGAGGAGGTTATGGACTTCTAGCATTTGATGAAAGAGAAAGCAGATGAAACAAATGCCCTGCAGCATAGGTTTGAACTACCAGATCCAGTAGCACTGTCATTAGTGCTGTAAGAGTCATTTGCTCAGAAGTACCTGTAACGTGTACCATCAAAACTTCAACATTAAAAAATTTAATATCCTGTAGTAAAAGCCTATTTACATAATGTCTTGAACTAAGTAATAAAAAAGTAACTGATTTCCTGTTCTTATCCTTACATTCAAGTAAAGAAGAAAAAGGGCCTTTATTTAATGAAAATCGTTTAGTGCCTTAAAAAACCCTGCACACAAAACTGAAGTAGATAATGTTGCTGAATTTTGGCTACAGAGAGATCATCTGGCCCCATCTGTGTGCAGTCTTTTAATTATTTCTTTAGAGCAGTCCTTAAGAATTGATTTCATTTATGTACAGTTAAAGTTACAGCTGCTACTCAGTCCAGTTTGGATAAAATGAGTATTTTAACSACAAGGGCATAAAAAGTCTCAAATTGTTGCTTTAAGACTAAAATTTATTCTCTGGGTCAGACCGGATCACTTAATCAAGAGACACTCATCTATACAGTTGTTACTTGGAATTCCATGCACTAGTTCCATGAACAAACTTCTCTGGAATTCATGCCAAATATTGCTGCTCTGTTCAAACATTGCAATGATTTAAAGAAAAAAAAAAATTAAAACCGGACAGGACAAGAGGACACAACCTCAAGTTGCGCCAGGGGAAGTTCTTCCCTGAAAGAGCTGTTAGACTTAGGAATGAGCTGCCCAGCCCAGGGAGGTGGCGGAGTCAGCGTCCCCGCAGGTGTTAAGCAATGACTGGCTATGGCACTCAGTGCCATGGTCTGGTTGATAGGGCAGTGCTGCGTCACACGCTGGACTCCACGACCTCGGGAGTCTTTCCCAACCTGATTCTGTGACCCCTTCCCTTCCACTTGGGGTCTTCTCTTTTTTCTTTCTTTTTTTTTTTAACTACTTAACCGGCGATGCTGCCTGCAGTCCCCGTGGTGTGGCCCCAGTGTGAAACCCTCGCACTTGCTCCCCTCCCCAGGCGGAGCAAACGCCGCCTGACCGCGGAGCGGAGCGCACCGCCCCGTACGGCCGACCCCGGCCTCCACACGCACAACCCCGACCCTTCCGGGCCGGGCAGGGCAGGGCGAGGGGAGCGCAGGCGCGGCAAGCAGGAAGGGAGGCAGTGGGCGGAGAGGAGGAAGCGGGAAGAGGGGAGGGCAGAGAGGAGGGCGCGGGGCGTGTGAGGGAAGGCGCGGGCGCCGTCGCGCTGAGCGAGCGTCACGAGCAGGGGGCGGAGGCGGCGCGGCCGCGCTGCGGGAAGGGCGAGGGGGAGAGAAGGAGCGGGGCAGGAGGAGCTGGCGCCTCGGGCAGGTGGGTGGCGGGCGGCACTGCGGAAGCCCGAGCCAGGCTGGTCGGGCTGAGACAGAGCATCGCCGCCGGGTTGGGGAGAGCCAGGGAGGCCATCCGTCCATTGTGGGCGAGAGGGAAAAAGCGGGCGGGAGAGCCCGTTCCCGAGCCGTGGAGGGGAGAGGCGGGCAGCCGTGGGAGCGGGTCAGGACATCCATGGCTCTTGGAGAAACCCGTCYCGACCGCTGTCACTGCGCTTTATTAATACTGCCATTGAGCCATTAATTCACCGCAGCGTTGTTGCGCAGGGACCCACAGGTCCAGGGCGTAGCAATGGCCCGGTCTCCTGTGGAAGTATGACTGACTTCTGCTTCACGTTTCCTGCAGGATTCAGCGTTCTCRTCCCTCGGCTCCGCCTGGCTGAGCCAGAGCTCTTCGCCACTGTACTTACAGCCTGGCACCTTGATGGAAACAGATGTTGATGGTGGTCCGAGGTGACGTATGACTGAGGAGCAGGCCTCCTTTTTTGTTTTGTTTTTGTCGTTGGCTGCAGCCAGCTTTGGCTGGCCTTGTATGTGGGATTTAAATTGCCTCTCCTCAAACAATCAGTTTGTCTTGAGTTAGAGCCTAAACTGTGTTTTTCCAAGGCTTCGRCTTTTAATGGCTACAAAGGTTTGCGTGATTCATAAGTGTAGTCTGACATACCTTGTCAGGAAGAAGTTCAGTATGACTCTTAATTATATATATMATTTTTGCTAGAACAGAAATTACTACTACTTCTACTAATAGAAATTACTGCAATCGGAAAAAAGGATTGATCACTACCCTTGGTATTTCAAGCCAAAAGTTTCAGTCAGAACAATATAAACTGTATTACACATTTTAAGCAACGCACATGCTGTGTTCGGCTTGTGCTTTTTAACAGTTGCCATATTTATAAAGTCTCTAACAGATTGAATTCCAAGCTCTTCTTTTAAAGGAGTATGTTTATCTTATATTGTGCCYGTTTTGCAGATATTTGTGGGGGTTAAAAGATTTGAACTCCAGCTGAATAAAGCAAGGTGTGGAAATTGAAGGATGGCAGCAAATCCTTCAGGACAAGGTAGGTTTTAATCTAAGTATTCAAGGGAAAAGACTATGCAATATGTCAGTGAAGTCACCATAACTATAAGTGTATTTTTATGAAAGATGAAGAAAGGAAAGAGAGGTGGGACTGAAAGCAGCAGAATGGCAGCAATTCTTCTGGGACAAGGTACACACACATCTAGTGGTTGAAAAGACCACTGATGGCTGGGAAGCTCTGAATTATTGAGCATAATGTTGTGCTTAGGAAGTACCACCTACCATGCCTGTGGTACAGTGATCATTTCCTGAAGCTTATTTCAGACACTTGGCATTGAAAATGACTTGCAGCTTTTTCACTCAACATCAGAGAACACTCAGAAGTAAAATACATTTCTTTTCGTGTTGGGAACAGCAAGACCCAGACAGCARTATTTGCCACAGGCAGCAAGTGGCCTGGCCTAGAAAGAAAAAGCGAGTTAAAATCATAATGGTAACTGCGATGAAATGTTCCTTTATACCAAGATGSATCTCAATTGCATCCTTAAAATAATAAAAATACTAGAAATGGTCCGTTTATCCAGGCAATGCATGTGCTTTAGAGGGGGCTGAGGGTCTGGAGGCGTCGCCAGTAAATTTGAAGGAGGATCTTAAATCGCCCTCTAGAGGTGTTTTCTGGAAACTTTAGGGGAACTCCAAGGCTTTTCTTGGAAGAGCTGGGGAAAAAGCTTCTCAGGTATGGCTCTTCCTTCACTTGGTTATGAGAAATGAATTCTGGGTTCAGTTTTCCAGCTAGTGGAGACTTTTTGCAAATCTGTGTTTGTTTCTCTACCTCAAGCACTCCTGCAAACCTGGGTGTTGCTGGGTGATACTCCACGGGGTMTCATATGACTCGTGTGGGTCCAAAACACAGATTTTACTTGCTACTTGATGAAAAGGAGATAGTTTCTGGAATGCATATTGAGATATTCTGAGGTGTTGAGGGAGGAGTACTGCAGATTGTAGAGCTGTCTGTTTGCAAATTTTAACTCTGAGAAAGTTTTTGGTACATAATGGGAAACCTTGCTTTTATTTTTTGAATACCATATCAGCATCAGTGGAAGGAATAGAATGTTGTCATAGGAAGTTAAAAGCTACTTTTTCTTAAATATGTTGGTTTGCTGAGAGATGGGATTTTAGTGCCTGAATACCTTTGCTACCCTCCTGACTCCAGAGTCTTATAATTTAATAGAACCTTGGAATCTTTTATATTTGAGATGTCCTTTACAGAGTCATTAAAGGAACCGTGTAGTTATATGAAAGCCGTTTGCACTAAGCAGACAAGAAACCCTATCAAGTTTAATTACGAAATAAACCTACAAATAGTGCAACTAGGAAAATCAGAAAGGAACAAGTAAATATAAACAAGAGTTCAGGGATTCTGTCTTGGCTAGATGCAGTCCAGTAGTGAGAAGGACTGTGAAAAACACTGCTTTTTTAGCTTGTGTCATGGCACATGTATTAGAATGGTTCAAGCAATCCATTCTCTTCACTTGGACAAAAGGAATAGAAGTTTACTGAAATGCTCACTGGAAGGGTTAGGAATGGTACCACTTACTCAGGCAGAGCTGTAAGGATGAATTAAGCATTAGCCTTCTACACAGGTAGATTGTGATGGGATTTTTTTGTACCAAATTACTGCTTTTCCTTTGATTGGTATCACATATTTTCTTAGGAGTAAATTTGAGTTTTCCATTGATTACAGACTTGGAYTATAAAAGTTGAGATTTTGTGGACCAGGCTTTTATTCACTGGCCTCTTAGAAAAGCACTCTTRGTGGTGAGCTGCATATTTTTCTGCATCTTGCAGAAAAACCAAGAAGAATTGAATGAAAAGCCTTATTTCAGTTCATTAGTACCACAGGGARCTGATGGTACAAGACTGACTCTGGCATTTAAAAGCAATGGAAGATCTTCCTGCATGTCCACCAGATGAGCTCATTGACCAGAGTGATACACTTTGAGGGGTGGAAATCAGCTTCTGAATTACAGCAAATRTTTCCACGTGCTCAGCAATATACTGCTCCTACTGCAGTACTTCACAGTACTTAGGCAACATGCCTTCATCAGGCTGCTCTTGTGTAATGCCTTTGCTTGTGTGCAGCAAGGCCAGAGCATATGTTGTGTGTAAATGAATTAATCACTCTGTGAGAGTCCTCCTAGAGGAAGCCCTCTGACATGAGAGAAATGTAAGTGCTCAGGACAGAATACTCCTTTTGGTCCCCAGAGGTGGAAAAAATACAGATTCTGCTTCAGGCAGGGCTGAACCTTTCAGAAAATACGATCAGAAAATCTTGAAATACAAACAGAATTCTATGTTTCAGGCTGTAGCAGTTCTAAGCAGCTGGATTTGGCTCTCTGTTCAGGGAGTCTGAAAAGGAAGATTGTGCTGTTCTGTATTGAATTACATTGTTACCTACACATTTTGCTCTTCCCCATTTGGTTTGATCTGTGTGTAAGCGTAGTACTTAAGAACCTTGCAGCCATAAAGCTGCCAGTTACTTACATTCAGCTGTGTACGTAGCTGTTTTCTGGAGGCACAGACAAAATACTCATGTATTTTTAAGTCATTCAGCTTAATTTACTGAATAACCAGTACACCTTTTGTTTTACTCTTACACAAAGTATATGAAAGCATGTCCAGATGTAAATTGTTACTGAGAGTATTGTCGTGCAGCAGACTRTTAGATGATGTTATGAGATGCCAGTCATAGCCAGAAGAGGACATTTAAATACTCCTTTTTTTTTCACAAGTTGTGTGTGTTTAATAAGGTCTTTAGATTCTTTTTTCTAAGAGGGTGCTGCCTCACTTGATGAATGCTGCCATTTATAGAAACATGCACTTCAGTAAAGTAATTGCCTTAAATCTTTTCTGAATTGAGCAGGCAGGACAAAATACAATGACTTTCAGTGCTCAGAGCTTTGAGCTGATATACAGCTTTGAAAACATTTTCTGAATAAAAGTGTATCTTGGACACAATGTAATGGAGGGCTGTTTAGTGCTGTTACACAACTATGGACAAATGATAAGTAGTGCATCTTGGGAAAAAASTTAAATGTGCTGTGAATTTGAAGCAACAGATCAAGGAAAGATGAAAGAAACATAYCAAGGAAAAGATAATCAATGAAAAGCAAAAAATTAAAAATAGATAAAGGTAATGCTGTTGCTTCCCATGTAAAAGTAGTTTGAAGAACTTACTGACATAGGTAACAGTTAGATAGGGTGGTGGATAAAATATTGAGATTAAGTTAAAAAGAGAGGCTTGCTGTGATGCCTTGGGAAGGCTGACCTGAAACACAGACTGGGCAGAGCTAGAGAATAAAGCAAATATTTATTAAAAGGCCCCAGGATACCCCTGGGACACCAGAACCTGACCAGGTAGACCCTGAATAGTCACCAGGTCCCTCAGGTCACGAGGCCATACCCTTTTGTAAGTTTGGGTCTATTTGCATTTTGGGGTTTAATTGTCCAATTACAACTCCAGGCTGTGAAGTCTCATCCTTCTTGTTTCTTCCTTCAGTCCATCATTGTTTATGCTTTTGGGCCAGAAAGTTGTCCTTGGTTTTCAGCAGGAAAGGATTTGTTTTGTCTACCTACTAGCACTTAATATGAAGCTTAAAACTACACCCTAAACAGCACGGAATCTGGAAAACAAAAGCTAAAACTTAAGGTTTCAGCTGTGAGCTCTTAAAGCTGCCGGTATCACTCAGCAAGGTGCAAGTAATCTTTCCAAAYCTGCGCAGGTACAATGCTTGATGTCAGAAATACAAGTGTCAGAAAGGTTTACATTTTTAAATGTCCTGAATCTGCTGCATTAGAGAGTAATCTGAGGATCTAGGTGCTCAGTTTGACAGCTGACAGTGCAATTAATATCTTTAGCTGCCTTGAACAGGTAATTTTGTGTCAAGACTCGTGTCRGCAAAGCAGAGAAAAATATTAATAAACTGCAATATGCAAACTTTTCAAACTCAAAATATTAATGCAACTCAGCCCAGTGAAGAGAAGTCTAAATTTAAAGCTCTGTTAGGAAGTTCCTGTGTTTGAAAGTCTGCACTCCTTTCACAGATGCGAATCTGRTCTGTACTAAGGACGGCTTTTGATTTTTGCATGTCCACATTTTTAGTACTGGAAAGCAGAACAGACAAATCTGCAGATGAAGAATTATTCTTATTTACCATTGAAGACAGAAACTTCTGTAGGGGTTTCAAGTTGGACTTTATGAAAGYATTTTGGGTTCCACAGCAGGAAGAATCTAAATTAAAGTCTTGCTTATGTATTGCCAGATACAGTTAATTGCTTTCTAAGGATGCCAGAATTTCTCTGTAARATGGATGTCTCGTGTTCCACCCCCTCCACTGTTAATCTTTAAATGAAYAGGTTTTACTTTACATGTTGAAGAAGTTTACCTGCATGAACATCAGATTTCTCAGCTGAGGAGTACTAACATGTATATGTTGAATGTGCTYCTCCACTTTCTTAGACAGGCTTTTTTTATCCTTGCCAGTAACAAATATGCTTAAAAAACTTTTTCAGCACAGCAGGTTGCTCTGTCTGAACTCTAGTGCAAAATACTACTTTAAAAAAACCCAGCCAACAAACAATCAAACGACTAACATACCACTAAGCTCTTAGTAGATGTATAAGAAAAGAAAAAATACTTGGGTTCCTTCTGAATACCTCCAGAGTTTCTTCCACAAGGTACTGTAACAAGACTCAAAATAGAAGCCAGAATCTTCTATAGTTTCTATCACAGTTTAAAAATAGCATTTCAAATGTGTCAGGCTTTTCTGAATCATACCATCTGCTTCATGAAAAATTTAAGGAGATCTTTATTTTTTTTAGATCACAAACTTACAYTAAAAAGTGGTCTCCTTTTTCTTTYGTTAATCATAATATCTTCTGAATTCCAAGAATGTGTTTAAATTTATGCAGTTCAGGATAAGCAAGCAGTATTAGAAGGGTTCTGAGTAATATGTCAGGTATAAAGGTTTTTGGATTAAAATTGTGTAGACTGAGCATACAAACATGGTTGTTCTAGATCAGAYCCTCAAAGAGGTGATTCAGTCATCTTATGCACACATTGTCTCCTGAATTTACAAGAAAGTAAAATCTGGGCTAGCTGCRGCTCAGAAATACTAAATCTTAGCTTGTTGGCAAGATTTGTCAGCCTTTGTATGTCAGCTGTGTTTTAAGAAAAAAAAGAGAGATGGTGTATAATACCTGAAGAGCAAAGAAACATCAAAAGCCTGAATCAATACTATTATCAAAGAGTTTAGGTGGAGCTAATGCCACATAGGAAGGAGAGATTAGTGGACAGAAAAATACCAGTTAMTGAAATGTAACTGAAAGTCTTATTAGCAAATACCAAAATTTTTGTGGGTGGTCTTACATAAAACCGTAGTACAATATAATCAAAAAACTGCTCTTTTTGAGAACTCTTGARACACTGAAGTKTATGRGTGTGTATGTTAGGCATGATAGAAGAAAAAGGTGAGAGTTTGATAGCCAGGCAGTACAGATTTTTGTACAAATTGTTATTTGGAGTTGRAGGTTTCTCTCTGGGAATTGTCTCCTTGTTTAAGCCATGCAGATGAAAGGAATGCTGGATTATGTAAYTGAGCATCAGCACAAGGTCTGTCAAAGAGGATGAACTTTGAGTTCAGCTACTAAAAATAAATCATTCTACCTTGACATGCTAATACTCTCCTTAAGAGTTACCATGTGTAGCCTTTCTAATGGCTTGTGGGCTGCCATATTTTAGTRCTGTCACTAAGACAGTTCTCAGGGCAGGAGCACAGCATGCAGCAATTTCCAGTGGGAAACTTGGATTTTTTGTGTGGAGAAAACAAAGGAGAACTTGACTTTTACTTATATATGTTTTTTTATGATGTTGTCATAGCTTGTTATTTATAGAACAGCAGCAAATCATAGATTGAAAAAGTGTGTATTCCTGACATGAGGCGTGTCCTGGGTGGCACAGAGGCGTGTAAGTGTCAGCTCCGGAGCTGTTGTCCTCAGCTGTGCTGTTCAGRCACCCTGGGAGACAGCAGGGACTTGTGCATCTGGTTTGTTTGAGGGCTGCAGTGAGATCCTTTWTTATATGAGTCCTGTGTAGGTACAGGAGTTTTGCCATGCTTGCATTTAGAAGGCAGCTTTGAAAAAATACATAGATTTAGGCAGCTATTTTGGGCATTTTTGAAATTCTCTCAAGTTGTGCTGCTTCCTGACCCCTTCTCTAGTATKCAAGGTCTCTTTGGAAGAATGATGAAAGCAAATGAAGGCCATGTTCTTATATTGTGTACAGACAGTTTAATAGTTTAATTTTGCTTCTCTATTTCAGCATTTGTTCATATTCAGAATAAGGGTAGTGTGTGTAGGATGCAGTATATTTAAACTTTTCTACACAGATTGAATGAAAGATGTTTGTATAAATACATGTGCACGCTTAGTGATTTTCTCATTCTTACCTGTTATATATATAATGCTGTGTTACAGCTTCAGTTCACTGGCATGAGAAATTAAGCCCCTATGTATGTATTACTCCTTTGTTACTGTTAAGTTGAACATTCAGTTCAGACTACATTTTTAATTTAGAACCTGGTAAGTTTGCTTCTTTTTTGGAAGGTAGCTATTTGATCRTAAACCTTGATTGTAGCTCCAGAGCTGGCTTGGGAAGGGATAGGATCTAACTTGAGTTAAAATCCTCTATTTTAAAATGTATTAATATGCATGGTAGCTTATGRAAGCTATTGCATGCTGAAAAATGAAGCCTAATTAATAATAATCTTTTCAAATGGGTACAAAGCTTTGAAGGTCAGTGTATTCATCTTAGAGTAATTTTCTACAGGGACTTCTAATTCCATAGGATTAGAGTTGGGCCACAGAAGTYAAATAAATATCTCTAATATTTTTCTGTCATTCTCACCAGGTTTCCAGAATAAAAATAGGGTTGCAATCCTGGCAGAACTAGACAAGGAGAAGAGAAAGTTACTTATGCAAAACCAGTCTTCCACAAATCACCCTGGAGCCAGGTATTTTATGTTCTTAGACATGTTTGGACATCACTGATTATATCAAGGAAAAAAGCTAAACAGCTAGTGAGCTGTAAACTTATATAAATACTTAACAGAAGTGTTTTCTGACCATCCGTAATAATAAGGCAGAGGGACATTGCTCTTTAGGAACATACTAATATTATAAATTGTTTACATAACATGAATTTTGGCTTGTATAATTTCCATTTGAGAATGAGAGGAGCAGATATGCTTACTCAAGTGTGTTAAAGTCTACCATAAAGAAAAGTCAGGAAGCAGACACTGAGAAAGCATTTAATTATTAAGCTGAAATGCTCTGGGGAATGGAAGTAGCAGACCATTAGGTTCAGGATTCTGTATGCTTAGAGAAGAACAATTAGAGCAGGAGTGAGTTATTCTTGAAACTCCCTATGTGCAAGACAAAGCCAGTTTATGTTACAGCAGATAATCCTGTAAAAGATTCTGTGTTGCCAACAGGATTCTACACCAAAAAGTGTAATAATCTAATCTGAGTTGAAGGGCTGTTACTGGGATTTCTCCCATACAAGACAAGAAGGTCAGATTTTTGTCATAAATCAGTAACTAAAAGATCACACCACAATTTGTGTGGAGAAATAGAGATCATTATAACTTTGGGGTTAGTTTGAAGTGATGGCAGTGCCACATTCTAGACACAGTGTAACTACAGTCTGAGTGCTGCCCCTGTCTTTTTTTCRAAGAGATTCCACGGCACTTTTAATTCCTTCATAATATCAAAAAACATGCAGAATACTTGAAAGTGCCTGATGTAGACTTCTGAGTGAGGTAAGAAGTTATTAATAACTGTATGTTGTTGGAAAGAAGATCAAAATATCATACTGTGATRTGCAACTCCTGGCAACAGTGTTTCCGTGCTTCATTATAAGTCTGATAGAGCTTTAGGGAGTGCCTTGTACTCTCTGTTTTTCTTTAAGGAAATACAACACTGTATTCTAGTGAGCAGAATTAGAATTTTCTAGTTTTGAAGGTGGRCATGGGTGGAACCTACAATGCAGAAATCAGACTCTCTTGCTTTGGCATGGTGGGCTGATGTGTGATTTTTGAGAAGCTGACAGTTTTTTGATGTTGTGCCAAAGGTCTTGGACCATGGAGGTGTCAGAATGCAGACCATAAAAATTGTGCAAATTTGACCAAAAGAGCTTGATGCACAACAGTGGCAGGAACAGCATAAGGGTGAATKAATTAATTGATTTCTGGCCTTGGTATGTGAAAATCCCATATCCAAGAACAGAAGACCTCTTTTGAAAAATGTMAGCTTATGGTGGAGCCTGAAGCGTATCTACAGAAATCATATTGAAAAGTTAGAGGGTACAGATGAAGTGCAAATTAAATACCTCCAAAAAACCTGAAAATATTGTGTTTTAAATAAACTGAGTAGTACTCTTCTTTAGCCATGAAACTTATCTTAATACTTGCCATAAGCAAAAGTTTTTCTGAACTGTTTAGCTTTTGTTATGTGTTCAGACATAGRTTTGGCTGCAGATCTTTTCATGAGCATGGCAGCTTCTCAAAAACTGGTTTACTAAATCAGCTGTTGACATTGAAACTGCTGGTAAAATTCAGTTTATGAATTTGCTTGGAATCCTTGTCATCTGTACTTCTGTCTCTGTGATGGGTAAGAGCAGGGTTTTCAGCAGCAGCCTCCAGTGACAAGTTCAGAGGTAGTAGAGAATTGTCTTGTGATACAGTTCTAATGTCTACCCTCACCTGATTTCCATGTTACTTGTATAGAGTTGGGGGTGCTTTTTGTATCTTCTTTTTGGTTTAAGGAGTCCTAAGACAAGAAAAATCATCAGTAAATTTTAATTTGAAACCTTATGCTGCACTGAGATAGATAAGGTAAATCAGTTTTAGGTACTCCAAGCTGTTACGAAGGGATCAATTTTTCAGTTAACATCAGTTAGACGCTCCTTTATCTCAGGTAGTGAATTGCCTCCCCCCCACCAAAGACCTGTTCTTATACTGAAGTCTGCAGAGTTCT
Organism: Alauda arvensis; assembly: GCA_902810485.1. Taxonomy (NCBI): domain Eukaryota; kingdom Metazoa; phylum Chordata; class Aves; order Passeriformes; family Alaudidae; genus Alauda; species Alauda arvensis. The sequence goes on along the minus strand of CADDXX010000198.1, from coordinate 1,001,527 downwards.
TGTAGTGCTTCTRTTTATCACAGTTGTTTAGAACAGTCACTTGGTGATTGAGTAGTGGTGAAAACACAAAGCTGCTTTAGAAATTCCTTGCATTGTCTAACACTGCACCCCAGTGGTTTCATTTACTTCAGTGGGACTCAACCCATACTCCAAAATCCACAATAGGCTTCAGGTTTAGTTTGGCAGGAATTGTTTATGATAGCTCAAATGATACAGCTATGGTCACTCCATCTACCCTTTTTTCTATTAGATTTACAAATAGTTATTCCAAACAGTAAATGACAGTTGTCAAGCAGTGAGTGACACGAGAGCTCAGGAAGTCCTGGTATCCATGGCTAGAATGGCAAGAACGCATTTTGGCTGTGGTCTGTGTCATACCATCTTGTTCTTTCTTGCAGCATTGCACTTGCAAGATCACCTCTGAATAAGGATTTCCGTGATCATGCTGAGCAACAGCACATTGCAGCACAGCAGAAGGCTGCACTGCAGGTGAGCTGATACAGTCAGAGTTCAGCTTGGTTTTATTTWAGATGTGCATCCCTTCAGAGAGTGGCCCTGCTCCTAGAGATATAGAAAAGCCCCTTTTAGAGTTTAGGTATCTCATATTTCTGTATTTGTCATAAGTGAAGTCTCTCTTGTTATGATGAAACATATCTTTGGGCATGGAGAGCTCCACCCACAGCCATCTCTTTTTGTTGAGCTCCCTCCAGTTTGTATCTCAGACTGAGCTGAATGAACTCCCCTTGGCCTGCTGCCCCTGCTGGTGCAGCTCACTCTGCCAGTTAGCTTTGATCACTCCAAGGGCACTCTGCAGGCTCAGGCTACGTTTGAGATCCAGCAGAGCTTTTCCCCACTGTTGGAGGGAGGGAATATGCAGAACATCTAACTTGCTGGAGTCCAGCCTTTGAACTGGGAAAGGGATTGAAGGATTTGATGGAGGTGTTCCTGAGCCATACGGCAGCTGCCTTCCTCAGGTGAACAAGCATATATCTACATCACGTGAGCAGAATCCTGGTGTCCCATGTTTGGGAGTGTGTCTGGTGGCACTCCATGTAGCAGCCGTCATAAACCAGGACTTGCAAGCTGGTTGTGGAAGGAAGTGGAAGTGGAAGCATGAGGTCTAGGCAAAGAAGAGAAATCAGAAGTTGATTTGCCCCATCTCTATGGGGTTGGCTGAAAAGAGCAGCAGAGAATGTCTAAGTTAATTGTCTTGATGGGCCCTATTCTGATGTGGTTGATCTGAAATGCTGGGTTTGAGTTTGACTCTCAGAATTAAGGAGCAAACTGGRAGAAATAAATAATTAATGCTACAGAAGCCATAAAATCTTAAATCATGTCAGTGCTGCAGGGAGTTACGCTTTAACAAATGATTTTTCTCTTTCCAGCACGCACATGCACACTCCTCAGGATACTTCATAACTCAAGACTCTGCATTTGGAAATCTTATTCTTCCTGTCTTACCTCGACTTGAGGCAGAATGAGGRATGTTGTTTGTCTCAGAAATTCAAGATCTGATTTTTTTTCCATAGCAGGAGCTATCYGACCTTTTAATTTCTTCATGTATCTTAAAACCTACTTTTTTCTGGGTTTTTGCAAATGCCATTCAAGATTGTGAGCTCTAGTGGTGGGGAAGTAGTGCTGAAGATTTTTTTACCCTGTATTTCTGTTCCTCTGTTGGGTCAAAGTCAAATGCAAGACTTCTCTTGGAGTTTGAAGTGCACGGGGTTTGCTCTTCCCTGTTTCAGTGCTTCCTTTAAATAAATGTCCAAACCAGAGTCACCAAGAGATGCACAATCTGTCAGCATTTGTGTTTCTTTTTATTATGTACAGGTGTGATTTTTGTAGTGAAAATTATTTCTGTCTATCAAAACACACACCAATTTGTCAAATGCATCAGCCAGTCTTCCTCCCTCACCCTCTCCTATGCAGGAACATTTCTAGTGCACTGTTTGCCATTGTAGCATCATCCTGTCTCAAGTCCTTACTTACAGTGTGCCTGCCTCTTACCTTGTTTTGTGAAATATGAGAATGCATTAAAGTGGGAAAAAAGCAGACGTTTCTAACAGTCTTTTTGCAGACAAAAAGTCAAAAGTTCTCTGGATATTTCAGATTGAAGGTGTTCTGCAAAGACAATTCAGTTTAAAAGGTCTAATTTTTCTAGTCATGCCTTTTTTAAGACTCAGTGTATTTTATTTTTGTTCACTTTTTTCCTTTGTGATTTTATCTGTGGTAGACAATTTCAGCTTCCTGCTGAGAGAAAATCTGCTGTTAAGGTAAATTATTTTGGAATTTTGTGCTACCAGGATAAAGTAACTTAGGGTGAAAAATTGTCCTCACATACACTTTCTTATATCTCCACAGCTTTGCTTATACAGTTTCGCTACTACATTGATTGCTTTGCCTATGGAGAGACAAAGAAAACAGAAAAGAACAGGGAAACTTATGTGAAACTATAAATTAGAAAGTATCTGAAGCAGCTTTGTCCTTTGCAGAAAYTTAGCTATCCCACCAAGTTTTCAGGGTTGTAGTTGGCATTTCCTTAGGGACATTTAGGGTATTCTGTTTCGATATGCAGGGGATTGCCTGAACCCAGTAAGCACTAGTGGACTATCTGTTCATATTTCACTGTTAATATTTGCAGTAATCATGAATATAGAACAATTATCAAGAGATGGGTGCAGGTATGAGGAAAATGCCACTGCTTTCGTATACCTCAGCTGAGTATAGACCTTTGCAGAAACTGGAGCATATTGAAACATTTTCAGGAAAGAAAATCTTCTGGACYCAGCCTCATAGAGCCTAAATATATGCAATTTTAACAAGAACTATTCATATCATATGCTTTTTTTTCTGGGTTCTGATGTGATGAGTCACGGGAATGATGATGGTTTTTGTGGGCAGTGGAGAAAGAAATCACTTCTRTTTTCAGTGGTTGGCTCTGTGTAGCTTTTTCTTTCTTTACCAAGAGGGCATATGAAATTACCATATGAAATTGTCCTGACTATTCCTTATTCTGCAGTGTGAGCTGCATATCTTAGATGCTTTGAAGAAAAAAGTGTGCAAATAGTGTAGAAGAGGCAGTTATGAATCTATCCAACCTGGAAACATACAAAGGCAAAGGTGTTAAAGCAGATGAAGCAGAAAGCATGGATTTTACATTTGAGTCGAATTTAACATTAAAGGAGCTCTGTGAAGTGCAGAATCTGTCAGTGTCCTACAGACTGCAAACAATCCAGGCAGTGCAACAGTAATCATCCTTCTCCCTTGGAAAATCACAGTTGCTCCACTGAAGGAGTTAACACTTGTTGGCTGTGTTGTTTTCACCTTGGGTATTGAAAGTTCTGCTTTTGGRAATTCAGGGCCTGAGCTCAAGAATGAAGGTATTCAAATGGGGAGGGGGGAATGAACACAGCTGTTACGATTTTTTGGGTCTTAGTGGTATATAGATGGGATTAGCTGTGAAATACACAGATTRCATATATGGAAGCACCTATCTTAGAAATGACAGACTTGAGCAATTACTGTCAGATGCATCATTTGTCTTGCCATCCTTCTTTCTTACTGTTAATCAGTATTGGACATATTAATCTATCCCTATACAGTAACTTCAGCAAAATCCTTTGTCCTCTTGGAATCACATGTTCAAATTCAAAGCATTACTAGTTGGAATACATGTGAACCAGGAAGTGTCTGGGATGTCTTGCTYCTGGCCTTAACTACTAAATTGATCATATGAAAACTGAAGGCTTATAATATAGTGCTGACCTGTATATCTCAACACATATGACTCAATTTTATTTCATCTGCTGCAGTAGAAATTTGCCTTTCCACTTGCCACAGGTTGGTGTAGTCTGTCTGAGCTGAATTGTGGGGTGGAAGCAGCTCATAGACTGGGCTAACGTGCCGTGAGCTCAGATTTTCTAAGTGATGGCAGAGTTGTAATCTCTCAATCTCAAGAACAGATGAAGTAAAGGGGTCAAAGATGTACTGAAGCACTAAAATAACTGAACCTCAGCTTGTTTCTTACCGCTGTCATGTTTTTCTCCCACTAGGCAAATTATCTTTTCACATCTTCGTTTTCCAAAGTCACCCACCATTTCCCCATCACTACATACCCTGGAAAATGCTCTGGTTTAATTCAAGAAGCTTGGYCTGTAAAACCATGTGTAATTTCCTGCCATATATGCTCTTACTCTCCCYTTTTCCATAGTATTTTCATTCTGCTGAGTTCCTAGAATCACTAGTATGAAACTAATCAGTAGTACTTGATGTTGTATTGGACTTTATATCAGAACACAAAATGCTCTCTGAAACACAGTAGTGGAAAGAAATTACACCCCSTGGTGTGGTTTGCCTAGATCTTCCTAATTGTTTTGGTGTGCTCAGTCACTTAAAATTGATAAATGCTTCTTTTGCCTTCACATGTTTTCAGCAGTGGACAAGCCAGCTGTAAATTTCTAGTCCTGTGGACACAGCTGGGTAGCACTGTTCATGACAAGGATCCCTGTCTGAGGCACACACTTTGGATTACACTARGCTTTTATTAAATGACCTTTGTAACCTAAAGGCTAAAGGTCACTTACCATCTTGCTGCATAGCAGAGAAGTTAGTGCTCCAACCAAGCCTTGAAGAAAGGCATGAAGAGGCTGGGCTTTTCCCAGCCTCKTTAGAGAAGAGGAAAGTGTCAATTATCAACCAGTTTACAGGGAGCATGAGCTTGAACTGACAGAAGGAAATGCAGACAATGGCATCTTAAGGGTGCACAGGTTTTTGTGGCTTCTCTTACAGAATCTGCAGTGCTGTAGGGGCAGAGCACAAGGGCTGAAGGAGGGAATGAGCCCAAAACAGTGTGGTATGCAGTCACAGACATGAGCAGGCAGTGTCTATCTCAGTGCATCCTCTTTAAGTATTATGGTAGCTAATTCATTCACAATCAGTAGAATGGCTGAGAAAGCAACTGGATGATTCCTGTTGGTCAAATTTATAGCAGTGACAATTCCTCCTGACAAATAGCAAGCCTTCTCGAAGGACAGTGAGTCAGTTAGTCCTGCTGAAACTGAAGCTGATTCCCATGTTTCGGAGAACATATGGTAACCAAAAAGACACATGAACCCTAAGGGAGAAGTTAATAGAAGGTCTGCTGAGTGGTCTGTGTGCACAGACACCTCTGAAGGAGGAGGTGGATAATGAGGGAAGGATTGTCTGACACCCAGCTGGAAAAGTCCACCCGTCCTGAGCTTTGTGTGCCTGATTTATGTTTTACTAACACACTGGGAAAATTCTGTAGCACCTSCCAGTAATACCCTTGTGTCTGGAAAGCCTGGTAATCAGTGTGTTCTGATACACTTTTGGAGGGCTAAAATACAGAGCTTTCTSTAGTGAATGGTAACTTTGATACCAAGTCAATGAAGTAGTTTTCACATGCTATTAGGTTAATAGCTTGCTCAATGAGTTTCTGCATTTATTGGAAGCACAGAGCTTGCCCAGGCATTTTACAAGGACAACRCTGTCCTGTTTCCTAGTTTTTGCTCTTCATAGAAGGAACCAAATGATACATGTTTCTGGGGAAATGATCCTTACACTCCTTCCTTGAATACAGGTTTTTTAGAAAGAAAGTGTCATGTATTAAATAGAGAAAGCTTGATTATTTCAGTGAGACATGATRAAAAATTATGTTAAACTATTGGTGAGGAAATTACTTTCCTCAGCTATTCCATTCTGCCAGGTTCATTCAGGCATTGAATTATGAAAGGTGGTGACAGTTCTCAGTCTGTTCTCATTAAGGCCTCTAATCTGGATACTTTTGTATCAGTGGATGCTTCTTAYTTCATGAAGATTTTGTTGGCATGGTCTGAAAGTCAAAATCTACTTGGAAAGTACAAATCACAAGCTTACATGCCACTTTCACTATGCACATACATTGTGCATATTACCATACRTGTATAACTGGTTGGTGGTGCATAAACCTCAGTAGGGAAAGATGGCTCATTGTAAAAAATATGTGTAGATTTACATTTTTACGTCTTCACAGACTTTTTCAGTGTGTTACTTGAATCCTCATATGAGGAAAACTAAGTTACTGTTAYCTTCATTTTTGATGGAGAAAGAGGATAAGGGTTCCAGTGCCTGCAGGTACACAGAAAGCCAGTGGAATTGTCAGGATTAGCTCCTGGTTAGTCAGCTAGTGTGAGGCATCATCTGGAGACTATTGCTCTGCATCCCACACCAGCAGCTGACTCATTACCCATTACTTGAAAAGACCTTTGGTTTCTGGTTTGTCTTTGCTTTCATAAATAGCTAGTGCTTTAGCTTTAGTTTGGTTTTCTTTTTCAGATGGTGAAGACAACAAAGKAAGTCAGTGTTTGGATCTTTGAAGTTTAAAATTTTGAGTAGGAGAGATGGAAACTGAAAGACAGYGATGTTATACTCCGTGTTTAGAAAGAGCTTGCTTTCTTGTGCTTTGTTCTTTGCAACAAGTTGCCCRTTGCATGTCCTAAGCAGAGGTTTGTTAGAGCATCTCTCTGCCTGGATGACTGTAGACCTCCTCTATCTTTCAGTCAGTAGTTACTTGAGGAAGTAGGAATGGCCAAATGTGGGCCCAAGCCAAAACAGCTGTCTCCATATTTCTTTGCCAGCAAGAGCTGTGCACAGCTGGCTGACAACTGGGATGGGTCAGAGGGATTGAGTGATTACAGGCTGTCAGGAAGAGACACACCAAGAGTCGTATATTCTCAGATTCTGCCCAGCAGAGGGCTTGTTTGTTCAGAGAAAGCAAAAAAGCTGTGCACTGGCCTGTGTAGGACTGGCTGCCTTGCCTCACCCCTGTGAGGACCAGGTGTTTTATGTCCCATCCAAGTGAAGGGTTGGTTTGAAGCTACTCCCTTCTAAGCATAGCCTGCTAYCCTGGACTTCGAGGTTTGCAAAGGCTGACTTTTCCCTCTGAGATGGGCCTGTGTATATGTCCCAGTCTCCCACTCACACATAGATTAGTTTTGTCAGATTCAGGTCTAATCACTTTCAATTTATTGCCTTGAACTGGTCAGTTTGCTCTGTCAGCAAACAAGCCTGCTTAACCTGCCAGTTTGGAGAGACSATCTTTGCTTTGATGGGTTTGCTCATCACCTGATGCAGCAGTGTCCTGACATAAGACAGGTTCCTAAGCACAGGAAGTCATTAATAGGCACAAATAACTGCTGGTTCAGCCTTTCAGCTAAGCATTGCTAGAGCAATCACAAAAAAGATATTTCCATTTATAGTAATATCCCCTGTGCTCCTTCATACCTTATTCCAGTGATAAGCTCAGAGGCAGGGTCTCAGAGATGTTATGTGATGTCCTGATCCCTGCAGTATGTAAGAAGAAAGTGAGTCTAACAGCACTCACTACAGCTTTCTGGTGATGCAGATACATGTTAAGGATAGCTGGTGATACTCAACCAAGAGTGGAAAGTCTAAAACCTAAGAAATTATTACTTATCCAAAACCCCACCTCAGTGATATCCTCCATGTCTTAAGTCAGCAAATTGCTTCCCTCAGCATGGCTGCAGACAACTAAAGCAGACAGGAAACGTGGCGATTTTTGTTTCTGTGATTATTACTTTTAGCCTTTCCACACCAAAGTGATCTGTGATTCTAGCTGGCCTGTTCATTATACCCTTCTGGTCCTTTGGAAGTCTTGCCAGCATTTTCTTAAGACTTTCTAGGGATACCCCATCACCATTTTTCCCTGTGCTAGACACATTCATCTCTCTCAGTTACAGAAGTGTTGCTTCTCCAGCTCCACTTCTTCCTTCCCTCCCATTACATTGCTTCCTTGCAATATCCCTTACCTGAGCTACTTGGTTATGCCACAGCAAGCGTGCTTTAATGAAGATCTATTTCAGTATTAAAAAGATGTAATTGCATTTTTTGTCAGATGCAAGACTAGGATCAGAAAGTTACTTTGGGGAACTCTCAGAGTATGTTCAGCTGAGAAAGGTCATGACTCTGTTGGATAGCTCAGCATCACCCCAAAGTAATCAGATTCACTGATGAGGAAGTTGGGGTTTTTTTGCAGCCCTTAAACAGTTCTATTATCGTTGAAGAATGACATAGATTGTGAAGAGTTTAGCAAGCTGAGTCAAATGAAATGCTRGCTAATTCCAGCCTGAGCAGAAGCCTGATGGCATGAGTGAGGGATGCCACCTGATTTTGGTGATGACCAGGTAAGCAACAAGAGCACCTGATAAAGCACACATCAAGCCATCTCAGTCCAGAGTTCTCTAAGGGAACAAGTTAAGGCAAGAGGATGTAAGGCTCCCGTGCTCTAACCCACAGAGATCACCTGCATCCTGCATGTKGTCAGTTTGCCACATCCTCAGGCTCCCACCCAGTGGAAGGCAATTAATTGGTAGAGTCCTCCCAGAAACTTATTTTTGGCATCGGACTGTAAGGGTCAGAAAAAGGGTAAAGTGGATGAGTGGTGACAGGAAAAAGGTTTCTTTTGTGGGCCATGGAGCTGCAAGATGAGATGCCAGTGCTGTCTTAGAACATGGGTTTGTGTTGTGCGTGTGGGAGCACCTCCATCCTTCTAGCTCTAGAGAATTCTTAGTCTCTGCTCCTCTGAGACAGCCTCACACTCCAGCTCTATGCTGGGAAGTGCAAGTGTCACCTTAAATACAAGATGATAATTAGAGCTGAGTGAGGCTCTAGTTCTCACTTTTCAAGAGAGACCTTGGGACTTCACAGTAATCTTACTCTGTGCTGGTGCTTCTCAGACCATCTGAAAAGGCAACCAGAAACCCCAGAGGTAAGAGTTTACCACACAGAAGCAATCTGTGTGCTGCTCTTTCCAGGCCAGGAATGCGAACCTGACCTCCACAGCCCAGGAAGGTGCCTGGATTCATACTTGCAAAGGCAGTGCTCTCAGTCTAACTGGAGATCCTTCCCTTGGGATAAATGGTGAAAAAATAATTGGAACCAAAGCTGATCCAYAGTTTCACACAAGCCAGATAAGAACCTGACCCTCAAGGTAATAAGGCTGGTTTTGTCCAAACCAGTGAATTCAGTGTCTGTCTAAAAATGATCAGTTCCAAAGAGGGAGATTGAGAAAAATGTGTCAGGAAAATGCCTATTCTGTGCTAATGAATATTTTTATGCATGGTCAGGACAAGCATAATGCTAAACTGGAGGAGGCTTCATCTCCTCTCATTAGTTCACACCCAAATAGAATTCAAATCTCCATCAGACAGCAATTCACTGCCTCCAAGTTCTGCARTGTGTGTCAGCAGGCATTGTGCATTCCACATAAATATGCTCTTATAGATTCATGTAGATATGTCACCACCGAGTTCTTGCTTGCTTTTGATGAACGAAAGCCAATGCTGGGTCTCCTTCCCCCTCCCTGACTCTTATCAATGTTTTTCTGTCAGCTATTTCCTACAATATTGGTTTCAAGTGGCAGGAGATCTACCGATGGGATTTCCTAATGCATAAAGTATAGTGAAAATTACAGGCTTCTCTTTGACAATCAAATTGATTTCAGAAATATCCCCATAAGTAATATTTACAGTGAGTAACAAAATACAACTTGCAGATCCCTATAAAAATGACAGCTTTTCAAAACCAAGGCCATTTTCATGAAGAACAAAGTAAAACACTGAATCACAGGTAGGGATCTTACTGGTCTGACATATAGTGCATTATTTACCTGCAAGTGTTAGCTTTCCTTCATCTCATGATGTTGATAATTCACACACTGGGTGGGAATTGTGTCTTTCATTCTTTTGGATTTAGGGACTAGATTTGTAATTGGAAAAAACTTCAAAACTCAGATGAAGGAGTAATGATCCTACTGATTCCAGTTGACTAATGGATTCCAGTTGCAAGTATAGCTGTTGAAATATTTTTATCTCATCAGTAGTCAGATGATGATCAACTATTGTGCCATAGTGTTCTGCTTCATTCTGACATGGCAGGGGAAAGGTGTTACACAGAACTAGAACAACCAATGTCTGTACAGTGGGCATGGTAAACCTCACCAACCCTCTCACAGTGCTGCAACAGGGTAGAAAAAAACCCAGCCATACCTTTCTGTTAGAAACTGATTGCACATCATCAAATATTGCTCCTCAGCTCTGTGCTAAGGCTGCTAGGTTGTCTTTGTTTGTGACTTAAAGGCTTGTCACAGCTCCAGCTGAAATGAAGTTTTTCTCCCAAGAGAAAGTGGACCAAGACGTAGCTGTAGAAGTTCAGGGCAATTACTTTTATACCTGATCACCAATTTTTGAAAATTACACAATTTGGTTATCAGACCAAGTATTTGACTTCTGATGTAAGCCCCTTTTAAAACCTCATCAGCCCTGAACTGCTGATTTCGATTTAAGTGCTCACCATTTATACATGACTGACTGAAAATGCTGTCCTTTGGGGATGCTATTTTTTTTTCCTGCTATTAATTTGTTAATTAATTTAATCTGTTTGTTTATTAATTGGTAAACTAGTAGTAGTTTATAGCAGTGCCTACAGATCTAGTGCAAATGATTAGTTAGTGAAAAATAACTGTATTTACAACACCCAACAAGTGTACAAAGCTGTGAACCATTAAAAAATGTGATTCACAAGWAAGTAATTTTTGTATAGTGGCTCTGAAAGCATAAGGCACTTAAGTGTCAGGGTTCTTGGTCCCCAAAACTCAGTCTCCTTCCTCCTAGCTATACTTGCTAGGGAGGAAAATTCATCATATGCATGTTAYTGCCTCCAGTGAGGAAAAAGCTTTCCATCAGCTCTTTCCTTGGAGGACCTAGTGGTGATGAAGGAGACCACTGCTCCCCAGCTCTTCAGAAGAAAGCAGTCTTTATCCCCAAAATGGGACCACAGCATGTTCCACCTTCCTCTGCCCTGCCATCTTATTCCACTTTTTTCTCTTGTTTGAAAGCAGCTCAACTTGTTTGCATCATCACAGAGACTTTTTGGCATGCTGGATGATGACAGYGGACAGAGGGCAGAGTTGCTCTGTCTTAGATGCTAAGATGGAAAAACTTCCTGGAAYCCTTTAGTGAAGCAGACAAAAGTAAAATTTTCACAGTGCTCCAGGTTTCTTCACCAGCTTGGGGGTGACGGCTCCTGGCTCCTCGTACCAGCCATTCCTCATGCCTCTGACCTGCTGCCAAACCACCAGGTAGGGGRGTGACTTGGCCTCCCTTTGTGTCAAGGCCTTGTATGCACATGTAAGAGAGGGCACTATGGGCAGATCTCCGTGTGCTCATGGGAGATCTGGCCATAACAGTCTGATTTCTGCCTGTTTTCTTGCTTCCTGCTACTGGCAAAAAAAGTCCTGTTCTTTGAGCAAYTCAATGTCATCAAACTCTATGCCTGCCTGCTCCTTCAAGGTTTGCATATTCAGGTACTAGCTCCAGTATTTCCGCCTGTGGAGAGCAGGGCTATGGGGCTGTCACTTCCAAGGCATCCACACCTCTTCCTCATCAACAAGGAAGCAGACATTGTGAGAGCAGTCACCAGAYGTGCCAGCCTTGCTCAGGGCCTTAGGCTTATTCTTCAGCTTTCTCATGGAACAGCTGAAGGTGTTGCTGATGGTGGAGAAAGCAGCCACCTGCATTCTTGAGGTTCTGGTCCAAGCCTTGTTGGATAGTGCAGAATGATGTGGCTATAAAGTCAGACCCATCTGTTTTCTTCATGGTGATCTGGAAGTTCTCCAAGAGTTYATTCACCTTCACTGCTAGGATCTGAAGTAAGAGGAAGGGGAGAGATATATCAAGGTATTTTCGGAAGAGAAATTCATCACAGGTGGGGAAAACACATTTTTAGGGCTTATCTGTGTTCTCTCTGAAGAACCTTGCAACAGCTTCCATGCTTCCCCAGAAATTTGCTTCTTGGCAGCCTTAGAGTTTTGGGAAGAGGGTGCAATGAAACTCTGTTGTGTAAGGGGTGTTCAAACAAATCAGATGYATTTCGCTTGCTGGTGCCACTTTTGCATCAGCTGTAGAAATCCARATTCAGAAGGAAGGAGCCAAATTCCTTGCTTTTTTTGAAGTGAATTAAGGTCCCAGTCACACTGAAGTGTGACTGTGTGCAAATGTGTGTGACCAACCACTTGGCTGTAATACTCTGTACTTTCACAGCGAAGTGGTACTTAYGGAAATGGATACTTTTCAGATGAAGAAGGAGAAGTAGGAGTAAGAGGAAAAAAGGAGAAGCAGTAGCAACAACTTCTTTTAGCCATGAGATGTCAGTATTGCAATCAGACTGCCAGTCTGGCTGCTTTTGCCTGCCAATACCTTAGATAAACCTAACAGTTTTTAGGTTTATCTAAGGTATTGGGAAATTTAGTTTTTAGGGAAATTTAGTTATAAAAATGTGAACTGGGTTTTTACACTTTGGATCTTAGCCAAAGTCCTTCTTTTTGGGGTGATGTTTTTGATGTTTTTGGGAGTTCATTCTTGGAGAAAAGTTCTCAAATGCTCAAGATTACACTTGCTAGCTCTAGAAGCAGAAACCATACTTTAGGGTAACAGCAGGAAACTTTGTCACACAGAGCATGAGACTAAGGTTGTGCATAAGCATTWTGTACGAGGAAACCTTCAGCATCACCCTGGGTTTCAAAGCTACTGSCTCATCCATGAAGGAAACAGGGAGWAAATTAGAAAARGTTACAGTTTTATTGARAGAAACTTGGAAAATCCCTGACACCACAAGGACATGAGAGCACAGGGATAGCCTTGGTGGTGTTGGTGCTCACAGCACTGAAATGCAAGTACATGAAGTGATTATCAGAATTAAATTGTTAAGCTTGGTTGAACATGCTAGAAARCAAAKAAAGAAAGGAGATAAAAATAGCTTGTCTTAGTGACACACTGGCACCATTGCTAAGTAGTAGCACTTCTGTGTTTTTCACAAAATATGAAGAATTTAATGATTCYTGATGATTTCTAATGAGTTTATGCGCTGAAAATTCAGAGGTACCAACATAAAGTTACCTTAGTGTTTCTGAAAAGCTAAAAATGTATTGCTACACAGAGCCAGTAAACAGAGGGGGAGTAATGCAGCATCTTTTGCCTTGCTGTAGAAACCGTGGGAGGATGGCAAGGGTAAAGGTTTTCCCTTTTTTAATTGACCCTGGCACCAAGGAAAAACTTTCTCTATTCCTCTCCTGGCTGACTCTGTGCTGCCAGTGCATCTCTGCACCACAGATGTCTGTGCAGGCCAGGCAGGCAATGCTAGTCAAGTAGCRTTTTCCACCCACACACACTTTCTTCTTCCTATTAGGCACAACAAAATAAGACCCTGTTACTTTGGTGGACCAAACACAGTTCCATCATGATGAATACCATGAAGTAAATGAAGACAGGGAGTGTGCATTTCATAAATGGAGAGTTTCAGCCCTATAGGCAGGAACTAAAAGCAGAGGATTGATGGAGAATTTTTAATAGATGTTCAGACACTTAATATCCTTTTTGAAAGAGTAATGCATTTTTATGATACCACTATAATTTTATTATAGCTACTATACTTTAAAGTCTACTTTTTATAGGGCTGAAACTAATGGGATTTTGCAGCCCAATGAATTTAGCAGTGAGAGGTTGCTCTGAACATCCATGCACTGTGATCCCCACAGTAACTATCTCAGTGTGGCAGGAAAAGGGAAAAGGTGGTACATTCAAGGTCAGCAGGAGGGAGATGCTGAATTTCTCTTTCTAACCTTTGATTTTTTTGGCCACTGCTGACTGTTACTCCAGCCCCAGAGGTGTAATGCTGCACATTGGGAAGATGTSATTTTTTAAAAAAGTTTACATTGTTGCAGATTTTGCTGTTAACATAGTATATAAAAGGTAAAGGAGCTGTATAAACCCAGCTGAAGGACCAKCTGCAAGAAAATCAAGCTGGAAAGTGAATGAGCCCTACACAGGCTAACAATGCAAGGACATTGTCTAATCGTCTGAGCGCTGGCCTCTTCTGTAACAGGAGTCCTCAGTCTGTGGTGTGCGCATCCCTGACAGCTCAGGGTCTTCTCCTGAAGAYTCCAAGAAAGATTGCTGGAAAAAAGCTACACAGAGGGCACATGTGATAARTACCCATTGCTGTGCAAGTCTGTCGGGGGACAGATGTGTCATGAACTGAAGGGATCCCCCTCTTCCTCTGCATTACTACTACTGCAGCCAGTCAGAGGACAAAACCAGGGCTTCCTTCCATCTGGAAGGTAGGCTGCAARCATTTTTTGGTAAACTAAGCTGTGTTTAAAGCCTTGGGTCATGGCAAATGCTCCTTCTCTGTCTGTATGCAGCCTGGCAGCCACTTGATGAGCTATGCATGGTGAGTTATTAGGTGGACAGCCCTGCTAAGAGAGACCAGAATGCTCATGGAAATKATGAGCTGCTCTCACCAGCAGTCCCTTTGATGAAGGTTTGCCCTCTTGTGCCCCTTGGGTCTTGCTACAACCCTCTCGCAGCRACTGTTCAGGCACTGCTTGCCCCCTACCCATAGAGTTCTCCGTAGAGTTTTGTACCTCCCAGGAGGTTTCTCTGCCCAGTCCATGGATCAGTAACATCCAGCCTCACACGTCCCCACAAACTGCTTGCCACCTCATGAGTTATGACTGGCTCACAGCAGCTCATCTGAAAATGACTTCTGAGAGCACCCAGAGCATTTTGGGAAACAGCCTCCTAAAATCAAGATCCTAAACATAAAACACCAGTCGTCCTGAAAGATATAACAGCTCCAGCCTCACTGATAGTCTCAAACTTTAATTAATCCCACTTAATTAACTTCTGACAGGCCTTGGTGCAAAAATTATGGTGGTTGTTCCTTGAATCACAGTATCACTCAGGCAATTTATTGAACTGCAACTGGAGACAGAGACTTAGATTGCTTCTGGCTTCCCAATAAAACATGTTTATCCTGTGTTAGGAAATTAAGTCCTAGTTCCCACTTTTTCCATATTCCAGATTTTCAAAAGTGGTGTGTCTGATTTGAGCTGAGCTCTGACACTTGCTAGCCCACAGTAACAGCTTCTTGTTAGTGACATCCAATCCTGAATGGAAAGAGTGAGAACAGGGTACATGGGGGGCTGTTCAGGAATGCCTCACAGCACATGCACAGTCATGAACATTACAGTCCATGTCCGTTTTTCCTTTCCTTCCCACTACACACCTTTGTGGCAGAACATTCCCTRCCTGCCCCACCCTCCTCAGCTGGTGCATATGGATGAGATAACCCAGGCTGGGACAAATGCCCGGCAGGGGGTTTTCTCTGGTGCCAGGAGGGCTTAGACCTCCAGCTGAGAATAAATATCTTGTTCTGGAGAGCAGATGTAGAGAGAGATAAAAATTAAATATCATTGACTGAAAGACACTGCTTTACAAAATAAAAGGTACRCAAATTTACACAGAGACAAAAGCCTCCTACACACACCCTGGAAATGTGCAGGGCTTCTCCCACAGGGTTTGGACACATCTCCATGGATATTTTTCCAGAAACTGAGAGGAACTGGGATCCTATGTATGCCCCATCAGATGGCAAGGATGGCAAGATGCATTGAATCCTACACTATACTATTTCTTTACTAGCTGTAATACATATACCTCAGTCTTGTGCTGTATTGTTTATCTACTAGTAGTGCTTCTTTGCTTATCCTATGTAGTAAGTCACCTGTCTGTAGAATTTGTGTCTATCAAATAAACAATTCATTTTGTTATAGACCTTATCAGCCATTATTAAGAATTTGCAATGAGAGTGGGCTTTGGGGTGCTGGGCACCTCAGTGAAAGTACTGCCTACTGCCAAAGGCCTGGGAAAGACAGGAACTGCTTTAAAACTCCCTTCTCCATTCATAGCAACCTGGTCCTCATAAACAACAAAAAACAGCATTAATTGCTCTAGGGCTTGGATGTGTAGTGAGATCAGAAAGCGATGGCTGCTGCAAGCAGTGTGCAGCTCTAATGCCTGCAGAAAAGGATTCCTAGCCTAACAAAATAAAACTGAAATAAAATTAGTTTTGTGATGGCAAGCATCACCCCAGCTACAATCTGTAAGGATGTTCTATCACCAGAGGGATAGAATAAGAATTAGCCTGCTTTCAACTCCTCCAAGAAATGGAGGTTTCTGAGGTTTTAGAGTTTTCTGATTCTTGTTGTTGGTTTGGTGGGTTTTATTGGCGGGGGTTTTTTTTTGTTTTTTTGGTTTTTTTTTGTTTTTTTTTTTTTTTTTTTTTTTTTTTTTTGTTTTGTTTTTTTTGGTTGGTTGGTTTGGTTTTTTTGATTGGCATAAATTGCTTTTTCCTGGCCCCCCAAAAAATACAGTTTAACCCTTTCATTCCTGGACAGTGTGGAAGGGTTCTGGAAAGACTGGGATCTTGGTTCAATACCACACCAGCTCATGGGCTCTGTTTAAAGACAAGGGTATTCCCAGCCTGCCTCCACCACTGACTTCAGTGGCTGCAAACCAAACCACAGGAGCCAGATGATGCTCCAAGTATTTGAAATTATGTCTGAACACCTTATGGAGTACTTGGAGTACTGGTGAGGCATCACCAGGGCATACTAGCAAAACTGCACCCTTGCTGAGTGTACACAATAGTGCTTACTGGGACCTGTCARACAGAATTTGGAAAAGCAATGAGCAGCCAGGAACATGTGTCCTGTAGCCAGAAGAGCCATGCAATCACTGGTCCTCTGTGTTACAATCACATCAGCACTAGGTGGTTCTACATCAAGTCCCACAAGACAGAATTTTTATGTGTGTAACTGACAGGYTGCCTGTGCAAACTCAGTGCCACTGTAGGTACATGACTAATTGATGAAGGAGGAGATCTTGCACCTAAATCTGAGTCCTGCTCACTCACATCTAAAATGCCTTTTACCTCCCTTTTCCTGAATCTTCTTGGAGGGTTTATTTTCTAACCACACTTCAGGGGATGCAGGGTAGCCATGTGAGCACACAGCACCTGAGCTTCATTACCTTTAGTAAGGCACATTCCCTTGGAAAACTTATCTCTGTTTTTGGTTCAGCTGATGCCATAGCAGAAGCCCTGCAAAATCATGCAACACTGCCATCTGTGCAGGCACAAGCCTTCTTGCCAAACTTCTGTCACTGAGATGATACAGGAAGAAAACAGTTATATTTTCTTGCCAAAACACACACACCCCTACATCTATGCCAACAACTGTGCTATTATCTGACGGCTGGTGACTGCTCCATGCCAGACCATTTAAGTTGAAATGCACATGGTAAATGTCTGGACACTTAATGCTCTGCTCCATGCTGGTGCCACTGTGCATATCTTGGGGGAGGGGAAGGAGAGGAGAGTTGCCAGATGAGCTAATAAGGTGCCATTAAAACTGGTTAGATCTCAGCTCTGATGTCTCTTTCCATCTCTGCATGCTTCTTCTACAGCAAAGGCAGTTCCTGWTGCAGAGCCTGTTGCTGTTCATAATGCAAATCAGCAGTCACCTTCTCAGTGGCACTAGATCAGAAAAACAAGCATCTATATTCATTCTCCCTCTATGGAGGCAAACRTACTAATCTCCCTCCACAGCTACTCTAAAAAAAGAAGATGAAGATATCTGCAGTATCTGGAAGTTCATAAAATCCACAGATTCTGCTCATCTTTAACTGTCTTTTGCTAATTGTTGTGCTAACACATGCAGCAAAGACACTGACACACACGGCAGGCTCCTGGCAGATTCCACTGCTGTCCAGAAAGAACAAGGATTTTAGATGCTGTTTGGAGGCCACCCAGCTCTAATTGGGTGAGCCAGGACACACTTCCTGCTGGCCTGCAAGCATCAGGGGCCTGATGCAGCACCAGTGTGGTCTGACCAATTTCTGGTTGGCTGAATRGTTTCATAAACACTTTTACAACTGCGTAAACAGACCTGTCTCCATAAGGAGCTCAAGACCCATGAGACTGAGGAACATAGATGATGTGGAGAGGTGACCCCCACAGCAGATGGCATTGCAGAGGAGGATACAGCTTAGCTCTCTGTTTTTGTAGCATGGACAATGTTTGTCTGCTCAGTCATTTCCTCATGCAAGTCTTTCCACAGAACTTCTGGCCACCCTGAGCCTTCAGGGACATTTCTGAGTGTCCCTCACCAAGGTCAAGACACACAGAAATCTCCCTCCAACAGCAAATGAATGGCATCAACTTGCATGACAGAGTTCATGGCTCCAGGCTAGTGGAATCCTATCTCCTCAGCACTCAATGCTTCTGCTTGCCTTTCCCTAGGTACATATTTGAAGCATGCTTTCTTCTCCACTCCTGTTTCATTCACTGTTTTGCATGGTGTGGTGGTTTAAAAATAGCTGGGAACTAAACTCCAAATRAGCTGTTCCTGTTCCCTGCCCCCGCCTATTCCAGTGAGAGAGGGACAAAGGCAGATATGGGTTGAGATAACAATTTACTGAAAACAAACAGCAACAAAATAAGAAACACATAAAACCAGCACAATATTAATAACAAATGTATGCCAAAGAGAAGGTGCTTTACACAAAAAAGGTGTTCACCACCTTAACTCAGTGTGCTTGGCTGCTGAGACAAAGGCAAGATGGCAGATGCTCTCTCCAGATGTTCTCAGTTCCCAAGAGAGTGAAAAAAAAAAAAGATGGACAAACCTCCCAAAAGTTGGAATAGTCTGTGTTGTGTTGCCTGATTTCAACTGCTGGGCTTGGCTGTGCTCAGCTGTGTTCAGTAGCATCAGCTTGGATTGGGTCTTTTCTGCTGGGCTTGGCTTRGCTGGGCTCAGGCTCAGGCTTGCCTCCATTCCCCATGGCTCTTCCTGAACTGCTGGGCTCAGCTGTGCTTGCCGCTTAGAGTTGTATTTTCCTGAGGGACAGGAGGGGACAGGCAGTGGCAGGAGAGGGACAAGGTCTGCAGCGCTGGTCCCAGAAACTTCCCTGAGAAAGAAATGGAACAAAACAGTGCTGCTTCTGTAGTGCATTCCCTTTTTTTCCCACCAAAGCCACAGACCAGCAATGATGGGGATGGTATAGAATAGCAGCCCAGCCGTGACCCGTGGCCACAGGCTCCACCCCTTCTCAGCCCCCACAAACAAAACTAGGAGACATGGTAACAAACGTAACTAAAAGGTACTGCTCGTACATTAGGAGTTTTTAGGTAAATAATCATAGAGTCATAGAAATGTTTGGGTTGGAAGGGACCTTAGAGATCATCTAATTCCAACTCTCTGCCATGAACACTTTCTGCTGGACCAGGTTGCTCAAAGCCCCATCCAACCTGCCCTTGGATACTTCCAGAGATGGGGTATCCACAGCTTCTGTGTGCAACCTATCTTACCACCCTCACAGCAGAGGATTTCTTCCTAATATCTAAACTAAACCCACCCTGTTTTGGTTTAAGGGCATTCCCCCTTATCCTATCACCCCATGCCCTTGTAAAAAGTTCCTCTCCAGCTCTCTATTAGAACCTCTTCTACCCCTTCCTACCCTTTAGGTAGTGGAAGATAACCATAAAAATCTCCTCAGAGCTTTCTCCTCTCCAGCCTAACAGCCCTAACCATCTCAGCCTGTCCTTGTAGAAAGGTGCTCCAGCCTGATCATTGTCATGGCTCTTCTCTGGATTAGCTCCATCAGGTTCACAGCTTTCTTATGTTGGGGACCCCAGAGCTGGCTGTAGTGTTCCAGCTGGGGTCTCMCCAGAGCACARCAGAACAGAGCAGAGGGGCAGAATCCCCTCCCTCCCCTGCTGCCCACWCTGCTTTGGATGCTKCCCAGGACACATTTGGCTKTCTGGGSTGGGAGTGCCCATGGCTGGGCCATGTCCAGCCTCTCACCCACCAGCACCCCCCAATCCTTCTCAAAGGGCTGCTCTCAATCCATTCTTGGCCCAGCCTGTGTTTCTCCTTTGGGACTGCCCCTGCCCAGGTGCAGCATCTTGCACTTGGCATTGTTTAACTTCATGCATCACCTCTCAGGTATCCCTTCCCTCCATAGTGTCAACTGCACCACACAGCTCAGTGTTGTTGGCAGACTTGCTGAGGGCTCTCTCAATCCCACTGTCCACATCCCTGGCAGAAATGTTAAACTGCATTGGTAAAAACACCTGTCCCTGAGGAACTCCACTCGCATCACGCTACATGCAGGATTTTGTCCTAAATTTCCTCCAAGTATCAATTCCTTATAGTTTTTTTAGAGAAGTAGCAATAAGCATCTCATGTGCTTCCAGTTTTGCATGTGCATTCTCGCATTCTCTTCCTGTAGGAATCTGGACCTTGGAACACAGTGTCCACACACAGATAGCCACATTTTCTTATGCATAGCCATCTTACTTAGTCATCTTTTTTTTGCTGTTTCTTTCTAATTAGTCTTCTTGAAAGATACCAGTAGTGAAGGTTCTAACACAGTAAGCCACCAGGGTACAACACAAAGAAATGTTGAGGATCCTTTTAGGTACAGCTGCCTTTTTTCATTTCTCTTTGGTGCACACTGCAAAGCAAGCCACCAGTGAATTACAGACCCCATTTTGCTGCCTTCAAAGTTTATCTGAAGACGCAACGTGCCACAATGTTCCTCAGCAACTTCAGCATCAATTGTAGTCATGATACCCTTCAGCARCATTGTGAGCACTATGTTCAGATGTATTTAGCCACAACTGAGCCCAGAAGATTCTTTCACTTCTGTGAGACCAGCCGGGGGAAGCACTTCAAAMTTCCTGAGCCAAATTCCTCAGTGCTATTTCCCCTGCTACACCGAAGGCCTGCATTGTGCAAGACTGCACCCAGCATGTGCACACTGCTGCTGCTGGTTATCCAACCATTCCACTGGCTGTGGGGGCATGGCCAATCTTAAAGCGGCAATGTAAGTTAACCAATGTTCAAAGGGAAAAGTGAGAGCAGCCTAGTTACCAGAATGTTGCCAATTTMCTTGCCTGAATCTGCTTTAAACACCTTAACCATTAGCTACCCACCGCATACTCACTTGTAGACCATTAACTGAAGCTCATTAACTGAAGCCTCTGTGAATTAAGTTTAATCCAAGCCATAAAGTTTAATCCAACAGGTTTACTGTGCCTGTGTAACAGACAGTAAAAGCACCTGGTAGCCCCTGGCCATCACCTGTCCATACCCCACTTCTCTGTCTCTTCATCCAGAGGCCTTCCTTTCTTCCTTCCACTTGTCACTGGGACACTGACAGGATCTTTGACAAGATACTTTTTTACACGTTTCTGTGCTGAGCACAGTCCAGCTGCTAGCACCAAGCATCGTGAAGGGATTTTTTTTTAGCAGAATTTGCCAGGGGATGCAAATGCATTCCCAGAATACCTGGTGAAAAGCATGTTCCTCTATACTTCACATACATACCTCATGGTGTCACTTACCTCTTACTATCCTGCACTATCCCACACTGAYGTCCTTAAAAAACACACATTGCAGTTCCCTAGATGCCACTTTTCAGGGGGATTTGGTTTTTTCCTCTTTCTCATCTTMCTTTGGCAGAACTCCAGATACTCTGACCTTCTCCAATTGGGAAGTTTCACTTTCACAATATAGGGGCTTTTTTAGCTTTAGTTTTCTGGTCCTTTMATTTTGAAATCTCTTTAATAGAAAAACTTCATATCTGACAAGCCTGTCTTAAAAGATGAATATTCTTGGATTCGTACATTATTCTAGATGAGCTGTAAAACAAAACCATGTGGAGAGCAGACCTTACTGCTGAAATTCTGCATGCAAAAGAAATAATTTCAGGCCAAATTGTGGCTTGGAATTGAGGTTCAGGAAAATGACTTCTAAAAGGCTCTCCAAAATGGCTCTAAGAACATAGGCTTTCAGTCCTACTAATTGAGATTAAATGAGCACATGGTTCAAGTCATGCTCGCCTTTAAGTACATTCCTGAGTAGGGAAGGACTTACTTACACAATTGCTTAAATGTTTTCCTGAAACACAACCCCAGAGTTTGGAGRGTATGACAGCACTACTTCTTGGCCAGCCAATTAGTACTCTGCTAATCAAAATGCAGCACAGGTGCATGGGAACTCCCCAGCTATGCAGATACTCAAACTTGACAAGCATGAGACACAGCTTGTGCTTTTTTTATACAACATGCTTTGAAAAGCCACATAAATTGTTCTCACTTGATTAAAGAAAAGAGTCAACTTTGCAGAAARCAATTTATTAAATACAGGAGACCTGGTTGCTACATCTAATTACAGACAAAATACTGTGAACAAAGCATGCTCTTATCACAGACATTAATGACTATTTTGATTTATTTTAAATGGTGTTTATTTCTGTAAGTTAAGGCTGTACCAATACAAATTTTAGAAATCAAAAATACAAAGTCACACTACRATAGTAGCAAACATTGTACAGACACTGAAACCAATCTCTAATGCAGCAGAACCAGACTTCTTAAAGATTACCATAAGAGACTAAAAATGGAGCTGAAGTGCAATAAAGATCAGAATATCTCTGGAATTTACAGACCAGTAACAGTGAATGCCATACTCCATTAGCACAAATTGAATCAATTCTTTTCTAAAGCCTTATTATCTGACAACTAAGCAAGAGAGAAAACTCATAAATACAACTTTAAAAAAACCCTCTTGGTGTCCTTACTTTCTTCTTATTGAGGGCACTTCTGTACTCCAAAACTTAAAAAAACATTTTCCAAGAYGTTGTGGCAGACAACCGTACAACACACATTTGTTTACTCTATCCCCTTTAAAAAACAGTGGAATGTCTTGAAGAAGAAAAATACATCACAACAAAACAAACAAACAAAAAACCAACCAAACAAACAACCCTCCCAAACAAAACCCAAAACCAGCTCTCAACTGACAAGAGTGACAGACAACTTTCTTGACCATACCAAGCTTCACCAGTGAAGGACCTTACCCTGTATGAAGTTTGCTTCTCAAAAAATATGCTGCAGGCATGGCAATGTGACATTCACATGGGTCAAAACTTATCCACCTGATGAGTAAAAAAATTACCAGCCCTGGAAACCCCATTGGAGATCTGAGGCTCAAAGTAGGTTGTGAAATCTTCATTTACAGCCACAAAGCCTTTTTGCCTGTTTTTCTCATGTTGCTGTGAAAGTACAGAAATAAGGTAATTTGAGGACAATGGGGTCAGTTAACTGAAAACAGACTAGTTGACAATACTGCTCACATTTTCAGAAATGACCCAGTAATCTTCCCCTTCCCCCCAGACTTCTAGATTTGCAGACCTTAATGCATAAAAATGCATCAAAATACTACTTCTCCCTAAAAAACTGCTGTTTATATAATGCTCCTCCAGATGCAGGAACAACAGATCTCTGTAAGAAGGTGGCCCCTGTACCACAGCAACTGCATTTGGAGTAGAAGATATGTAGCACTCCTCATGCAAAAATCTCTGCCTTAAATAGCTGATTACAGCTGGGGCTTGCAAGGTGATCTAAAAAAAGCTAGGTCCCAAATTCCACTGGGGTTTGRATGAATAATTCTTTCCTGGGTCCTTTCAGCAGCATAGGCTAAGCTATATTTAAAAGGAAAAAGGAAAGCTGCAGTATAATGGACATCAGACAAAATGCAATTACAGGACTGACAATATGTACACTGAAGGAATCACTGTGATTGGAAGGTGGTATCTAAACTAGCACACCATTAATACAATCTAGTTTGCATCTTGAAGCAGATGAATTGTGGTGAAAAGCAAACAAATGCATCGAGAGACAGACAYGCCACAGGCAGCAGGCTTGATCATGTCTGCACCTATAGAACTCTTCTGCATTTCCAGTGGGCAAAGTGGGAATAAAGGATGTTGATGGCTTTTCTGTCTCAAATCTAMGATGGGGATTATGCAGATATACCTAGCTTCACAATGGAAAAGAAGAAGATGGGGGAAAACCGCCTGCTATGTTGCAGGAATCTGACTCTGGGGTTTTTTTGGTGAACTAGGGCAACACATAGACAAATTGGTAAGACAATTAGTGCAATGGTGAGACCACTGAGACTCTGATCTACCCATAAACAGAAGAAATGTASGATGTAAGACCATGCCTTGAATACTTAATATTAGGGCCACATAGGCAGGAGTTCTGTGGAGTGAAAACTCTGCACTCATACTAGCAGAAGCACATGTTCATGTGTAAATGGCTGCTGGACAACCAAAACAATGGAGAACCACACTGTAACTGGTCCCAGCTGGCTCCTCACCTGGTAAAATAAATCTGAAGAAGCTTCCAGTTTTTAAAGGACAATTACAGGACCTAATATTTCTGAAGACAGCCCTGTTCCCTCCAACTGACAGAAACTGAGGTGCTGAAAAAGACTTTTCAGCATTCTATCACTTGTGGAAGGCTTTAATCTTCAGCTGGGGTCTTTAAATTTGTCAGGTTCTGGGAGATGAGCTTGTCAACTACTACTACTACAGAATTATTTTCAGTGTATTTTGTACGCTTCCTTTAAYACTGCTTTTTGTAAATTTCCTGGGTATCACTAAAAGGAAAAACTACATTGAAAATGTTATCTTTTGGAACTGTTTTACATCACAAGGGCTGTTCAATTTTCCTGCTTGGAGACAGAGATGACTTCAGACCAACACTTCTAAGGATTCATTCAGTATACTCTTATTTTCCCCAACCATGCAGGTTTTATCACAACTTGTTATTTTGATGTGAAAAGTCTTTTCAAGATGGCTTTCATGTCTCAACAGATGGAAAACTGGATGATGACCAGTCATTCTTTTTCCATACGAAGTACTATCTTAAAGACTAGCCTAGGTCCAGTGAACCATGCCTGGTGACTGGGAAATCTACCAGAGGTGAATATCTCACATTTTCCTCTTGCCTTTGTTTGTTGTATGAGTACAGTATGATACAATTTCAGTCAAAATCTTACAAAGATCAAAACAAATGCATACGCCTGTGTGCATCTGCAGTACTGCCAGATTTTAGGCAGAGGGTAGAAGAGGAAGTAAAAATGCAATGTCAGGACTTTGATAAACAGGGCTTGTCTGYCATGGGAGCAGTTGGAAAGAAAGAGACCAAAACTCTTGGGCTTCACTTTCATCCAAGTCTCATTTGGCAGCAATGTGTGGCTTCCATAGAGGCACAGCAGAGACTGGAATCCACTTCACCAGGCTGACACTTGTTTCCAAGAGCCAGCTGACAACTGCTGTGAGAGGTAACAGTTTCTTATGGTAATCAGAGGACTGCTTTAAATAATGGCGTTTTAGCATGCTCCAAAATTACTTCAGCAGGCCAGGCTATTCATTAGATCCATTGCCAACGGGAACACTGGGGTGCTACACATTCCCTCATACCCCTCACCGTTGGTAGACGGCTCCTACAGGAGGTGTGGCAGGAGAAGGCTTCTTTTCAGCTCGTTAAAGGTTTTCCAAATTAAAATCAATGAGAAGACACTTTGAAGAAAGATGGAGAGTTAAACATTATTTTTTCCTTTTACTTTTTTTTCTGTTAAGCTTCAAGCTGGTAAGTGACCAGCTGTGCAGACAAGATATTAGAAATTTGGCACATCCCACCTACCACAACATATTGATTCCTTCTACAGAAGGCACTGAATACTGGCATAAACCAAGAAATGATCAGCAGAATGCAGTTTTAGCATGACACACAAAAATCCTGCTAGCTGGAACAGCTTCATAGTTCAACTTTCACGTACCTAAAGTGGTGGTGATTATAGCAGCAATGGTTAGGATTTTTACAAGTACCACATAAACATACACTTGTCAGAACATCTAGAAAACATGCAAAATTTCAAGAGCAACATCATGAATCACACAATGCATAGAATTATTATTATTATTATTATTATGCAAGATACTGCAATCCTTTTAATAATCAAAATATTTTTTTAAAACCTAGTTTTTACAAACTGTTCTGAAAAAAAGTTGTAAAAGTCATTGAGTGAGAGTTAGCCTTCCAGAGGATTAACTCTAAAAATGAATTGGTCACTATGGAGAATTCATAGTTAGGTGGAAATTTAGTTATACTTAAGCAAGACATGTTTTGGAAGAAACTGTGGTGATCTTGTCAATTTACAAAATGGCAAAAACTACATTCACATTCACAGATTAGAGAGATTAAACACTGCATGCAGGGAAAGATAAAATCCTTGCATTAGCTGTTTCTCCTACCACTGCTCACCATGAGACCAAGGGCTGCCATAGCAAAAATGCTTTTCAAAGGCAGAGTTAAAGCCGGCAGATAATTAAAACAAATGGCAAAGATATTCTAATTCTGGTGTAAAGCAAAGTAGGATAATAAAGGACAAGGATTATGCTTGCCTTCTTYAGAAAAAAGGACAAAAACTTCCATTTTTTTTGCCAGGCTTTTCCACTGCCTTTCATTGCACTTGGATATTCTGCCATTTTCTTCCAGAACTCAGTAGCTGGTCTGCACMGACAGGTCTCGAGATGAACCCTGAGGTGGATGGGCCACGTGGACAAAAGCAAGCACTGACAGTGCATCTATGGCCAAGTGACGCCCTCTCCTGCACACCTCAGGCTCCATTTCCAGTGGGGATAGTCATGTGCCTGGGGGGAAAGTGCAGCAACAGCCCGAGCTTGGTGGAAGCAGAGGCAAGGGCATTCAGTTCTCACAGTGAAGAGAAGTGGCACCRAATTCTCTCTGGCAGCAGCACCACCCACCTTGCAGGTACTGCCATAAACAGATGCAAAATSAGGTTCTCATCAATTTCCTTCCCTGACAGCTTCCAGATTTCATTAAGACATTTCATCTTTTGTCTGCACATCTGTGAATGCCTTGGATACTTCTGCACCTGCATTTCACAGCCATGCATCCAGCCTTGTGCAGAGGAACTTTCAAGCTGCTCACAGAGAAAGCTCCTGAAGAAGACAAAGCTTCCAAGATCTGAATCGTAAGCAMCAGGCAGAAAACAAAGGTCTCCACAAGGCAACTGACACTGCAGTCATTGTTCAGTGCCTCTACGATATTTGATTGTTCAGAGACACTAGGATATTTGTCTCCATACACGGAAGTTATCAAAATCAATTTTAAACCATTTAGTATTGATCCTTGCCTCCTATATCCACCACTGAAGAAAGTGAGGCAGTCTTTCCTGCACTGGTTTGTTTTCATGCTGGAAATCTACATGTAAGTAAGTGAATTAAATGTGTGATAGTAGAAGAGGAATCCCAGCAGGACCAAGGTGGAGCAGACCACAAAGCTGCACATGATGCAGGCCAGCTGAGAACATGCTATAATGGTAACAAGGGCAGTCTCAGCAAGATTACAACTTTCAGAAACCAGATCAAATTCTAGGTATGAGGAATTGTCAGTGAGTTTGTTCATTAAAAAAAAAAAAAAGCAGCTGAACTGGCAAAGACAGTCTCTGCTAAATTAATTAATTAATTTTAAGCATGTAGTGTTCTATTTTTTTCCTAAAAATTTTGCATTTTCTTGATGTTTTCCCCTTCACGTCACTGTTATTTTCTTGACACTTACAGACTGTATCAAACAGTAGTAACAAAAAAGAACTCACTAATGGATTCCTACAGCTTTGTTTAAAAGAGCTGAACACCTCTTCTCGTTCCAACTGAAACTACCCCACCGAATGTCAAAGATAGCGCTTACCTTAAATGCTACCAGTACCTTAAATGCTGTGAAAGAAGTATCTTTTATTTATGAAAGATCAGATTGAAATCTGAAATGGTACTGTTCTTTTCAGATAGTGATAAATGCTGTCTAATGAATGCTGAGCACAAGAATAAAAGATTAGCCAAAAGCATCCTAATCTTTGAAACAGTAAGTCCACTTTTTAATGCACAGACAGCTCATTTAGTAGCATTTGTATAATAAAATAAATGGAATTTGGTATGCCTTATCAACTACCATTAACCAATTGAGTGAGAAAACAGAGGAAATAAATTAATTTCTTGAGACAGAGATACATCAGTTCATGTAACAATAAAATTTTGTGGCAAACTCATATTTTCCCACATCAGATTAGGAATTAAAGCTTTAGTCATTGCCACTTCTTCAAATATTTTCCACTTGAGAGGATAGTGTCAAACTTTTGAACAAGCTCAGAGGCGTCTCTGGGCTGTGGAGCTTCACAGCTTTGCAGGATTTTACCACTGTAAATGCCTCTCTGCTTCCACAAAGAGTCAAGATCCTAGAGAACAACAGGGCTTTTCAGGGCATCAGCCACAGTGCAGTGGGGAGGAACAGCCTGGAACCTGGTTTGCAGGAGTGCAGCTGGACGCAGTGCAACCATGCAATTCCTGGGGGATCAGAGAACGCAGACTTGTCCTCAGAGGGGCCGCTCCCTCGCCGGCTGTAGTTACACTCCTGTGAAAGAGGTGGAGCACTGATGTCCCTGGGGACCYTTAGCTTTCCAAAACCCTTGAAGAGATCAAGCACAGCCTCACGGGTTTTTCATATGCTGTCCTTTGGAAAGTAACATCATTTGGCTGTGCTTAAGGTCTTCTCCCTTCTTGGCTTGCATATGCCCAGCTGATAGGGGTGTCCTTGAAAAGCGGCCCTTGGGCTCTATGGTTTTGGAGAATCGTGCTGCGACCTTCACACTGGCTCTGCACAGAGGAGACACCAGCTATTATGGTCTCCCCAACCACCAAGACATGGCTCAGTACATGAGGACCATCACTAGAAAGCATAGTTACAAGTTTCTGGTTAGGAATATAGCCATAGTTTACAATGGATGGTCTCCTCTCTCCACTGTTCCTCAGCACTGAGTGCAGATTCAGCACACACAGGAAAGCAGAAAAGTAAGAGAAAATACACCCTGCCCCTTAAGAGCAAAGACAGCAAAGAAGCCGTGTCTTCATGGTGACATTTAGCTAAGAACCCTCATTAAGAAGAGCAGACCCATTTCCTGCCATGTTTCATAGTGAGAAGTCCTTCTCTACCCTAACTCAGAGGGATGAACTGGCTCATTTCAGGCAAATAGAATGACAATTCTGCATCCTGCAGGTTCTCCTTTTTAACACACATTCACATTGCCTCTGGAAGTTCAGGCAGCTAGATGGGTCCCAGTGCCCTGTTGTCCACACCATGAGATGAACTCCATGACAGAGGAAGCCCAAAAGTTGCATACTGTTGAGAACCAGTCATCTCAATCCTATCTGTCAGTCCATGACATCAGTGGAGGGCCACAGAGTACACAGACGTGGGCCTAGTCCTCCGCACAGGAGTAAATTTAGTCTCATTTCATGACTTGAAAGCCTCTCACAAAAAAGCAGAAGAGGGAAGGAGACTGTTTCTAGCATGAGAGATGCGAGCCTCTGGAGTGCTCTCACACAGTATCCCACAACCCCACATATCCCATGAGAAGTGGGCCACCCTGAGCACGTTATCCCCAAAGCACAAGGTCACTTGAGGCCAAGAGCAGCCCTGCACAAAGCAGTACTTCTGCCCCATGGTGCAGACACCAGGAAGGAGGAATAGTTGAGTATCAGGAACGGTGAGAGGACTGGAGCTGTTGGGGCTGGGAAAGATCAATCATAATCGTTTCAGCTAATTGTCACATGGAATGATCAGCCCACACATCAATGTGCTAGTTAGGTCAGTCAATACACTTACAGGATGTACACAGACATGATGACAAAAAAGGGTAAAATATGAGCTGAACAGGTGGAAACCTAGTGCAACAGGAGTCTCAGTTTGCTTTAAGGCTGTCTCAGTCTTTAGGGCAGCCTGGGCTTTAGAGTGACACAGCACCTGMTCTTTCTGATCCCCATTTTACCACCCCACATTGCTTGCACAAACAGCAGAACAAGATTCAGTCACAAACATCTAAGACACAAACACACAACAGTACAACATTGCTTGTGCGCCATTCTCTACACAGTTTTCTAAAAGGGCAACAATGTTGCAGACACTGAGTATCAGTCCACAGCAGCTTCTAAAAGCAGCTAAAAAGTGCTGAYACTCTTCATGAAGGAGAACGTGCAACAGGGACACAAATTCCATTGTTAGATTATCCTCTATGTCAGTAGCCCTGATGCTGCTATCATAGAATTATTGCATTATGCAAGTGAACAAAGCATGTGCTGTTATTTTAGATAACCCTTGCAATTTAGTTTACAGTGTAGTTTATGACAATATTTCATTCTCCCGCACTTCAAAATACACTTTGTTGCATAAGTACATTTTTGAAAATAAAACAGGCAGTTTGTGACACCTGGGCATCACAGACTTCAGTTCTAACTAACTGCATGAAGACATATAACATTGTGCAAAACCACAGTATCATAAATACATGCATGGACGACTAAAAAAACAGAGCTTACACCATCCAAAGTGTCCACAGCTCTGCCCATCTACATGTGCAATCATGTGGACAGATCCAAATGCATGTATTGTGCACAGCTGCATCCAGATCAGTCCAGTGACATCCACATATAATCCCCATGTTTGACTCTTATTGTGGTGTCCTGAGAAGGCCACGTGGGAAAGTCAGCACTAATATTGGTGCAGACCCCTTTGCACTGTGTAGGCCTCTGCTTTGGCACTCAGCCTCTTAAGTTCAAGGCTAAATTTTGCTTTTGGTAGCACTGAGCAAATCTTCCAAAAGCCAGTAGATCATTCTGAAGGCATCCAATGCATCTGTAAATGATCCAGAAGCGTCTCAATCTGCATTATCCTTTTGACTGGTTTCTAATGGGATGCAGTAGCTGAGCCAGGCTAATGACTCTGTGATGCTGGTTAACAAATACCATCCTCTGTCTCCCAACTGGGTCTGCACCCCAATTTTTTAGTAGATTCAGCTCAATATGTTGGCAGAAAATTATCTAACTTCTCCCTTTTTTTTTAATGTGTTTTCTGCTGGGGAACTGAGTTGAAATCACTCACTGACGAGGTCTAACATCAAATTGAAGAAAGGTGAGTGGCAGGAGAAAAAGGAAGGAAGAAGAAAGGAGAAAACCAAGTCCTATTTTGGAGCCAGMTCTCCCCAACTTAAGGAAATACCAGCCCCACTAGCTCAGCTTTTACATCCGATGTAGTCAGGAGTGCAGCCACCCACTTGCAGTGCCTCACTGTAGCCACTGCACCAAATCACCATCGTACAGCCTGTGCTGGACAGGAGCAGGACAGTGTTTTGCCAACTGCCCTTGATTTCATGAGAGAGGTGCTCAGTAACAAGAGCCAAGGTCGGAGACCACAGTTCTTCAGAGTGACAGGATGGTAAGACTTGGCAGCACTAGCTCCTGGCCATTCTGCCRTGTCTTAGCACCAGGGAAGCTGCACACCATTGCTGTGAGCTTGCAGTCTTCTGCCAAAGCAGGTGTGATACCCTCAGTCAACACTGCAAATAACTGAGTTGTTCTCCCACCTAAAATATAGATTAGGACACCTACTCTCCTACCAATACTAGAGAGCAGTACATGAGAACAGTTTAAATCCGAAGTCTCCCTCACAGACAGTTAATAACCTTTCACAGCCTTAATACAAATGGTAATTAGATAAACTGTGGTCACTCAATTCCTTTAATTGTCCACAAACAAAGACTGAATGATGGGTTGGATTAAATGCCCTTCAAAACTAGTAAGTTTATTTTTCTACTATGTTATTACCTGGGTATCATATTCTGTCTATATGTGTTTAACTTCAACAAGTAGTCTGTGTGAGGCTGCCCCACCAGAACTTACCAGGCAATCTGCCATCAGCACTGCTGGAGTTACTACAGATATCACAAAGCAGAACAAAACTATTCCTATAATCACAGAATCAGAGTATGGGYAATGTTGGAAAGAACCACAGTGTGTCATCTGTTTCAAGCTCCCTGTTCAAGCAGGGTCATCCTAAAGCACATGGCACACAATTGTGTCCAGATGTTCTTGAGTACCTGGAACTATAGATACTCAAGTATCCATAGTTGAGTATCTATACTCAACTATACTATAGAGGGTGCATACTCTCTAGGCAATTTGTTCCTTTGTGTGGTTAGAGAGATGGCCCAGTCCCTTAATCCTCTTGGCTGCCCTCCACTGGACYTGYTCCAGAGCTCCATGTCTCTCTTGTACTGAGGAGCCCAGAACTGGATACAGCATTC
Organism: Alauda arvensis; assembly: GCA_902810485.1. NCBI lineage: Eukaryota > Metazoa > Chordata > Aves > Passeriformes > Alaudidae > Alauda > Alauda arvensis. The sequence goes on along the minus strand of CADDXX010000198.1, from coordinate 969,540 downwards.
CAGCTCAGGCCTCACCACGGCTGAGTAGAAAGTCAGGGTCACCTCCCTCAACCTGCTGGCACTGCTCTTCATAATGCAGCCCAGGTTATCACTGGCATTGGCCACCAGGGCACTGCTGGCTCATGGAGAACTTCTTGTTCACCAGAATCCTCAGCTCCTTCTCTGCAGAGCTGCTTCCAGCAGGTCATCCCCAGCCTGGGCTTGTTCCTGCCCACGTGCAGGACCCTGCTGTTGCCTTTGCTGAATGCCAGAAGGTTCCTCTCTGCCCATCATCTCTCCAGCCTGTTGAGGTCCTTCTGAAGGGCTGCTCAGCTCTCTGGGCTATCGGCAACTCCTCCCAGCTTTGTGTTGTCAGTGAAATTGCTGAGGACGCCTCTGCTTCTTCACCCAAGTCATTGATGGAAAAGTTAAACAAGACTGGGCCCACTATTGAACCTTGGGAGGCACCACCACAGACAGGCCTCCACTGATCATGGCTCTGGGATCTGCTGTTCAGCCAGTTCTCAAGACTTGCCTGTCTTCCCATCCAGTCCACTCTCCCTGAGCTTGCCTAAGAGAGACAGTGTCAAAAGCCTCACTGAAGTTGAGACAGACGAGATTTCTGCTCTCCCCTCATCCATCCACGTAATTGTTTAATTGTAAAAGGCAAATCACATTGGTCAAGCATTGATTTACTTTTAGTGAATCCATGCTGACTTTCCTGATTACCTTCTTCTGTGGATAGAGGTGGCCTTCAGAATGAGGCACTTCCTCATTTTTCCAGGGACTGGGGTGTAGCTAACTGGCCAGTAATTTCCTCTCTTTCTTTCCTTTTGAACACTGGGGTGATATTTGCTTTCTTCAATCTGCAGGCACCTCTCCATGGCCCTTCAAAGGTGATCATGAGCAGTCTCAGATATGGTATCCACCAAGTTTCTTAGCACTTGCGGATGCATCCCATCAAGGCCCATGGACTTGTGGATGTCTACGTGTTCTCCAACACYTTTCCCTCCTTGACCAAGGGAAACTCTCCCTTACAACACTCTTTTATCCTGATCTCTTGGGTCAGAGATGCCTGAGAGCTGGTCTTGCCACTGAAGACCAATGCAAAGTGTTCAGTAACCATCTTCTCTATGTCCTGTTACCAGGGTCCTTCCTTCATTTAGTAACACAGTAACAGGCCCATCCTTCCTTTTCCTTTAGTTATTGATGTATTTGCAGACATCCTTCTTGTTCTTCTTGATGTCCTTGGCCAGATTTAATTCCATTTGGGCCCTGGGTTCCATTGTGACAATACTGAGGTATCACAAGCACACACACTCCACACCTTATCCCCTAACCAGACAAGCAAAGGTTGCTCATGWGCCCTGCTAAGTCAAGGGTATCAGAGATGTTGCCTCTGCTGCTGGAGATCAGCACAAACCATCCTAATCCTGTGGTAATCAGCAACTGAGGCAGCATGTAGAATCAGAAAATCATGGGAAATGCCTCTTTTGACCTCTCAGTTCAAAACCTAAGAGTGCCAGTCTTCTTTCTTCTGAAGTCTGTGTTGAGACTGAATTACAGCACTGATGTAAAGCAATACTTCAAAGAGCTGCTTGCAGCACGGCACAGGGACAGCCAGTGACCAGCCTCCTCGGAGCAAAGGGGTGGGCTGGGCAGGGGATGAGAGGTGAGAAACAGAGATCTGCTGCCCCACAAAGGTCAGCTGATACACATCTCCTTACTGCAGAATAGGAAAGGAAATATAAGGAACTATGTCAGATACTGCAATAGCTATCACAGGAAGTGTTGAGATGAGTGCCAGCGGGGGAGAAACAGAAACCAGACTTCCCTAGAGGTGAGCTCCTTTGYTGAGCTCTCACCTAGCATTGTGAGAGAGGTCCTTGGCATGGAATGCTCACACTCCAGCACATACTAAGCACCGCTGCGTGTGTTCTCAGGGAAAACAATAAAGAAATCCCACAGCAGCACTGGCCTTGCAAAACTGTTTTTCACTTTATCACACTAAAAGCACTGCTGTGAAAAGGCAAGGCAATTCAAACAGCAATCAGATGTCTGGCCTCACCTGGAAACTCGACATCTGTCTTTCTGACTTCACCTGAAATTTCTCTGTGCTTCTGTCTCCTTCACCTACAAGCCAGATATTCTGTGGCACTGAAAGTCACAGACACAGCTTTCAGTCCCTTCAGCACYGTCATAATTTGGCCTAAAGTCCCAAAGCCAAGTTACAAAAGGAGGGCTCTACAATTTGAGTAACTGCTTGTGCCCACCAATCCACTGCCTACCCTGAGAGACAGCAGCTGGTACATGGAAGACTGTAGAACTGGTGCTTACACTACCATGGTGTGTCAGACATGGGAAAGCCAGACTTTGTACCAGCCTTGCTACATGTGGAAAAAAAAAGAGATCACAGAAAGGTTGTGTCACCTGCATAAAGCTTCCTGGGAGGACAGATATTTGTTATACTGGAAATCTCTGCCCTTACAATTTTCAGTGGCACATCTGCTATCTATTTCATCCCCATACCTTCAGTAAGGTTTAAGTGAGGTGCAGACACTCTGCCACCTCCCTCTAACACAGGAACATTTAATCCTTGGAACACAGAAAGGTTATGGGTGCTACATGGATTACTTCTAATTATATTTGCTATCTTTGTTTCACCTCTTCTTTGGAATTAGTGATGGTTAAAGTCATTGCACAGTTGCAGATCTGAAGAATTTGAAAGATATGTAGGAATGTGAAGAAATACAGACAAACAAGCATAAAGAAGCACAACAATTAAAAATTGCAAAACAAGAAAGCCTCTCCAAAGGCCGTTTGGTCCAATACCCAGGACAAGTCAGCTAAGGTTGTCTTTTTAATTGACTTCAGCAGGCACTCAATTACCCCAGCAGACTTGTCTAAAGCCTCACCACAGCTCTAGCACATCCTTGTGGAACTTAAACTAAGTTTAATTACTTGAAAAGTACTGTTCCTAATTTTAAGTGTCAAGAATTATAATTGTTCACTGAAGTAGTGAATTTGTTAGTGTTTTTCCCATACTTGTAATAGAACAACTACATTACAAAGTAGAACAGCAGAACTTGTTATTTCAAGGCTTTACGGTCCAAATCTTGCCTTCAGATTCACATGCACATTTTCCATTGTCTGCAATGGAAACAGATGATGTGTAGCTAAGTTAAATTTGTATTCCAGCACTTACAACTATCCAGCTTTTTACCTTTATGTAGAATTATCATTACACTCTCTATTGTTTTGAGGATTTCAAATGATGGCTTAAGACATTGTTGATGCCATTTTTCTGTACAGTTGGGATAAGACTGCAGATTTTTCTGCACTGTTGGTTTTCCCAGAATACTGAAAGAGTGCTCTATGTCAATAGATTTTACATTACATACACACAGTGATACAATACTAACAACCTATCCTTGAAGAGGTAAAATGCTGTGTGACAATGGTTTTGCCATTATACTTTTGCATATTAATGAGAGCAATACCTTTTAGCCTAAACACCAGCAACATTTTGATCCCAGAAAATCAACATACCCAAAAGTTAAAAATGGCATTTAGCTGACTTCAAGATTTTTGTAGCATAAATGAGCCTCAGGAAACATACTAAAAACAGACAAAAATGTTGTAAATGGTTTTATGAACTTACATTGATGTTTTTCTTATTTCTTGGTCTTGCTGATCAAGAATAAGCTAGCAGGTACAAAGTAGCAGCCAATGTTAAGTTTGTCTTCTCCACTGTGGGAGGTCAAGTTAAATACTAAGTTGAAAAAATGCTTTAGAACAGAATTGCTACGTAAGCCTCCCTGGGGATTTACACTCATTAATGTGTGCATGTTAAAAATGGTATTTTCAGTCTATCTTGTTGCCTGAGAACCATTTTTATCCTTTTAAAATCTGCATTCATATTATAACCCATAAGTACCTTTCATTTTTGCATTGACACTATAAATACTGTTAGTAATACTAAACTATTTCTGTTGACTTATTTGTAAAAAGAAAAATATATTATACATTTATATATTCTTATAAAGTCAATTAACACTGGAGAGAGGGCTGTGAGGGGGAAGAGTGTACAATCACATCTGATGTGTATTATTGAGCACAAACTGAATGCTTGAAACAAAAAGGGAAAGAAGAAGTTTTCAGTGTTTGTTCACGCCGTGTCAGATGAAGAGTCATAGGATGCTGACACTATGAAGTTGCCAGTATTGGAGTGGCTTGCCATGGACTGGGCAGCCTGCTGGCTCAAGTTATTGCAGATCAGCACCAGCTGGTTGCTCTGAGCTTCTGAGAGCGTGCTGCAGCTCTGGTAGACGCTGAAGTTGGTCTTGCGGCCAGGGATGTTGCCTTTCTCGCACATCGTCTTCACCATCTTGGCAAGCTTGTTTTTCCCCAGGGCCTGGCAATTGTACCAGTGAAGTGCAGCCAGGTTGACAACGGGTTTGATGGAGAGGTAAAAAGGCGCGTCCTCGTAGCGCATGGCCGGCGGGCGCCGCTGGGCGTACTCCTTGTAGTCCTGCACGGGGCAGGTCTGCGGGGAGTGCTGCGTGGCGTACACCCGCGAGTCCGTCCCGCCCCTCTTGCTCTTGGTGCTCACGTCCCCGTTGTCCGGCCCCATCCACTCCAGGTACTCCAGCCCAGTCTCTGTCACCCGCAGCCGGATGTCTCCCCACTTGAGGGTGGACCCGTGGAAACCCGTGCAGTGTCCAAACGCCTTAGTGTTGTTCAGCCACACAAGGTTCAGGAGCCCTTCAGGATTGTACCGGCTCAGTAAGCCTCTTTTGCGCAGGATAAGCTCATCGGCAAAGGTGAGCTTCATGGATTTGTGTGGCTTGTTTCCTTTGCCTTTACACCTCAGCTCTATCTGCTTTTGCTTTAGAGCTTCCTGGGACCTCTTGAACTCCTTATCCCTGGTAATACTGTATCCATACCTGTGCTCTTTGAGATACCGCTCCAGTCCACACTGATAGTTGGCCAGACTGTTTGGCTCATACTCAGACCCATCTTTTTGTCTGGCGTCCACAAAGAAGGACGCAAGATAGGCATCAAGCTCTTTGCAGGGGATGACATAGATCTCACGGGTCTCAGAGGGGTACTTGGAAATGAGGAACTCTCGGAAATTGCGGAGAGCAGTCTGTGTGCTGCGAATGGTCTTCTCATTCTGCTCCCTGCTCAGCTCTGCTGCTCTCTCATCCTGGTCTGGAAGGGAAGAATGAGACAGAAAAGAGAAAGCAGAAGCAGTGAGTTTATGTGATACACTTTTTCCTAAAACAAATTCCCTTAAAAAGGAAAGACCTTGAAATCAATTTCACAAAGAACACTGGTAAACATCTTTACATACTTGTCACATGACTGAAAAGCCAACTTCAGTTTAACAAATTACATACTATATGATACAAAACTAAGTGAGCTCCCCATGACACTGGGGCACAGTTTTGTGCATGGAGCTTTGTGAAAAGCGTTGAGATTAAAGACAATAGGCTTTTTACAAGAGAGGCAAGCTGGRAGGTTTCTTCTGTGGATCCCAATGTTGTGTGTGTGCAAGGCTCAGGACTAAGCCCACTCAGAATTGTTTCATTTGTGAAACCAGAGGTTGTTCTGCTTACATTTTTTTCCTAC
>CADDXX010000198.1:913576-963918 GCA_902810485.1 Alauda arvensis | reverse complement strand
AAAAAAAAAAAAAAAAAAAAAAAAAAAAAAAAAAAAAACAGAGCTAAAGCATCATATTTATGACAGTAATATTTATCTTTAACCAGACATATTTTTAAAGAGTGAAATAAATATAGTCAGAAAGTACAGTACAAAATAAGGTAGCACATCCGATGGAAATGACAGGTAAAATTACTACAGAGCAATGTGCAATTTACAAATGCACAAGAATAATGAAAATATAGTTAATATGTTCACCCCAGAAAACATGGGAAAAACCATGATTATACAGCATCTCTGTGTAATCAAAATGTACTTGTACTTGACAAGTACAAGTACAATTATGACCCTGTCTTTTCATTTTGCAGAAAAATCAAATTCTGGAAACAATTTTATATTGCTTTAAAAGGCTATCCTCAGATCCTTACAATCAATGACATATCAAAACACAATATTCAGATGCTACAACTATGATAGCTGGTACTGACAGCTGATTTTCTGGCTGATCATAAGAGAAGCATAAAAAGGAAAAGCTTTAGAAGTGATGTGTGTTTCTAAGGACTGTTTTCTTGGCATGTGCAAACTATCTGTTTGAACAAGAATGCAGCTTAAAGCATATAGGTGGAACTGTCATTTTGAATGTGATAAATCTTAATGGTTTTAGAAAATTAATAGCAAATGCAAAGAAGGAAGAATTCAATTGTTTAATTATTTTCTGCAATTGTATGTGGAACACGTTTTGTATCTCTTCCACCTAACAAGTAGAAGAGGGGAAGAAACCCTTAAGTTACTTTCTATTTGGTCTTAWTGCAAAACCCCTACATTATGGCATCCTTTTAGCAGTGCCATTGCAACCCTCACCAGGTGTTTTCCACCCAAGATACACACATGAAGTGATATGAGACTAGGGGAATTTCCCGTCGCCTCTCTGTCACTCAGGACAAGCTTCTGTCAGGCTGTGTAGCACACCCATGGCTTTGCACCAGTGTTCAGACAATTGCTCCTCTCTTCCCTGCAAGCCTATTCACTGGGGAGAAGAAAGCAGGGAAAGGAAGGCRGTCTCTCTTCCCTACCCCACCTCCACTGTTCTGTGTGGTGCAGAAACACTGGTGCAGAGCTGGACAGCTTCTCCTTCCACCAATCTACAGAGCGCCTCTCAAGAAAGTTCATCCCATCTCCTCCACACCACATCTGCAGACAGAGGCACAGGGAATTACTTGCCCCAGGACTTCCCAGCAGGACAGAAGCAGGACTGAGCTTATAACCTTCATGACCAGGTCCCGTATCTTCAGAGAGGCATCCTGCATCCACACCACTCACCCACTGAGAGGGGTTTCTCAAATCCTCCGCAAAGCACAGAGTGGGCATCCGCAACTGAAGCCTTTGGAGGCTTCTGTAGGCAGGAAAAAATGCTGCCAGAAAGGATTGCTTGAGGTTTGCTTGAACTGTGCTCCAGGGGARAAAGAAAGGTCACCTGCCTGATACAGAAACTCATTTTAATACTGATGTCTCTGTATCGAAGAGCTCCTAGCAGCCTGCAGTGAAGCCTCATGCTTTAGGCAATGCACATAATAGATCCTTTTAGTGTGGCCAGATGCAGGCTGGAAACAAAGAGACAGCCCTGTTGAAAGCTCCAAAACAAACACTTACTCTGGTATTTTATTCACTGCACCTACCACCACTTATTATAGAACTGTGTAAGTAATCATTGCTTTGACTGACAGCCCAAATCCCCAGTTCTATTTCAATATAAACAGCACAGATAATGGYTCAGTTTTATAAATGTCATCAATCACTTCTTCTTAGAGGATAGCCTGTCACAACACAGGAGTGACACTCAGTCATTTATGTTACAGCATCTCTCCTTAATCTGCAAAAGAAATTGCCCTATCTGCAGCTACAGTTATAAAACACATGCTGAATTAAAGATTCTCCCAACTTACATTACCAAAACAGTACCCTCAAAACACTGCAATCTGCAGTGGTGTGTTGTGTGTTACTTCACAAAGCAGGTGGGAAACGTTACAAAAGGATGGGTCAGGTCTTCCTGCAGCCACATCAGAAGAGCTATCTCTACTTGKGCTGTAAATCCAGGCTGAAGTAGTAGTAATGGATTATTCTCTTCCTACAAGACGACTCAAATATTGGTGATGTTTCATGTAGCATGGCACAAATGTGAGGGGTTTCCCATGTAACAATTCCCAGATGTTTGCTTTGTCTTACTTTGCTGATCTTCATGAATAGAGACCAAAGCTCTTTTTAATGTTCTGTGGGGCTGGTGGAAATTATTGGAAACACTAGTGCAGATCTACATGAGTTCCTTGAGTACTGTGAACATAAACCTGTTTGCTTTTGAACCTCCACTACTCAGTGCATCAACTCTTCAGTGTGCATGCRTTCTAAAACTGGATAAAAGCACAGAAAAAAAAGCCACCAAATGCCCCTAGAGAATACCTCTACATCAGAATGTCCCCAGGCTGCAAATTGATGTGGGAKAGGAGAATGGGGAGGTGTTACATATGCTTTCACCTTTCTTTTAGTCTTCTGTATGTCTCTGTTGTTAGGCTTGAATACAAATACTCTCATGTTACAGTCTAATTTCTCTCAGCTGGTTGATCAGAACCAATCAACCAAAAATTATTGTCATCATTGATCTATGACGCAAAACTATCCTTAGTRTCTTTTCCTCGTCATAATGCAGTCTTTGGAACTAGTAGTGCTGTTGTCCATGTTTTACAGACTACAAGCAGAAGCATAAAAAAATTAATTGGAGATACATTTCCTGAGGTCCTGCCCCCTCAGTTGCATCATTGCACAAAGGACCTGGTTATAGCTCTGGTGTTTCTTATAATATCCCACATCAGAGTTTCATTTCCAAGAAAACCAGAGTGTGGCAGAAAAAGACAGTAAAACCCACCTTACTGGGGGGTCCAGGGTAAACTCTCAACTATGAGTTTGAAAAAGTGACGAGTACTTAAGATGTTCTAGTTCAAATGCAGTGAAAGAGATAAAGTGACCAGGCAGATATTAAACAGACAGCCTAGTGGGAGCGGATGTCCCAGGCTAGCCCATGACCATCAGATGATCTCTCCCACAGAGMAACAGCTGTTTTCTGATCTTTTCATAATCTGATCTTAACACAGCCAAGACTTAATATTATCAGCGGAGTTATCAAACTCAGGCTTGTTTTAATTTCAGCTCACACACATACACGTGGACTCCCTGAAAAGGACGTAACCTCTGTAATTACACACTGCAGGGGGAAAGGCACTTGCTTTCATGACAGACAGATACATATTGTTAATGTTCAGAGAGCCTTTGTGACATCAGTGGGAGTCACAAACCTGAGTTATTACTGCAAACAGTATTAAACTCTGCATATGGTAAGCAGTGAGATCTCACAGATGTACATTAAAAGAAAGGTGCATTTTCTTGGTAGTAATCACACCGTCAGCTGAAGACTTCTCTGCCAAATTTTTGTTCTGACTAGAAAAATGCCTCTGCAGCAGGTCTGCTTCCACCAATACAATTTCATTCAAGAGAAAAAGCCTAGTTAACCACACACAAAGCACCAYGTCTCTCTATGCCGGAGCTAAGAGCCCTCTCTCCCCTCCCCAGCACCTTGTAGGCTGGCTGTTGCCCTGCTTTGCAATTACTGAGAAGCAGTGATACATGCCTATCTATAGGCAAATGACACTCTCAAATCTACAGACTCAGTGAGCAGAGGTCAYGCTGTTGTGCGAGGGAGTTATGGTCAAGTCACAGTGGGGAACAGCTGCACGRGCCTCTGACTAATGTGTCCCGCTGGAAGCCATGCTATTGCTGCCCTGTCAGAACCACCTGAATACCACTGTCACACCACAGCATCCCGGAATATTAGTACTTGTTCTGCATGCCAAACTTAGAAAGCTGACAGCTGRTTTTCACCATATCACAAGCACAAACCAGTGAAAACAGTTCTCATGTCTTGCTGCCAAAAATGAGGGTAAGAGCAGAAGGTGCTCACAGCAGAAGTGCCTCTAAACATTTGCAGAGACATCCTGAGATTAGGTAGAAATTGCTTCTGTATTTTTTCCTAGATTTCTGTCCTACTAAATATTGTTTAAAATATCGTACATATTTACAAATATTGTACATATATTTACAAATATTGTAAATATATTGTTACTAAATTCTGTTTAACAGCTCAAGTTCCCTGTTCCCACTATATTAAGTTAAACTCAATTTTAGCATTTAAAAAATTTAAACACTGATTTAACATTTTCAAAAGGGCTTTCATTACCATGTAAAATCTGTAGTATGAACGAATTTTTAATATCCACTTATGAAAGACACTATGTTTTTGGCAAAAAAATATATACTAACATTCAGTTAACCTCCTCCAATGAAATTATCTGCAAAATGTTTTATGATTCTAAAAYGAAAAACCTTTAGATTATATCAAATAAAAAAGGACATAGCCRTCAAACAAATGAATATGGGAATATTTATTCATTGGTATCTCCATGAAGTAAAGTCACTAAATAGACTTCAGTCACCAGTACATTTTTTGCAAGGTATAGAATGGCCTGATAATGAATGCTCACTCAGACAATAGAGCTGATTTCCAGTTTGTGTTCTCTTTCACTACTTTCTCACAACAGCTTCAAAAAAACTGAGATGCRGTTTGGCTGCTGGCAAAGCCAACAACAAAATACAGACTGATATTAATGGGACTTCTGCACAATCCTCAGATGCCAGAAAATTTGTAGCTATGACAAGGAATTAAGAAGTTATGTTCTCCTATGACTGACCATGTCACCACGGCTTTGCTATGGATAACAGCTAACGAACACTGCAAAACAGCAGCACCCTGGGAATTCCAATTTTTACAAGGCTACCTTCCTTCTCCACCTGATGCATGTGACATTTGAGCCATTCCACCACACAGATTCTAAAAATACATCTTCTAAATAAAGAAATGTTCCCATTGGTTCACTTCACCTAGTTGTCTGGTTTTGGTTTCATCATGGCTGTGGAAAAGCAAAGTGCCGCATTCCAGTTTTACCTTGCGTTTCCCTTCTTCCACTGAAAATTTTAGTGGCATTCCTGTGGTATRAGGCCATACAGTTTGCTATCTCCTTTTGAAGCTGTTCTGAGATGCACCGGCATGAACTGCTGCAATGCAAAATGGGATGTATATTTCTTCTGTGCCCACAGTGGGGCATTTACACAGATTCAACCTCCATTTGACAGGAAGAAGTATGAAGTATACCAATTCCACCTCTCCCAGGCTTGCCCAACACTGCAACACTGCACAGCAGGATGCTACAGCTTGGACACAATATGGAGAACAGCAGAAACAAAAAGTATGTTGAGAAGCCCATATATCTAGTATTTAGGTGATATACAGGCAAGACATACTCAGCTGACAGCTGGATTGGTATCTGCTATTTTATCTGGCCCATTCCAAGTCAGTTACCTGRACTGTAACTAACCCTGCAACCACCTCCAGGCCTACCTGCTATGCCTCATCCCACTCTTATTTCCATAGATATTATCTTTACAGGAAGTATATAAAACCAATTTATTTGGACCCTTATATAATTGACATTCAGGTACTCMAATCTTCACAGAGTTGGAGTATATAAAAGCCACATTTATAAAAGCCATACTTCTATACTGCAAACCCAAAACCATTAGAAAACTTTTCTAAAAATGTGACACTCCATTCCTTTCAAAGTAACTGACTAAACTACCTTCAAGAATGTCCAACTCTAAGATATAATTTCTAGTCTTTCAGTGCTCAGGTTAAACAAATCAGGTAGTTTGGTGAAACTGGAGTTGGTGAGTTTGAAAACATTACCTATAATGAGAAGTTTATGTCAGCTGTATGTTGAGCATGCGTGGTTGTATTCAGCCACATAATGTTCTAATAATTTCCAAATAGTTAATGGCTAACACCATTACAAAACTTCAGTTTAAAGCTAAAGAAAAGAGACACTTTTTGACAATTATTTTCTTCATATTCTATTCAGATTAAATATTTAACTTTGGAAAACAGTTGTGGTTTTTTTTTTTGTTTTTTACCCAGGACTTCTTAGCAACATAAAGAAAAGCTGCCCTTTCAAAGTATGTTAGTTACTTAATGCTTTGTGGCAGAAGGAATTAAAGGAATCATGGTAATGCACTAGACTACCCTGAGAACTGGAAGCTGGGTGATGCACAGCAGAAGGGATGCACTTGTTTTCAAAGGGGATCTGGCTCTGCACCAGTCTGGAAAGTGTTGCATACACATCCTCAGCAGAGTATCAGTTTTTCTACCAAGTAAGTTTACAATTCTACCAAGCATATTTTAAGTGTGTTCTGGATTGGTGTGCCTATATTTAAATAGGCACATTTTCTGCTTATGTAGAAATCAATTGGTCTAAGTGATTATACATATAGAAGGTGGAACTAAATAATATTTATATGTATGCAGTGACTTGATTCAGAAGATGAAGAGGAAAGAAAGAAAGAAAGAAGAAAAAGCAAAAACGGGGAGAGGAAAAAACAGTAAAGATCTGAGACACACTTCCTTTATTGAATTAAGTTTATAGATTGAAAATTATACAATTCTCATGCCAAAAATCCATTCCTTACTTAACAAAACCAAGAGTCTGTATTTTTGGAAAGTTTTCCCCCTTTCTATGCTCCTACAGAGAAAGACAGATTTATAGATGTGTAAACAGATCTCAGAAGCAGTGATTGGTCAGCCAGAAATTTAACTGCTGGGCTGGTTTGCACAAAATCACAGGTATAAATTTATATAGCATTTTGGAATATTTGGCATTGTGGAATTTTGTGCCTCTCTGCAGTTGAAAGAAGAAGAATGAGAAACAGGCCCTTAGCCTTCTCTAAGAAAAATTTTAATGTAAAATGTGTAAAACATGCCACGTCATATCACCAGAGACTTAGCATGTTCTCAGCAACAGTGTACCACTAGTTTTAATGTCATCACATTTAAGAAAAACCTTTAATAAGCATAGCTGAGGAAGCAAGAGGTCTGGAAGGGATGAGCCAYGGCTAAGAAGTTTGCCTGCTTTTGGTTCACTCTAGACAGCAGCTGAGAAGAATTTCCAGAATTGGGAAATATGGGAGAGAAATAAAGATGAGGGGGAGAGAAGAGAGAACAAGAACAAAGGATATAAAAAAAAATAACACCAAAGAGAGAGATTAAAACCAGATGAGAATCCTTATAAACTGAAATCTAATTTATATCAGTGTTTCAAAATGAGTCAGTCCAACTGGGGCAGCAACCAGAGAAACAAAGAAAAGCAGAATGTAATAAATATTTTATTACATTAATYATAATAAGCTGCACTTTAAGTCTTGGCCAAAGCATATTCTTAAATCAAGCTGAGAATGTGAGCAGTTTCAGACTTAAGAGCATGAGGCCCACATGACTGTAATTAACATAATAAATCATACTGTGAAACTCTACACAGGCTGACAGCATTTGGTTGATATATTGCTTATTAAAGACTGCAGACATTTTTCCTCTATTTTATTAAAGTGTCATTGGTAGTGAATCAAAAAGTACCCTTTTCTAGTCTGTCTAAACTATCTACAAATTCAGCCAGAGGAAGAGGAAATGTGTTGGCAGGTCATGCCATTTACTTCTTGTAAATACACATTGCAGTATATGCACCCCAAAGAACTGTATTTCAGTATTTTTTCTCTCACTATCTTTAACTTAGCAAAGTACTCCAACTGCCTTGTTAGAGATCTTGATATATAATTTCTGAAATTCTCTGCTGATGATTTTGCCCAGCCAGACCAATTTGGTTTTACCTTTCACTGTATATTGCCCAGTACAAGTGAAGCAAGCTACAAAGGGCATAAACTCCATCAAGAGCTCACCATTTACAAACCTGCACAAGGAAATTCCATGCACACTTTTAACACATGTATTACTTTCGTCTTGACTGGCTCAGAAAGCAGTATTTGAGGAGCAGCTCTTTACATAGTTCTCCCAAGAGAATGAAGTCTAACACTTCCAAGTGAAACAGCTTTTAAGGTGGATTTTTAGCCTGCTTTTCTGTTTTGTGCAAAGTCCTCTCCTCATATCACTCCAGAAAAAAATGACAACTACGAGCTTTATTGCAATCTTTACAAACACAACTCCCATCACATTAAAGGGATGGAAGTTTAAAATGCAAAGATCCTACAAGACTGGGGAAGACTCAAAGCTGGGCAGAGGGCAGTGATGAATACATTTCAGAAGGCCAGCTCTCCAACATTAGATACTGTGATAGGCAGCTGCTCATACACCCTGGCTGACTAAAGACCACTTTATTCCAGACTAGCCATGGCATGCCCAGGTATTTGCCAAGACAAGGGCTCCCAGGAGGTGCAGGAGCAGCTGGAAATTTTGCACAGTAAGGAGACAAACCTGCAAGAGAAGCGCATCCATCAAGAGCTGGACTGTTGTTCCTGGCGCAATTCATTTCTTTCTGTACTTGAATGTATGTTTAAACCTAATTTATCACAGTTTGACTGAGTACATATTTAGTCCCATTTTGCAGCTTGACTTGAGTAAAGTCTCCTTAAGTAAAATGAGGAGTTTCAGATATTTTCTAGCTATGTACACACTCAGGAAGGTATACACAAATTACATACCTCTCACTGCTCAGAAGATTGCTATTATTTYTCTTCTGTATTTACACTGTCAAAAGCTTCCTTTCAGGATTGTTTTGTTATTTCCATAAAAATAATTTTTTCTTCTCTATAGGATAYGAACAATTAGTCCCCCTGCTACTGAGTTTAGTTCATACCAAAACTGACACAAACCTGACACAAATTAATGTAAGAGGTGACACAGGGTATAGTTTAATGGGTATAATTGTGAATGTGTTATACATACACATGGCTATTTTAATATGCACCAGCACAAAAACCAGTCTGATGTATTTAACAATTCTGTAAGTAAATGGTAAATGGGACAAGTAATTGTCAAACTGTAAGTTTTCTGAGGACTATCTTAAATCATGGGAGGRAAAACAGAGGCATAAAGGCAATTCTTTATACAGGAAAAAATAAAACGTATATCTGTTAGCAAAAAACCAAAATTTCTACCAGGATATAGGCATGTATACTGTTCTGTAATGCTAGGAATAGTGTCCCTGTCTGTTATTTTGTTTTCTTGGATTTAAAGTCATAAGAGAAATGAAGTCCCAAACAAATGGCAATGCTCCATCTGCCAAGAGCAAAGGACAGAAAAAAAACTCCATAAGCTGGCACATCAACATGACTGAAGGACAGAGCCCATAACAATCAGAAGAGCGCTCCAAGTTTGTGGACAAAATGAAATTAGTCCCATACAAAACCACGAATGCTCCTCTGGCTTGTTCAAACTGCTAGCCAGTCACTGTTGGAAAGCAGAGATTAGGCATACACCCAGTGAAAAAAGAAATGAGTGTTAAACAGAAAATCAACACAAGCTATTCAAGGATCAGAGATGAACATCCTTATTTTTCACAGGCTTGATCTTTGGGTACAGGTTTCATTATTGAAATAATACAGTAATAACGGCACATTCAGTTGTTGCTCTGGGGTGATGTGATCTGGGGAAGAATAGTTCAGAATAMATTTTTTCCTTCTCTGAACAAAAGAGAAGACCAGCTTTTTTCTTTCATTTTTTCATTCCCAAGAACAAAGCAGAAAGCAACTGATTAAATATTATTAATCCATTGTTGTATGGTTCCAAGTTATGTTTTCGTAATGAAAGACCTATGAAGTCAATGAAAAGCTACAACAGAGCACAGTGTCACCGTGATAGTCACCCTCAGTTTAATTAACAGGAACACATGCAGGATTTCTCTGTGTCTATGTGCATTTACYGATCAATTAGAGTTACAGAGATTAACAGGTATATATTAG
Source organism: Alauda arvensis (assembly GCA_902810485.1). Taxonomy (NCBI): domain Eukaryota; kingdom Metazoa; phylum Chordata; class Aves; order Passeriformes; family Alaudidae; genus Alauda; species Alauda arvensis. Next base: position 954,039 of record CADDXX010000198.1, on the reverse strand, counting down.
AAGTAACATGTGGCCGATGCACTTAATGATCAATGTATAATTAAGCAAAGTTTTAATAACAAAACGTTTATCAGACTCAGCAAGGTCCTCAGCAGCACTTTTAAAAAGACAGGTATACTGGAAGCCCTGCCCCAACTCCCACCAGGGGCAGATTCATTGRGAACCATGACCTGGAAATTGCTGTGTCTAACACAACGTTTGTGTGATCAGCAGCATYCTTCCATTGCAGCATTGCTTGGTTCCAGACAAACGTTTACTTATTTGGGAAATGAGAACACAGCTCTGCCCAAAGGCTCCACARAGGCCATCAGCCACATTCAAGATGTTCAACACAACCAGCGCTGAAAGCAGTTTTTCTGTGACCATTCTGTGGAGTGCCCCAGCAAGAAAGAATCATCAGGGAAAGGAGGTGTTCCAGTTTCTCTCTCTTGAGGCTTTGATTTAATAGCCTGTTCCAACACTTCCCAGAATGGGCATACGCTTCATTTCAGCATACTTTATCAAAGAAAGATTTAATCACACTTTATCAGTGCTTCCAGAATCTGAATGTTTTAGYAAGCACTGCTCTGTGCTGTGCCAGCCATGATAAAATACCTAAAATATCATCATGCTTCTGTCTTCTTTTCTGGAAAAATTCAAACAAGGATTTCAGTATTCCAAATTTTATCTTGCTAAGAGAGATAGAAAATACACAAATATAATTTTACTGATCTCCTTCATGCTCAAGCAGATTTTAGGTTCACTGCAAGCACAAAAAAAAAATGACATGACAGAAGACTCACTAAGAGGGCTATAATTTAGGTATGAAGAAAATGGGAGAAATAAGTAGTCATTGYGTGCTGGCTTCACAGAACAGCTTATGCAAAAATGCCACATTCCCATCACTGAGACAGATGAAAACAGCTCTCCCCAAGGTCTACCACTATTAAAATCTTAGATCGTGAATACACAGGTGAAGTAGTCCTTCTGTGGATATAGAATAATTGAATCATAGAATCGTTAAGATTGGAAAAGACCTTTGAGATATCAAGACCAACCACCCACCTAGCACAATCACTATGTTCACCACTGAACTGTGCCCTCAAGCACCATATCCACACGGTTTATGAACCGTTTCATAGGGATGATGACTCCACCACTTCCTGGGCAGCCTATTCCAATGCTTTACAACCCTTTTGATGATGAATTTCTTCCTAATATTTAATCTTAACCTCCCTTTGTGCAGCTTGAGGCCATTTTCACTCATTCTGTCACTTGCCTGGGAGAAGAGACCAACACCTACCTGGCAGCCCAGGCTACACAACCGCAGTTCCTTCATCTGCTCCTCATCCGACTTGTGTTCCAGATCCTTTCCCAGATTTGCTGCCCTTCTCTGGACATGTTCCAGCACCTCAGTATCTTTCTTGGAGTGAGGAGCCCAAAACCAATCACAGGATTTGAGGTGTGGTTTCACCACTACCCCGAACAGGGAATGATTACTTTCTTGGCCCTCTTTATTGAAGCACAAGCCCCACACAAAGTGGAAAATCACTCTCAGAAAGTGTCCTGATCTAAACCACCAAGCCCTGTGTTCCCTTTTTCTCCCAGTGTCCCATCTGAAGTGCAAAAGTAAAGTGCATGTCTGAAGCCTTTCCAGGGTCAGCATCTCTCTTGGCTCTGGTGCTGCAACTCCTTTGCAGATCTAAATCTGACCCTACTGCATCAGCCTAGTTTCTCTTTTCTTGAAGACTCACAWATCATAAGCTGAAAATAGCTCTAAAATGAAACAAATGCGAAGATCACACAAAGGAACTGATCTCTGATCAAAAGCAACATGTTAAATAATCTATTTCCTAAAAATAATGTTCAGTACAGATGTGTCCAATTTTGTTTGGTTTTTTCCATATGTTTTCAGGACAGCTGGAACCAACAGAGGCATTATTTTCTTCTTTTATATACCAGTATCATAAAACAGAGCACTTCACACAAAACAGTTGCCTATTTAAGACACTCTGAAGAAATGGAGAACATAGCATCTCAATCATGTTGGTTTGCAAAAATGATCATTTTCTACTTTTCACTTCAATCCAATTTTTCGCTTTTCTGAGTTTCATGTTATGGTAATGGGGGACAGGGTATATTTCTGGTTCTGAAATGAACAGTGATGCTCCAGAACACAACTATTCATTCATTGAAATGCGATGTTTGTCTTCTGGTATGACACAGGATCTTCCTTAATACTACTTGTGCTATGGTACTTTGAATGAAAACAATATCTTTAAATTAAGAGTATAATTCTCAATAATTCTTCATTATGTGATTCCTCTATTCCGAACTCCAGAGAATATTCTCAACTGTTTGTCAGCTGAACTTGGCATGCTTTACAAAATTAATCCTTAAAAGCTGCTGAGGCCTGTCTGCAATAGTTCTGTTCTTTCCTTCCCAGCTGCAGGCAAATAACTTTCACAGATTGCATAGAAACAATCATTCTTTCACCYTCCTCCGTTAGAGAGGATCAATAAGCCTATGCACCTTTTATTGCATGAATTCAACTGAAAGCCCATCCTAAAACATCTCCCACAGCAATCTATTTTCTGTATGAATACTCATGAATGGTTTCCTCCAAGAAGGGTACATATCTGTATCTATATATCTATCTATATCTATATATCTCCATTAACACTGCTGCCAGGAGATGTCTCTTTGTGCTGCAGTTAGTCCCATTCAGAGAGATCCATGCTGAAAAGAGAAAACAAGCCCTGACATCAAGGAAAGCAGCTGCCCAGTCTTTTGCATACATAGCTGTTGTGATAAATTCTTAATATTTAGGACAACCTCTATGTGACAAGTCCATTGCTGATTATACAAAAAGGCTGGCATGAGCTTTCTGTATCTGAAAGGAATTTTCACTAAAGAAAATACATATGAAGTCCTGAAAGGTAATAGGTACATTTCTTAAGTACAGTGAAAATCTAAAGATAGTGTAATAATTGATGAGTTTTCATTTCTGTGTTCTCCTGCAAAAATTACTTGACAAATGCCTTTCATAGGAACAGCTGCATAAACAACTCTTGCATTAGCGTTGTTATTGGTTCATTTCTTCTTTAAAAATGTTTGTCATGCTGCGCACCCAGATGATAAAAGCAATTACATAACTGTTCTACCAAGGCTAAACTTGTCCTCCTTATGCTACTGTCCTGCTTTTAAACAGAACTCCCTTGTAATATTGTAAAGACAACTAATCATTACCTTCACTTCTAGAGCAAAGATGTCCAGCTAGACTTCTAGAATCTAGCCCCCCAAACATTAGATTTAAATGTAACAGCATTTGCATTCAGATAATTTAAGGTRGAAGTGGGATAGCAAATCACTGCTGCAAGATGAGGTGATTAATGAAGTCAATAGCTTCCTTCTTCTGATATTTAAAAGTATAATGATGTAATTTTATTCTTCTAAAGAAGCCAGGCCACAGCAACTTTAAAAAAAATACAATATTTTTTGTAATTATGTATCTCAGCACTTCTTATTTTTAGTCCATCAACTTACGGGACCTAAAGAGTCACCAGTGGACTCTAAACTCTTYAGTACAATACAAAGAGAAGAGACTGTCTCACTCTTACATGTATTTAAGTGTTCACTTGACCACATACAGCAGCACATGCCSCTGGAGATAGGCTTCAAGCAGTCACTTTAGCCAAACCTCATCAATCTCTGTATGTAAACTACAAATACAGAGACTGATCAGCAGTTACTTGAGYGCTCTTGGAAGAACTTTATTTAAATAGGAGTTTTGTAACTTTCTTTTGATGTGATTATTTTTCTTGTGCTACTTTCACTCTTGGCACAGTTCCACTGGGCTCAAAATAATTAGAACAAGGATTAATTTTGCCCTTCTGTATGCTTTATATACATAAGGTATATAAAGTACCATACATATACCCCTAAAATTTTTTTCTTGTTTGCACTTCTTAGGAATGTGTGAGACTGACACATTTTTTATAGCTAAACAGTGATTTAGAAGTTAGAGCTAAATCTAGTCAAAACTGTCAGTTCATAAGGTGTGAAGAGATTCCYTTCACCTCGAAGTTTTGTAATGTTTTGATGCTCATCCAACAGCTCATAATCCACAAATTTTATATGAGGATCTTGGTTCCCATTTAATTTAAACTCACACAACTGCAGACTTTGCAGACAGAAAGAAGGGGGGGGGGKGTGGAAGGGAGAGGTCTTATTCTAATTGCAGGGAAATACTTAAAATATTCCACTAGGAGCTCTGCATCAATATTTAACAAGCCCCAGATGCACTCCATTTTATAATGGTCATGTTCAGACAGAGACTTATAAGAATATGTGTAAGCTACAGAGACGTCTGTGCTGAGAGCAGAACAAGAGTCAACCCATGTTAGGTCCCAGTTGCGAAAGGCTGMAATCCTGCTTACACCTTTCCATGATGAGAGCACAGGAACAGAACTACATCTCTGCCTGAGTTACCAGGCTAAGCCGGCACTGATCTGGAATCCTGACATACCAGCTGTAGAAAATGAACGAATTGAGAGGATCTCAGAGCAGAGACATCAGGGCCAGGAAGGCTAAGCACTGTGCTCAGCACAGACCAGCATCCACCACAGCACACATTCAAACACAGGGACTGTTGGATAACCACAATGCCAGGACAGTGAGCAGCACTCTGACTACGAGAGGAGAGGTGCTTGTGGACAAACTCTTTCCCTTCAAAACTCTGAAAATGCCTGTATACATAAAACAAGCAGTCAGGTGAGTTCAGTGATGGATATACATCAAGGCACTGTGATGGTACACACAGAATGCAATCTGCCACATCTCTGACAAAAGCAAGAACGCAAATCAATACATTTATATGACTTTTAATTTTGCATCTCTACTTACTACTCCTCATTCTGCACAGTTTGTATAYAGAAGTTGGATATCTTTTTTTTTATCACAGGACTCTTTGTTCCTGTATTTACAGTGATGCACCAGTGTTGAATCAGAAATGTCCTGCTGCACTGTCTTCTTACTGCAAAACACATCTTCACCCTCAGTCTGCAAATGGAAATTGAGTATTCTTCATAAATYCTTGAGCAATTTCGCTTACAAAGTAAATCCTATGGCACTCAGAATCAAAACTCTGCCCTTCTCTGAGGCACAGTCTCCCTCCATGGCCTTCTGCAGTAACACCAAATTGCTTCCATTCCTGGTTTCAGGAATGTCACTAATGTCACTAATTGCTCTAGGCTGCATGTACTACAACCTAAAGCATCATGTTTCTTAATCATCCTCCATCTGCACTRATGTGATCTACCTGCCCTTGCTTGAACATTAAAACCAGCCCAAGTATTAGCAACAACATASGACAGAAGAGGTGGTTTGAGAGGTAGAAATTGCAGAAATTCCCTGCTCTCAATCACTGCAAAAATTCCTCTCCTAACACATGCAGATCCTCTCAGTTTTTCCAGAATTAAAAAAGGACTAAGTAATACCTACATGCATTCTTGAAGGCTTTGCTATTGGAATGGTAGAGTCTGAAAACTCACACATGAATGTCCACTTATTAGTGCTGAAATGTAACAAAAAATAATTCTGTGTATTCCACAGTGCTTAGATGGACACCCAAACACAAAAATCAGTGTCTAACATAACTGAATTTTCATTGGGATACCACTTCTCTTTTGAGACACGAAAATATCTTTGTAAGGTTCCCACTTACACATTTAATTGTCACAGCTTAATCAAAGAAAGTAAATGAGTTTTTAAAAACATATGTTTGAAAGAGAGACTGGTCCCAAAGCATAATATGGCTTAAACTGGCCAAAGCTAAAGATCATCAAGATTTTTGATTTAATGAATGATCTCTCAGACTTTCATGATCTRTGGAATTACCATGCATGGAAACTATCAGCTGTGTCTGGTTCCAATGCAGATATGTCACTTCAGCTAAAGCTCAAGTAGTATTTCTTGCTGGTTGGATTGCAGCCTTTAATCATAACTTAATTAGGCCTTAGTCCTGCAGACCTTGGACCTTACACCACCAGTTCTAATGGGACTAGGAGCAAGGCTTCAGATAGTGCAGAGGACAAGGCAGAATTTAAATCTTCTTCTTACTTTCTACTAAACCTTTGTTTAGTCAGTCTATAAATCAATAAAAGCTCTAATAAAAGCTTTTTGATATAATTAGTTCCTGCCTTTTTTTACATGAGAATGCAAAAGATTCACATGTGTGTTTAGGACAGAAAAATTTTTACACAGGACAAACATCGYATTTTAGTTCAGTATTGCTCTAATTTTATATATCATGCACCACTTTCAGTACATCCTTCATTGTTAGGAGACARCCTAATAAAATCACTGTACATGAGCAACTCCCCTAATCTAGTCTTTAATCAAACTTTCACATTTTACCTGCAAGAATCTGCTGTGCATCTGTAATAAATTAAATTTCTAACATTTCCCACCTTTTTGCAATTTGAAGATTTAATAATGCTTTAATAAAGCACTTCTTTCCCAAAGGAGAARGCTCAATGGAAATGAGGAACTTTGCTCATGTATCAAGTTTTAGTCACATATCAATCACTTTATCCTCATTAAAATGTCACAACCTCTGAGTAGAATAACAGCATGTGACAACAACACCGTACCAGTCTGAGGAGAGGAATGGTGTAATGCTTTTTTGRAACAGCACAAGAAATTTAAACTCTGAGAACATAACTGAATAAGCTGGAATTTGGACAGCACTTTGAGAACCCCATCACTGTCTATGCAAAAAGCACCTGTAGATTCTGAGGACTGATTCAGGCAGTGGCTGCAATCCCACTTTGCCCTCAAAGTGAGAYACTAGACATGGACTAATCCTGTGTTTGAAACTATAAAAATGTGAAGATGTTGCACTGCATCCACTCCTGTAAGGTTTAGCCCTAAGCAGTAACAACTGCTGACCTTGTTTGGCTTCTGAGGACCTGGCAAAAACAGCTGAAAGGAGCTTGGATTTTTTTTTAATGGTTCTGTTGAAAGTAATACACTCTCCCAGATACCACATACCAAACATGGAAAAATTCTGCATAGACTTGTCTTCCATTGTCTCAGACTGCAAGGCTGTGACTGAGCAAGTTGCAGGGGCAGGTTGGTAGAAACCAGGCAGTGACAGSCTATAACTGAGGAAGGCAGAAAAAATACATTTAATACATAATTTGGGTTGAGTGGCATCCTGCCTTTCTCMTATTTAGCAGAGCAGACTTGGTTATAAACCAGATGGAGTTTTTTGAGGGAATTTCCATAAGGGATGTTACATGACAAGACTACTGCAAAATAACATCTCAGAGATGCAGTCATGCAAGATATGGGTCCCAAAGAAGAATTTGTTATGCTGTAACTAAGACAATTATCATATTTTCAAATTTCTAGTGCTTAGTAGGGTTCTACTTAATAAAACTGTGTATTTAACTTGGTCTGTTGCTTCACCAGGCAAGAAAATCTGCAGGCTCTTGCCAACTGATAGATTTACTAGTGTGCAATCAGATTTCAGGATGTTCAAGTTAAAGTCATGGGTTTTAGCTCTTACTTTACCTGCCACAGGGACTGCATATAGGCAGTTTTTATCCCTTTCACTCTTTCTTTGTACTCTGTCTGACCAGGCAGTCCAAGACTGAACCAGCAGGGGAGCAGATGGAGAACGTGGTCTTGCCTCATCTCCTCCTAAGATGGCACCACCAAAGAAGAAGCTGGAAGAGTGAGAACTGTCTGTACTCAGGTCYGGAGGGAGCTGACAAGCCTGCTCAAGAAACAGATTTCCACCTCCTTCCGAAGACCTGTGGCTAACAATTATTCTGCACATGGGACAATCACTCAGCAGAAGTCAGCTGTTTTAATATGTTCTTTATTCAGTAATGTTSATCTGTTTGTACCAATTATGCGTGYTTTGACAGGAGATGAGAAAAATTATGGACATGRTATATGAGAACTTTCTCTGTGAAAATGGGAAATAATAATTTTTATGGATTAAAGTATTATCGGTTTCATGGGTAAGGTTGTGTCCACAGACTGCTCTGATTTACAAGTAACAAATTATAGAAGCAGAAACCTCTCTCCTGATATGCTCCTTTGCCCTTCCAGGTCCAACAGTACTCATCTGACAAGGTGAGGGCAACACCAAACTCCCTAGTTCTAGGATATACTGGCAGAGACCACTTCTTTCTGGTTCATTAAGAAAGTGCACAGCCCAGTTCATGTCCCCCTGACCCGTGCACACAGCAAAATTTTTGCATGCTCTCTCCCATGACAAAAGTCTACCCAAAATGGACCTTAAAAACATTTTGCCTGCGGCTGCAGTATACTTTCTCCTGTGCAGGTGCTTAGTTGAGTTTTTCTGAATCCTCTCCCAGGTGTATGCGGCTTCTATACCTACTGACTTATGTGCCAGCAGGACCCTAATGCAACACAGCACATACACCTGGCTGCACCCTCACTGAGCCAGGCCTGGGGGCCACCCCCAAAATGCCACCACCCCTCCACTCCCGCCCAGTGTCCTACCTGGCATCAGCTGCGCCGCTGCCTCAGGGGTGGTGGTGGGAGCAGCGTGGGGCTGCTGCTGGCTGGAGCTGACCTCAAGCTCGGCGCTCACGGAGGGTGAGCCGGCTACGTCGCCACCCGGGGCCAGCTGCGGGATGGACGGGAGGCTCTCCTCAGCAGCCGGTGGCTCCTCCTGACCAGGCAGCTGCAGGGCTGAGAGGGGGATGCTGATGGGTTTCCCAGCGGTGGTGATGGCATTGGAGCTGGTGGCCGGCACCTGCAGGGCAGCCACAGGGCCACCGCCAGTCCCCCGCGCTGGGGAGGCCAGGGGTCCCCGGGGTGGCCGCTGCGTGGCCGGGCGGGGCGGGCCAGGCGGGGAGGCACAGGGGCGCTGCGGGTCGGGGTCGGGGCCCGCGGCCGGCTGGGGCACGGTCCTGGTGGGTCCGAGGCAGGAGGGCCCAGCTGGGGGCTGCGGCTTGGGCTTGGACATCTGCGTCAGGGCCAGGGCCGGCCCATCAGTGCCGGCCGTCAGCTCCGCGTTGGCCACGATGTAGTAGTCCTCAGGGAGCTCCTGCTTGATTTTCTTGAGGAGCACGTCACCGCCGCCCTCGTCGGCGGGCTGCGCCTGGGCCTGGGCARCGGCAGCCGGCCGCTTGCGGGGGCCAGTGGGAGCACGGTGCGGGTGTGGCTCAAAGTCACTGTCCTCGTCGGTGACAGAGGACTCACARACCATGTCGAAGAGGGTGGCCTCATCCTCGTACTCCTCCACAGGCTCGCCCAGCTCTGATGGCTCGCTGCAGTAGGAGAAGTCGCAGGAGTCACGAGTTCGGGTGCAATCCAGCTTGGCCTTGCCCGGCCGGCCTGGGTAGCGCTCCAGGGGRCTGGCCTGAGCCTCTGATGGCACCCCCAGCATGCTGGGGCTGTCYGAGTTGAAGCTGCGGCTGTCCTGGAAACAGACACGCTCCTGGGAGCCGGCCCGGCAAGTGGCGGCCAGGGGCCAGTGGTAGGCATGGCCAGCACTACAGCCCCACATGGCYGTCAGGTTGCCATGGGCCCCCTCGGAAAGCAGGTGCTTGAGGTTAGGGATAAGGCTGCAGATGGTTCCATGGCTGTGGGCCCAGCTCACCAGCTTGGAGAGATTTTCGGAGGAGGTGTGAAGGCAGTCCTCCATGGCAGAGGATGAACAGCGCCTGGCCACTGGGAAGTCAGCTAAAGACACGATGGTTCAGATCGCAGGGTCCTGGCACTGATGGTTGTGTGTTSCCAAGCTCATATTTACTTCTCACCTGCAGAGAAACAGAGCAAAACCCCACTCTTCAACACTCCCAAAGCATAGCTACATTTGCGTGGGAAAATGAAACATTTGTACACTCAGCTAAATCCCTTTCACTTTTATCTCACACCCTTCAAAACATGTCTCAAAATTACACCTGGTTTTAAGCAGCCTCATTCCTCAGAATACCCCTGCAATATACAACTGAAAACTGCTTTTCAAACAAGCCAATTCAGTATCAGTGGCAAAATTATTATAAGCTTAAACCTCTGACAAAATATGAAAGCAGCCCAAAGATGGTGGTTGCCTGTYCATACCTAGAAAATGAAAATTAAACAAAATCTTGAATCATACTATTCATCTTAAACACCAGGGTGGTAATCAAGCACCAACTTTTACTGGATCTRAAGAAACAATCAAGTTTTACATAATGTATGCACATTTCTCAACTAAATCAAATATCTCCTTTTCAATTGGATTTGAGAGGTATCAAAAGGAAGKCTCAAAACTTGAGTTTTCAATATAAGGAATAAGCAAACAAGCTCGTTTTTCACTGTTTTATACTGACAGTTGCATCAGTTGCTCAAAGGATTAATAGACTCTTAAAGGACCTGCAAGACTTAAGCCATAACCTTCCTTTAACTTTGAGATGTAACATTTTGCTTTTTTTCATATTGTGTGTTTTCCAACATCTAAATCGTGATTCAGTTCAAGAAAAGCTTTTGCTGTTTTCACCAAAACTATTTAGAAATTTGCAGTACAAGTTGATAGCAAAGTCTGCATGTCTCTTTTTGTATACACCTAATGACAGAGAAGTCATCTCCAGTGACCTCAGACAGCTAAAGTATCTGTGAACGTCTCATTTCTGCAGGTCTGTTTAGACGCTCTCCCCAACCCCCTCTCTGCTATACTTTGTGAACATGATCTGCAAGTCTTGGAGTTCGTCTTGTTCTCATTTCACTTTTTTTTTTATATAGGCAGAACAGCACATTACATTTTTCCCAGATGAAATGCAGCATTCATGGCAATGTTACACCTCATTTTATTCCTTGTCCTCTTCCACACAAGCATTTATAAATGCAAAATGAACTGTGTCAAGGCTCAAAAAGACAGCCATGCAGTGGCTAACTTGCCCTGGGGAATGCTTTCCCTAAAATCAACACAAATTACTGCCTACCTACCTAGTTGCTCCTCAGTAACCTGTCACCAGTTAGCTGCAGATATATGTGTTTGCTCTGTGCCAAGGGAGGTGAGGACGCTGTTTCAATGATTTTGCAGCATGCATATCCCTGCCCACTCACTCCCATTCACCAGGCAAGGGTTAGTCTGTGGAAATCAAAAMTGGAAATGAAATAGACAAGTACTGCCTATGATTTTCCCCACAAGGCTCCTCCCAGGTTTTCCACCCCACCCACTTTGAGTCTTTGGCGGGGTCTAGAATCTAGCCAGCATGCGAATTTCTAGGAACTTTGCAAATTTCTAAGTATTTTTTCAACATCTTTGAAATTAAGCATGGAGGGAGTGAATGGACAGAAAGAAGCACATAATTTGGAAACAAAATTTTGTAAAATGCAAGCTTGTTTTTGCAATAGCTCAAGCCAGAGCACATGCACAGAAAAYAACTGTTTTCAACAACAATAACTTGAATTCCAGCCCTCATGCAAACAGAGATCTCAGAGGATCACCTGCAACACAAAGCTCCTTGCATGACCAGTGCATCTGTGAAGCATAATAAATGCAGAACGTCCCCAGTTTGCAAGTCTTTTAGGCACTGGAGAAGACCTCTGTTGGGGGTTAAGGGGTTTTTATTTGGTGGGCGTTTGGTGTTTGGTTGTTGGTTTTTTTGGGTTTTTGGTTTTTTGGGTTTTTTTGGTTGGGTTTCTTGTTTGGTTGGTTTTTGTGGTTTGTTTGTGTGTTTCTCCTTTCTTTTTCTTTACTTGCTACCAGTGGAATTTGAGGTAAATGAAGCCCAGAAACTCCAAGGTTAAAGTACTGAGCTGTTAAGACTCTTGGTTACATGTGTTAAAAGTTAATYGTTCAAACTTTTGTAAAGTCTATACCCCAGTTTTAAGATCTGTACCCCAGTTTTAAGGTCTGTACCCCAGTTTTCCCTGCACCCCAGTTTTAAGATTCTCTACAATTGGGAAATAACTGTCCTTTCCCTAAAACCCTAAGAGGTCCCTTGCCTGCTGCCGCTGCGGCCGTCCCCACTGGACCTCCCCCTTGCCTGCCGCTGCCGAGGCTGCTCTGCTGCCGCCATTGCTGCCCCCGCTGAGCCTTGGCACCCGCCTCCCTGCGGCCATCTTCTGCTTGCTCTTCTCCGTCTGTCTCGCCTGCCCATCGGAGTGGGGCTGACCACCTCTGCCCGCTCCTCTTCCCACSTCCCGTCTRTCTATCAGGGCGGAGCCACCACCCATATGTTAATTATTGGAGCTCCCATAACATCTCGCTACACCCAGAAGTGCCATCCAGACAGAAAAACCTCAGCAGAAACGAGCCAGACCAGAACTGGAGGATATAAAGGGTACCATTGAACAGGCAAGATCCTGGAGGCACGTATGAACATTCCTTGCCCCCTCGCCATGACTTCAAAGGTACTTGATAAGAGGGAGACCTCTGGACTAACTGAGCTTAAACGAGGGCCTATGGCTMCCATGAGGCTGAACTCCCAGGTCTGCAGTGCAGGCCCGAAGYGGAGCCTCCTCYCTGGYRGAGCRGTRGCGCAGGCAAACCYCTTGAGCTACCYCTTTTCAATAAAGGCTTTAAAGGAGTAAAATTCTCTCCTGCCCTGTTTAATTACTTTGGAATTTTTCCCATTGTGTTGCTAAGAACTACTGATGTCTTGGTGCTTGAGATGGCAGCAGCAAAAGTCCAGTTTCAGTCCTGTTTCTTCTGATGTGGGGTGAGCCTCTGCTCCTGGGAGCAACCACGGACCTGGGACCCTGTTATCGCCTGCCTCACTAACGAGGGGCCCATCACTGGGTTGGAACAGGGCCACTGTTGTCCYGCCCCCCTGCTGTTCCTTCAGCACTGCTGTGATTTTTTTGCTACTCCGTAGCCCTTACCCCCTGCCTGCTGAGCCCTCCCACATCTGCAGCCTCAGCTCCAGAGTTTCTGATCTATGTCTTCCATCTCTTCCCTTCTGGGCCCAGCCGCCATTGGCGTGCGCTCCCTGAGCCCGCGCCACAGCGCCCCCTGCTGGCGCGGGGTAATCAGCGCACCCGCCCTGCCCGCCGGGAGCCACCAGCGCCCCTGGCGGCCACGCYTGGAACTGCACCGAGGGGAAAGTGCTGCACTCAGGGAAGCTGTTCCTGGGTCCCTGGTTCTGTTTGTTATTAATGCTATAGTTGTTGTTGTTTGTTTGTCTTGTTATATATGTATACTAGTAAAGAACTGTTATTCCTATGCCCATACCTCTGCCTGAGGTATTTTTTAAATTTAATTTTCACAATTCTAATAATTAAATTTCTTTAATTTTTAATATTATAATAATTCAGAGGGAGGGGGTTTGAATTCCCCATTCACAGGGAGGCCCTGCCCCTCCCTAGCAGACACCTGTCTTTCAAACTGAGACAACCTCCTTTTTCAAACATATGACTTTTTAAAATACCTATAACTTATCTTTTGTTCTATTTTGTTATTTGCTTTAAAGCTTTTAAAGATCACTCCTAACAGGGGTCAAAAATCTCTGGGACATCCATATTTCTTCTAAGGGACATCTTCAAAGATATGTACCTCCAGTGTATCCTGCCACAGAAGAAACACCAAAACACAGGAGGAGGAACACCATACTCACAGCAAGGCAAAGAAGACAATCTGGAAAATAAACAGSGGAAAGGAGGGAGAGCTAAAATCAGCAATACAGTCAGAAGCTGCATCAGTGTAAACCTTGTGTGGCATCATGGAACTGCTCAGTTGCCACACAACCAGGAATGTATCTTGGAAAGACAGAAAACCCTGTTTGGCTGAAGGACCACTTTCCCCTTAAAGAAATGAGATAAGGTCTGCCACAGTCTGACTTCCAGGGTCAAGACTGTTTGTRCAGTTACTCAGAAGCACTGTGTCTTCAGTTTGCCAACTGCAAAAGAAGTTGCCAATGGCACCTTGACGGGAGGAACTCATGCTGTAGAAAGCACAGAAAATGCATTATYATGTCCCTGGTTTTCTGAAGAGTGCCTTGTCTGCTCAATCAGATAGCAGGATCCTGGCTGGCAGTCTGCTCTTGTTTTCTAAATCACATTTTAGAGATTATGTAAGTTCTTCATTCAGACTGGCAAGATCTGATAAGATGACTCATGCTTAATAACCTGATAACTCTGAAATCATACAGTAACTAGAAAAAACATGATGTAGCTTCAATATGATCTACACCAGTATTTTAACTGGATTACAGAAGCCTTAATTTTCCACAGCACTTTTCTGCAGTTCAGAGCCTACAGACATCTAATTCAGAGTGAAGCATGTCTAGGTGCTGGAAATTCACTGCAGCTATCTGGACCCTCAGGAAAGAGCGTTTTTTAAATTTTMAGGTTTTTTCACATTTTACAATCTCATTTACAATGTACCACTACAATGACTAACGTGGACGGCATGTGTGCTGTGCAAGAAAGTGCTATTATTGCAAAACCAGGCCTTGAGATCTTTCAATCCATTAAGGGGAACATAATTTTATTTGGGAACGGTGTATTTTCTGTATCCAGAATCAGAGTTTTGCCATGGTAGATCTCTTTGATGACCAAAGGACAACGAAAAATAGCAATATTTAAAGAGTAGCCCTCCTTCATGTTCTAAGATGGGATTTGGCTTAGCTACTTTAATGCAGACAAAATTCWTCCTGATTTTGCACAGAGTAGTAGCAAGAGGTTCTTTGTTATGATGCAGAGGAGATGGACCAGGCAAGTCCCAGGAGCAAGAGCAGTTGGTGGTTTTCCAACATTAACCTTTTCCTTTAACCCATGAAAAGAATGAACAACCACCACTGGGGAGCAGACATATGGCTACCTCAACTACATTTCTTCTTTTGGCTCCTTGCACATGGAAGTGATAGAGTGGAGTTTTGGTTAGGACCTTATGRAAGGTTCCTCAGGACTAAAAATGAAAGGAGGCAGCAGAGGTGAGGGTGCAGTAAAGGAACTGAATGCAAAAAAATGGGATGATACAGAGGTGTGGAGTGGGAAGTGGGTGTCCTCCAGCAGTGTCTGTACACTGGAACATGCATCTGGTGGATGGATAGCTCAGGGAGGGTGATTGGTGCATTTTGCTGTAAAGAAGGAAAAAAATCTTGTTGGGATTCTGTCCTCTCACAGAACTCCAGGTAGTTAGCAATGGRTTGCCTTCCCAGGGTAATTTTAGGTAAGTTGATTCACGCTAACTTGCACCACACATATCTGTGTTTGAAWTTCTATTACCATTACTGATTATTAGTACTTATTTCCATGCTGGTTTTTTTCAAAGGAACAACATAGCCAAGACTACATTAACAGTCCTCTTGGGACATGGTGCTAAGGCTGATATTACTGCAAATTGTCTAAAAGCTCAAGATTCTCAAATAAGAATACAATAAAAAATTTACTTCTGTTAATAGTAAAAAATAATTGTCCTAATCAGACAGCTGTATAAAAACTAAAACCTGAATCCTAAAACATTAAAAGACAGGTCTTAAAAAACCTGCATTTACTCATTTTACATGGGTTTCAAAATAATCCTACAGCAGCTGAAACCTGACTTTTAAGTTTTTATGGAGAAGCAATGTTTTGTCAGTTTCTACATTAAAAAAGAACTTTGAAAGCAGTTGGGTTCTGCTTTCTCATACTTGCAAAAAAAGCTAGAATATTTTAAATCCTCTGTTTTCAGTCTCTTCACCCTGTACAAACTTACTAGGCTATTACTCCATTACCATCTGGAGGGGAAGCATTGCTTCATTTTTTGAAAGACCTATCTTTCCATACTTAAAAGCACTGTGTATTAAAGGTTTGGCCACCATAGTGTAAGTATCTATCTAACTCAAGATTTTAGCTAATGGGCAATATTAGGGCTTCTCTTATTACTAGAATTTCTTAAGCCGAATGTTTAGCATACATAAATGACTGCGGTCAATAACAGCAGAAATCCAAGTGTGAATTCGTCCACAGAGACAGAGTAGTACTGAAGTCCCCACAAAGGCCTGCTGCACACCCACAGGCCCTGCTAGCCATCAATCCAGGATCACCTGTATATTTCTCTTTCTCAAAGTAAGATGCTGAAGTAAACTCGGCAGRAGCTGCAGCCTTGCCCAGAGAGCACCTGCAAATGCTGGGGGTCCCAACAGAGCACCCAAAATCATGCCACTGCTAATCCCCATCTCTGCTATCTCCTCTGGGAGGACTCCTGCCAACAGTGGAGTTAAAGCTCAGCCTCTTTGCCCCATTGTTTTGATTTTTTCACTAATATTGCTAAGGAGCTCATCAAGATGTCAAAGGACCAGGACAAACAACCAAAACAGACCAGCAAACTGGAAGGAATGCAAACAGGTGACTGCATTTTCTCTGATTTTTKATTTCTGGAGTACAAAACTTCCATGTCAACTCAAATATTATTGAATACACTTTCTGCTTGAAATAAAGGCTATGAAAGGAGAGAGAGAAAGAAAGAAAGCACATAGAAAACAGTGGCATCTTATAGGCAAGGTATGATTCAAGCAGTTTACCCAGTTCASCATGAGGCGAAGGGGTTGACTTCCACCTCTGATACAAACTGTATATGGCTCCTTTTACTTAGGAAGATGTGTTTTTAATTGTCTCTTCAGGAAACAAAAGGGCTTACATTACAGAGGAAAGGGTCACAAATCCTGGCAAGTTCTGCAAGCCTGTGAGGTAGTTTGGCAATGTATTCTTAAGTTAGTGATTAATTTCTCCAGCTGTGCTCATTTGTCACTTAACACAGTCTCTAGATGGTGTCTGCAAGGGAAAAAGAACCTCTCACCTCAACAAAATCACTATTTTCAACTTATGCAAGTTTATGCTGTTTGTCTGTGATTTTAGCTCTGTAAGAAATAATTTAGAAATAAATAGGATACACAGTAGGAACAGAACAAAACAAAACCTTGATGCTAATTTTCTTCCTCCACAATTCTAGGATCCCAAATTTTACATAAATTCAGTTATTTATGTGTAGCAAGTGCCTTCCCTCTTGCATGTCTGAGATTTTGTGCTTATATTTTGGGCTTTCTGAAATCAGTAGGAGCTCTGCTGTTGAATAAGCAGGCTTTTCTCTCAATGAACCACAATTACAATTCCTACCAAYAGCAAGCAGCACCAAAAATGTTTTCCTGAGAGAAGGGCTCAGAGGGTAGTAGGAAAAAAAACCAAAAACATTTGTTTCTGGGCAGGTAATGCTGTACTCCATTCAGAAAAATGTCACGGTTGTCTGTCACGTTTACTCCACAGGGCTGCAGCTCCTTCTAAGTTGATGATTAGTCTTCAGGATGCTTTCCTTGCCAAGTGTRGCACGCCTTCAGCTGCAGCTGTCAAGGCAAGCCAGAGCAAAGCAGCAAAACCTGTTTGCTGGAGAAACTCCTTCAGCTGGCTGGGACAGCATTTGTGGTTTCCTCACCTTTTCATCACAGGATTAARAGCCTCCCAAGGGCCTGCCTCATTCACAAAGTAAAATGATTCACYCATTGACAGCAGAACTGACTAAGGAACAGTTTGGGGGTCAGTCCTTAATCGGAATTTAATGCTACAGGCACCACTGCTTCTATTTTTGTAATCTTTTTTCCCCAAGAAAACTAAACAGTATCTATGTGAGCCCTGCTCTTGCACAGTGTGGCTGAAGGGTCACAGAGAGATCAAAAGAGCACCAGGAGAAGCAGGTGAAAAGGGAGCAGAACAGGTGGTGCAGGAAACCTGATCAATCTGAGCAAGATCTTGTATGTAGAGAACCTCTCCTATTACCTACRTGCCAAAGTCTCAATTGAGCTTCCTGAGACTGACCTACTTTTCACTCTTCATTCCCCAGCCCATTGTGATTCTTACAATAATTCCTCAGAACATGTTAAATCTTTATCATGAATCCCTGGCCAAGCCACCCCCTGTGCGGGTGCTTCCCTGTCCTGAGTTTCAGTCCCCAGGAATATAGGCCTGATTTGGTTGTTCCCATTTGCAGGGTGTAGGATCATYGGAGAATGGTACAGAAATGCACAGGACTGTTTCTTCTTGCTGAGGAAGGTTCTTCCTTCCAAGGATCATGTCTGAAAGGAAAGTGACCTTTCTRCAGTTCATGACTGTATCTGCAAAGCTGATGAGTACCTCCAGCTCCAGAGAAGTCAAAGCACATGGCAGTGCTATGTTTCATCTGTTTGACCCTGTGTCTCCCTTACCCATGCCATAAAGGACATGTTCTGCCACACTCTTCACAAAAGCCCTGTAGCACTAATGTAGCTCTGTAAAATACCAACGCTCCACTACTACTTACTGAGCAGTGTATAGCTGAACCCAAAAAGATTTTAGGATTTTGAAAGCATCAAATCCTGCTTGCTCAATTCAGTGTTTAGCAAGTGCAGCCCTGAAACTTTCTCTCAAAGCCTCAGTGAAGCATATCTGATTTTGTTAACAAAGATACTTCTCMCTGTGATCTGCAACAAAGACCTGAGAGACAACATGGACTCTGTGGCCTAACTGAAAAAAAAAACCTAGGCCTTCAGACGGACAAAAGAAAGCAAGTTTTAGGACTAGCAGTTCTGCAGACTTACACAGTTAGATGAACTGTCCAATGACCATTATGTACCTCTGGGTWAGCAAGCAGAGAAAAGTGTGGCAAGAGCAAACATTTTCAGTTGTACTCATGTCTTTCTCCACTAGCAATAGAGGTGATRTAGCAAGAATGATGATCAGTGCAAAATTCATCCTGGATTTCCAAGCACTTAGAAAAATGTGTAATCCTGATTTGTGTGAATTTGGTCTGCCTTCCAATGAACTTTTTCACATCTTCAAACAAAACCCATACTTTTCATAAAGTATCTTCTAACAGCAAATGTTTCTATCGCCAACATTTTTAATGTTGCACTGTTCCTCATTCCTTGAGTACAGGTAGGACCACTGTTGCACAGAAAGAAACAGCTGTTGTGATACAGCCAAGCTATCCACCATCAGATTTGCTTAGAAGAGCTTAATGTCCACTGCAGTGAAGACTCCACTGAGTGCAGTGGCCATTGAACCAGGTCCAAAATGTCTTTTCCGTGAGGTTGGACTTGCCCAAGGAATAATGTCATTGCAGCCACTTCCCTGAATTCTGGACAGGCTAGAAAGATGGGTTGAGGCCAATTGTATGAGGTTCAGCTAGACCAAGTRCTGACTCCTGCACTTTGGCCACAACAAGCCCATGTAGTGCTACAGGCTGGGGGCAGAGTGGCTGGAAAGCTGCCCAGTGGAAAAGGATCCAAGGATGCTGGTCAACAGCAGCTGAACATGAGGCAGAATATGCCCAGGTGGCCAAAAAGGCCAATGACATCCTGGCCTGTATCAGCAATAGTGTGGCCAGCAGGAGCAGGGCAGTGACTGTCCCTCTGTACTGGGCACTGGTGAGGCCACACCTTGAGTGCYGTGTTCAGTTCTGGGCCCCTCACTACAAAAAAACCACTGAGCTGCTGGAGTGTGTCCAGAGACAGGCAAAGGATCTGGGAAAGGGTCTGGAGCACAGGTCTGATGAGAAGCAGCTGAGGGAGCTGGGGCTGTTTAATTTGGGGAAAAGGAGGCTCAGGGGAGACTTTATCACTACAGCTCTGCAACTCTGAGAGTGTAGCCAGATGTGTTTGGTCTCTTCCAGACAACTAGTGAAAAAATAAGAGGACATAGCCTCAAGGGGTTCAGGTTGGACATTAAGAATTTCTTCACAGAAAGGGGGACTAAACATTGGAATGGGCTGCCCTGGGGTGTGATGGAGTCACCATCCTGGAGGTGTTTAAGATTGGATGTGGCACTTAGTGCCACAAGTATTGCCCTTGATGGTATCAGGTATCTTTTTCAAACTAACTGGTTCTGTGATTCTTAAATTTTGATTTCTGYGTTTTGAAAAGCCCAGACTGATGAAAATATGCCTCTACACTCACATAACTCTTTCATCATTGTTTTTGATAACATTTTTTACCTCAGTCACCAGTACTTAATCCCTTTAGTAATGCAGATTCTCTTGCTTTGAGTTCACATGTTGTCTACCGAAACATAAAAATAAAAAAGACCTCTTGCACCATTTTTCTCAACCCAGTATCTCTTATAAGTGCTAGAAATCCTTGCCTCCACTTTTAATGACTCAAACATGTGTTTTATACAGAGCTGGCATCACTCAGAGCAAGCTGAGCAGAGTGTTGAGGTGACAACAACTTCCCAGAGAAAAAAAAAGATGGCCCTGGTTTTGCTTTTGCCARAAGTGGGCCTTGCAATAACCACACAGGGACTCTCAGTGCATCAGTACTCAATGCAGAGCCTCTGGGCTAAAACCTGCTCTGGGAAGAGACAAAAACGATAGTGGCACGAAACTGCATCCAGTCAATGCCCTAATACTTAAACAACTCTGCTGCAGCAGTGCCAGGGTGAAAACGTGATATTGGCAATGCCCCCATGAGCTTTGTCAATGAATGCCAAAAGTAGCATCAGCATAAACATGATGGTGACAACAATGTACATTGCTACACCATGCAACCAGTGCAACAAAGAGGAGTACTTGAGAAGATTTTACTGATCTGCATCAGGATTAGTAAAACATAGCAGGGAGTTCTACTGTAGCCTCATGTCAACTTTGGAAAGTGTTTAAAATATATAATTTCCTGAGTTTTCAACAAAGTGTGTGTGTGTACCCTCTCTAACTTCAGAATTACAGTGAGAAGAATCAAACACACACAGCTGGAAGGCAAGATGTTTTCCCTGGCTCTTCATTTTCCTAGAAATTATATTCAGAGAAAGTCTGCACATGATTTACTGAAAACAGGAACATTAAYACTGAATTGCACAGAAATTACGAAGACCAAACTCCCCCATCTTCATAGAGAGAAGCCAATGCCTTCAGTTCCAGCCCAAACAACATAACTGTTCCACGCTATTCCTCACAAGCAAATACATGCAGCTTCTGTGGATAAAAGGCTTTACTGTGCCAAATTTGGTATTTTTATTTGTGGGATTTCTTCCATTTTAGAGCCTTTCTAAACCAATTAAAAATTGGAATAGTGCTACAATAGCAGTACTGAAAAGATGCGTTGGCTAAAAAGTACGAGTGAAATGACACTATTTACCACCTATGAAAAACTGAGGTTATTTCCTACAGAAATTAGAAAAATAGTAGGAACTCAGCATTTCTGTGTAAGGATGAAACTTCACTTCCTTTACTAGAATTTAAGGGTTTAGGTTTTTCCTTTTTTTAACACAGAGATGGTTTTCGATGTTAAATTATTTTCCAAGGACTTAATTCTCAGCAAAAAAAMCCACTGTCTTTGCAGTGTGCTTTTTGAAGTATCAACAATTACTGTCACCATTGAACTACTGGCATCACTCTGAGGTCCAGTCCTGCGGCTGCTTTTTAAAATCTTTTTTAAAAGAACCCAGTCTCAGAGAAAGGAGAGCAAATAATTGGCAAACAATTTTGAAAAAAATACAAGAAAGCTAAAGATAGTAGATTATGCTATGAACAGGTTCATATCCAACTGTGTGTAACAGATAATAYGCAACTGAGTCCCTAATAAACATTCCTAGACCTGACTTTGACAGGATATAGAAAAACCAGTGATATAAAAGTTGCCCTAGAAACAAGCTAGCGAGGATTTGCATTCAAACGTAAGRCAGACAAAAATACAGGGTAACATCCTGTAGCTGACAGGCAGAGGACAAAAAGATCAGAAATGCTTCAGTCAACTATGTACCAAGTTTCCTTTTATCCCTAGAAACATATCTAGCTGTGTGCCTCTAACATAGTATCGCTGATCAACTGAGATTAAAATGAAAATTAAACCAAGTTTTAAAAGAGATTATATTTTAAGATAACTGAGATGAGTTCCCTGAAAGTACGCAGAGATTGATGCCTCATGATGCTTACCCACATACAGGTGAGGGGTTSCTGGCAATCCCACAGGACAAGCAGCCTGACCTACTATTCTCTTGATGGAGAAGATGGGGAATGTGACATTCAGAGATCTTAGAGACTGAGCCCACCCAGGCCACTCTACATGCCACCATGAAAACCTGCAGGTCTGAGTTCAGTGGGGCTGGAACCATGGAGGCTTCAAAAGCTGTACATGTACAGCCCTTTGGAATTGGCTGGCTCAGACAACCCAGGCCTCAGTTCTTAGAAGCATTTATGTAATCAAAAGCACCGAGTGGGATCTTCAGAGGTCTGTGTAAACTAAACATCYATAAAATCTGACCCTGAGGATCTGAAACCTGACAAAGCTCTAACTAGGCAAGTACTAGAGCTTTGGCTAAAAGAACTAAATATGTGTTCTCAAGCAGGCAGGTCTTACTAACATCAGTGCAGGATTTGGCATGCACAACATGTAGATATAGGGAAGGTATGTGATTAAGGAAGAGAAACTCCAGTATATTTAACTGGCTTGCAAAAGGCTTTGGAAGAAGAGCTCTACCTATTAKGGAGGACTCTCAACTCTTACAAACTCTTACTTATTTCCTCTGAGAGATTTAAAASCCAAACTGTAGCCTTTGGACAACTAAAGTTCAAAACAATGTGCTACATACACTGCTGAATGCTTGGCAAAGTAAGTGAAAACAAGACYGAATAAATCTCAGGAACAGTAAAATGGAAGCAGGTGTGTAAGAAAAAACATTCCTATATGGTTGGATGTATTGTTACATAGTTGCATCACACCTCTTCATTACCCCGTGGATGYCCCATTCCTGGAAGTGTTCAAGGCCAGGTGGRATGGGGCCCTGAGGAACCTGATCTATTGAGTGGCATCCCTATCCATGACAGAGGGGGYTGGAATTAGATMTTCCAAYCCAAACCATTCTATGACTCTGTGATTCATTAAAGTCTGTTCTTGTTATGCTTTATTAGTACTGGACTTATTGCACAAAAATAGATGAGGAAATTCCTTCCAAAATTACCCATTTCTGTTCACACTGGTTCATTTYATTAGAGTGAGAAATGGCCCTAGATAAAATGCATACTAGTATAAACAGCTAAGTAAAACTAATTATAACAGGATAGGAATTTATTGTAAGGTATATACCTCCAAAGCAAACCTTTAAGTTTCAAGAAATGCATCCTGACAAACTTCTTAGTCTCTGGAAAGATAATTAAAGAGAAAAAAACCCAAAAATATAAATTTTTCCATCTGTAATCTCCTCCCCTCCCCTTCCTTTCTGGGAATTGTCAGTGCTGGAGCAACCTCAGAAAGAAGCCAGAAGGACAATTACCTCTTGCCTTACACCACATCTGAGTCTTGAGCTGAATTCCACCTTGTTTTGCACTGACAGTATTTCACCTTTGTCTGCAGGCATCTCGGCAGTCACTGTGCTACATACAAGACAGGAGAAAACAGAATCCTCCAGATCTGAATGGCAATTCCTTCCATATGTTCACACACACACTGCCACCTGCCCAACTGCGAGTAAAAGGTGCATGTTGGCACCAAAGAGAAAGATGGCACCAAAGAGAAAGAATGATTGAGTATTACCACTGAAAAACACCCCTGCTATGTTCAACCTCCAAACCCTTGTGATGCTGTCARTGCAGTCTAAAGTTTCAACAGCATCTGTATGAGACTACACTGAAGGATCAGAGCAAGCTGGCATCTCCAGCCACAGTCCCATGATGTGCACAATGCCAAAGACAGTGCTGTGAACCAACCCTTAGCAAAGCAGCCCCTATGTGGGGACTTGTCCGGTATGCCAAATGGAAGGGCACATTTCACTTACTGTCCTGGGAGGCTCAACACACCCCTGTCCTCGCTAGACAGAGGGCTGGACACAATTTCTGACCCACGCTTTCCTGCAGCAGCAGAAAAAGAAATTCTGCCACACACAAGAGGTGAACACACTTAAGTCTTGTAGGACAGACATACATGTTGCTCCTTGTGTAATCTACACTATGGACAAGATGATATTTCCACAATTGCCTTTTTAAATGTAACATTTCATTAGAGCACAAATGCAAGTACTGAAATGTTGCTCCTGATGAGTAAAATGCTGGCTCTTCTGTGACTGTTTCTCTTTGCAGCCATTTCACTGCCCATATCCACAGAAAAAATGGCACAGAAACAAAGCACTCAAAAGCTTTACAAAACACAGGACATCTGAGAAGTCTGAGCAACCCAAATTACATTTGCAGAGGGCAAGCTCCACAGTTTCGTAAGCAGCAGCAGCATGAGACAAAACTGAACAGCTCTGTTCCCCCTTTAAATGTCTTTTATGAAATGGCTATTAGACCAGCTAAAAACATGAAGTAGGTACTTCAGTTTGGCCCCTGGAGATGGATGTGTCCACTTTTGTTAAAACAGGCTTCATTTCAAGCTGCACCACAGCACACTACCACAGGAGTCTATTCCTGTGGTTGCTGAAGAAAGCAAAATGCTGAGGGACATGAAGAGAAATTTAGCCTACTTGCTGTCTGCCAGACTGGAACAAATGGACTTAGGAATACTTCTAAAAGAGATGCAAACAAAAATAAAGCCTCTCACAGCATTTTAAAAGGCCTGTGTTTACAATAGCTGTGTAATACAAGGATAAATCTGCCAAAGACAAAAAGGGAAAAAATTAAAATCTCTTGGCTGTTTTGGAAGATGATAGATAGGGAAAAGGCAGACAAAAGATTTCTCTCTCTCTCTGTAGCACAGCTGCACAAGTAAAACATTTCCTAGCTAAGAGCACTGTATTTGGTAACTAGCCTTTTTTTTTTTTTTTTTTTTTTAATGTAAAGCTTCTGGTTGTTCTCATCCAGAGTACCAGACTAGGCAAGATGGACAGTGAGGGGCAACCGGAAGGAGAGCAGCCTCTGGGACAAATACACCGTTTGGCAGGAGAGACTGGTTTTGTGTCAGTGACTAGAAGTGATACTTGAGCCAACCACGTGAAGATACAAAACAAGCAGAAGAA
This sequence comes from Alauda arvensis, assembly GCA_902810485.1. Lineage (NCBI taxonomy): Eukaryota > Metazoa > Chordata > Aves > Passeriformes > Alaudidae > Alauda > Alauda arvensis. Next base: position 929,196 of record CADDXX010000198.1, on the reverse strand, counting down.
ACTCTGGCATTGCTCTCCAGGGCATGGAGATCACACAGGCCAGTGGCAACAGGTGAGAGCACTGGAAACTACCTTGCCACTAGGCAGATGGTGCCTGGTGAGACTGACCTGCTCACCTGCGTGGCTGCAAATGCTAATCACTCACACATGGTACAAATCTGAACCACAGACACCACTGGGCAGCATCCTGTAATGGGGCTGTATTTATTAGCTTCAGGTTTTACAAATAACCAGTTCACTTCCTTTACCTATGGAATATTTGTGAAGCCAGTAATGTACAAAGTCTATGGCACCAACAGCTAATATTAGGAAAAGACTGATTTAAGAAATGAATGTAAGCAAAAGGCTACCAAAATCCCCAAAACACAGACATACATTTAAACAAATGTCCATAAAGAAGACAAGTGGTAATGTCTAAACCACTGCACTTGGCTTCTCAGCACTGTCACCTGCCTCTGCTTTAACAAGTGCTTCCACAGAAAGTTAGACCAACTTTAAAAATTTCTATTAAGAAATACACTCTTAATCCATATGTTTAAAGCAAATACTCACTTGCCAGTTTCAGCAAAGGCTACATGTGCCTGTAACTTTCTTAATTCTTCGTCATGGTATCTGACTGCTATGATTTGTAGTCAACATTTGTGGTAGTTTTACCATTCAGCATGTAAGCAGAAATATGTGAGCCATCTAGATCCATCCTGAGGGACTGGCAGAAGGTAATGTGAAGGTTTCCAGCATGGTTCAATTTCATCAGCTTCTTTCAATCCCCTGCACGTTCAGGGCACATGCTGCTGCCATGCATGTCACTGCCAAGTGGCATTCCCAGCTGACAGTCATATGCCAGATCCTGAGTGATGCAGAGTGAGGGCACTAACTTGATCTTCCTTGTACCTTCCCATTAATGGCACACTAAATTCCTTTGCCACTGAGATTAGCAAACAAGATGTAACTCACTCATAGTTTGCACAGTCTTGAAAGCAGAGGGGATTTTGGTCAGGTGCAAGAGCTGGAGCAGCATGTATTCTCCTTGCCATGCAGCATAGAGGGAGAGTTGGGAGCTATCTTGGTGAGCTTGGCATGCATAGATGCCGGCAAAATTAAATTCACAATTCTTTAAAACCTTCTCAAGCCACCCTTACAACAGAAAAATCAATACTGCCCTTTATGGCAGGTTCTAGAAAACATTCTCTGTTAACTGTGAAACATAAACTGGCAACCAGACAGGCCAAGGGTTTTATTTACAGCAGCAGTTCCTGAAAAACTGTTCTCTCCAGCAGTCTCAGACTTCCCACTAACAGCCCACTCAATCCCCAGCATGCACACCAGCAACCTTTATGAACACAAAACAAAACAGAATAAAGCAGGGTTTTGTCAGAACAAATCCTGTCTTGCTGCAACTGTCCACTCAGTTACTCTGTTCTCCTCTAACAAAACAAGCAACTGCATCCCATAAGAAAGAGCAAAATAACTTCCTGCCAGCAAAATTCAGGCATATTGCTTTGCATGGGCAAACCTGGTGGCTTGCATGCTGCAAGTGCAGTAGAGTGCATAAGTTCACATGCACTACACACATCAAGCTGCATTTCCTGACAAACATCAGGCAGCACCAGGTAGCCCTTGCACTGTCCATTTTAAATTTTTGCTATTTAGCTGTAGTCCCTTTCTCCTCAAGGTATTACTAAGACCCCAGCCTCAAAAAGACTTTGCTGACTATTGTTCTCTCCTCTTACTAGGAAAATACTATTGCTTTAACCCTGCCTGTGGGGAAGGGTTTTTTTGTGTCTCACTTCCACCACAGGGTAGCTAGATGTACAGTCAACATAATCAAGACAGACTATTGCAAACTGCACCATTCCAGAGGGCACTGTAGTCTCCTGTACAGAGAATCTGGTTCAAAATTTGGTTTTCTCTTGAGAGATTTATACCAAAATACAGTAAACTCCCTTCAGGAAGCACTAGTCTTGAGCCACATGGCTTTTGAGGAAAACTCAGTTTTAAAGCTACACCTCATCCTCCCAACCTAAATTCCACTGTGACATGAAATCACCAGATTGTCTGGTGCACTGGACAGTTCATTCCATCAGATGATCTCTGACTTGAGGGACTGGAAACTTCTCTGCATTTTTGTTGTTTTCATCCTTCTCTTATTCTTTTTCTGAAGATATTACTCACACCTATTCTTCAGAGTTCTCAAGCAAAGTAGATTTTCAAAACTTGAGGGCTTTTTCCCCTCCCCAGTACATTCTGATAATGAACTACCCCAAAACTTGAGTCAGCAGTGCCCTGGCAGCCAGGAGGGCAAACTTTGTCCTGGGGTGCATCAGGCCCAGCATCACAGCCAGGCAAGGGAGGGGACTGTCCTGCTCTGCTCTGGAGCAGCTTCACCTCGAGTGCTGGGGGCAATTTTGGGTCCCACAACACAAATAAAACACAAAGGTAATATAGAGCATCCAAAGACGGGCCATGAGGATGGTGAAGGGTTTGGAGGGAAAGCCATATGAGGAATGGTTGAGGTCACTTGGTCTCTTCAGACTGGAGGAGACTGAGGGGAGACCTCACTGCAGTTACAACTTCCTTGTGAGGGGAAGCAGACAAGCAAGTACTGATTTCTGCTCTGTGGTAACCAATGACGGGACTCCAAGGAAAAAACATGAAGCTGAATCAGGGGAGGTTTAGATTGGATAGCAGAGAAGGTTCTTTGCCCAGAGGGTGGATGGGCACTGAACAGGCTCCTCAGGGAAGTGGTCATAGCACCAAAGCTGAGAGAGTTCAAGTGTTTCGACAATGCTCGGGCACATGGTGTGACTCTTGTGGTGTCTTGCACAGCAAACTGTCCTCCTGCAGTTTCTGCCCTCAGAGCACAGAAATACTGGTTTCTTACAGCAGCTGATCATAACTGCTGCTTTTCACTGTTGATATAAAACACTGGGACCATTGCACACTGCAGTCAACTTCTAAATGCAAACTTTGGTTTTTAATGCTACAACTATAGCCTTAGCAGAGAAAGCAAATTACCCAAAAAAACCGAGTAAAGGAGTGGTTTACAAAATAAAACCTTTTCTCAAGCAACTCCTATACAGAAATTCTGCCACACACAAGAAAGTCCAGACAGCACCTGCCTACTCTTCTGAATACCAGACAGATGGTRTGAGTATCAGGTGTCTGCTCTACACTTCTATCAGATCCAATAAATAATACACAACTTATGCAGAATATCAGTTTCATTCTGTTCCTACTTACTTAAGACTGCACTGCATGCATTACCTTATCTCTAGCTGAATGCAAAACATCTGCCCAAACCCATCACTGGAGACTGAATTAAATTTCCTTGGCAGTAATATTATTATATATGTAGCATGTATACCTAGTGCTGTCTTTTCTGTTTTCTATCTTAAGCATCTTGGAAATGTAAAAGCAATTCAATTTGTCGCCTACTCAAATACTTTCTACCAAATAATCTAATGAGTCAAACCATGTGAAAAATGGTAATGTCTCTTTCTTTTGTCAGTCCTCTGACAGAAACCAGGAAAAAAAATACATTCCACACAACAAAACCAAGGCATAGTTTCTCAAATAGCATGTCACACTAGCAGAAATTTTACTTTGACATCCTCCTGAATTCTCAATTCCTTATAGTATAGTCATACATTCAGTAAAATGCAATTCTGTTATTTTTGAGAAAGCACCTTGCACAAGTAAAGTATAATTAAAAGTAGTGCAGCATTTAACAGAAATGAAACCAGAAAGGATCACATTTGAACACAAGGGAAAACTGCCAGACCGCTGATGGCTGTGAGAGTCTTTCAAAGTGGTCATTAAGCAGAGACAAAAGGTGAACCAAGCAGATGAAAATGACCTATATAACTTAATTTACTTGACTTCCAATAAAACTTCAACAATATACCTCATGCCTTGGGGATAAGGCATTAATTCTCACAAAAGCATTATGCAATGGGAACAGTGGACCTTCCTGATGCATGAGCAGGACCTTCCTGACAGAGAGCTTTGGCATAAGTCATGGGGCCTGTGCTGGTTTTGGGCCAGGCAGAGTTAATTTTCTTCACAGTGGCTGGTAAGGGGCTGTCTTCTGGATCTGTGTTGAACACAGGGTTGATAATAGAGACAGTTTTGTTTTTGTGAAGTACTGAGTCCTGAACAACAGACCCTGAGCCAAAGCTGACCTCTAGATAAACCTTGCAACCAAATGTTATATGATATTTGTATCCTCTCATTAGCAAAATATGCATGATCATTAGCATCATGATATTTGCATCCCCTCATTAGCGGGATATGCGGTGTGATAAGAATGAATTTATCTTTCTGTGTTTAGAGGCTGGACACGGCCATGAAATCAGGCATCTGGCCTTGTCTGGAAGTATATGGTCAAAGCTAACTCCCTTGGTTCCTCCTTGAGTGCTGGCCAGGCTTTGGGTAGAACCCAAGAGAAGGATGAAACCAGATGTTTCTGCAGTAGAAGGTGCATAAGCTTGTTTATTCCACAATATAAAAACTGGCCCCTCTCACAGTGAAGATGGAAATCTCTCTTACAAGTGGACGCACTGTGTAGGATTTCCCAGTTACCAGGAGTGGCTCTCCAGTCCTTCAGCGTGACCAGGGCTCCCCAGCTGTGTGGATTTGGATGTTGGTAAAGTACTAGGGTAACTGGTGATGTGTCTGTCTTAATCACTATAAGCAATCTTTTGTAGTAATGATTAAGTGCATGGCTTAGCTTATCCTTTTGTAATTCTCTGCAGTGTTGAACTATAGTAAATTACACTTCCTCTTTGAAGTTTGTATGTGTCTCTTGTACTGACCCTGCCCACTGTCAAAATGTGTTGCTGAGCAGGGCTTTTTTTGCTTTTCATACTTTTATGCTGGTGAGGAAGTTGAAGGTGCATGGGAGGTTGGGAGGAGACACAGCTGGGACAGGTGACCCCAGCTGACCAAAGGGATATTCCAGACCATGTGACCTCATGCTCAGTACAAAAAGCTGGGGAGAAGGAGAAAGGGAGGAACATTTAGAGTGATGGCATTTGTCTTCCCAATTAGCCTTACACATGGGGCCCTGCTCTCCTGGAGGTGGCTGCCTGCCTGTGGGAAGCAGTGAAATAATTCCTTGTTTTGCTTTCCTTGTGTCCATAGCTTTTGTTTTCCCTATTAAACGGCCTTTATCTCAACCCATGAGTTTTCCAGCCTCCTTCTGATTCTCTCCCCAGTCTGGCTGATGGGGGAGTGAGTGAATGGCTGTGTGAGGGTCAGCTGCTGGCTGGGGTGAAATCATGACAAGGGCCTGGGTCCAACCCTCCCAGTTGCTGGTTGGCTGTGAGGAAGCTTTTACACCAGCTGGAACTGCAGACCTCTGTTCAGCCCAGTACCAGAAACACTTTACCTAGGACAAAAAGTGCAAGACCAGAGGAAACTCATTGCACCTACAAACTGCAGTGTAAAAATCTGACAAGCCACAAAAACCCCAGAGGAATGTTAAGCTTCTCCACACAAAAGCCCTCTGCACAGCCTGGATGTTCCCATCTATTACCCCCCACCCCCTATTAAAGCCACCAAAGGCTGCCCCAATTATATGAAAATATTTGTGTGGTACCATCAAGACAACCCTGTGTGTCCTGAAAGCCTTCCTACTGACTTGCCAAGCCAGTCCCCAAACCTTGATAATGACATTTGTAGGGGCCAGGGCAGAGCATAATTTAAGCAAAGACTCCAGTTCCTTCTTCCACACAGGAGTCTCAAGAGCCACATGCAGATGCTCCTCCATCTTACTGAGAAGTCCCTTCTGAAGAATGACGGTCACCCTGATTTTTTCTGAAGAGCTACAGTCTGCAAAAAGTCATCAAACAAACAAGACACAAACAAACCTCAGCTCAAGTGAAAAAGAAAAAAAAAAAACAAGACAGACTGGCAACTCACTTGGAAAACACATCAATGAAGATCACTGCCATTAGCTGTGGAATAAAGGGCATTTGATGAAAAGAGCAGACACAAACTAATATTAAAAATTTACCCCAGCTGTGCTGGAGAGAGCAAGCAAACTTATCTTCCAACATAGCACAATGTAGACAAGTAGTGAGATTCACAAGTGGCAGTAAACAAGGAAAGAGACCAAACAGCTGATGTTTACATGTGCTCACCCAGACTTTCTGCTTTTTCAACGCACTTGGACAGTGGTAGTGCATCAAAAGTAATGAAGTAAAACACAGGGCAATCTGCTTTGCTCTCACCTTTTTGAGAGGCATATTCCTTGTGCCCCATGTGGATCTCACAGCTGCAGACAGGGCACCAACCTCAGGGCAGAGCCACAAGGGGAACTGCTGCAATAAGGGAAACCAATGCCTTCCACTGAAGGAGCAACGTCTCCTCCACAGGGAAAAAAAAGTAATTGATCCCACAGGGCCAGTCCTGAGACTTTAAAGTACACACATACATGATGGATTCATACCTCTTGGTTTCATAAAGCCTCCTGAAATGGTTCCAGGTTTTCACCTCCCCCAACTTTAGAGTATCATCCCATGTAAATACTCCTGCACCAGTTAAATGGTGTGTAAACTAAGCTAATCAAACACAGGCAAACTGTTTAATCAGTATCTAGGAGGTCAGCAGAGGTGACCAGTTTTAGAGATGCCTGACTTGAAAGAGGTCACTYAGCTTTACAAAGTTCACTATCCAACAGGAAAGCACTGAATGCTAACACACACAAAACCAAAATGCAATGGTTAACYATGCATATCTTTGATATGTGGATCTGAGCTGCTATTTTTCTTTGACTCGTGGCTAGACCAAAATAAATTTTGGCCATCTTTGTGAGACTGTTCAAATGCATACAGCAAACATGGCATGTTAGAGCAGATGAGGAGAGCTCCATTTAAGTGCAGAATRTTACTTGCAAATAAGAGGCCATGTGAATAAGCAAGCTCCATATAAATTGCCTGCTGCTGTACTTCAGTAATGCTCCACTATATCGTGGAGCTGTTCCAAAACATGACTTATTTGCACTGCTCAGTACAATGTATTATCTTGTGGTCAAAAGCAAATGGTAAATCCAAAATTACAATTTTTTTTTCCTCTGCCAGGCCATCTTTTTTCCATACATGTGAATGCCTTGATAAGAAAGACTCCTGTACATTGCTATACTGAAATAAGTCTCATTATTTCAGAATAGATTATTGAATCAGAGGAAAAAAGCTAACTGAAAGGTAGACTATTCAAGGAAGAAAACAAAAACAAAACAAAACAAAAAAAAAGCAACCAGGAAGAAAATGTTTAGAACTTAATTATCTAGTAAAACTTGCAAGCATTAATTGACTGGTGCTTCTGTTTCTGAGAGGTTAACTCACCTGTATTTTGCTGTATAGAACCATAATGTCTAATATGTTACAGGAAGGAGCCCTTGACTTTTTATGGTGAGACAAAGGGAAAAAAACCCCTACCTTTTGTGAGTTTATGCATATTGAATAATTTTTTTATCTTCACACACCCCCACAATAAGTAACTTCTGTTCCACAAAACAAGGCAGCTTTGTGAAAACAGAGTATCTGACCCAGCTATGCCCAGCCAAAACATCTTTGTCACCAATATTCCAATGAAACCACACTGCCTGTTCAGCCAACACTTGGTACTGTGCCTGATTTTTAGGCTGATGCCAAACACCAGGTCAGACAAAATGGGTGGAATACTAACTACAGTGCTTGTTTAATTCATAATATTGAGTTAAGAGAAAATTGGTCATTTATGGGGTTCTTAGCTGTACACTGCTATGAAGCAAAGCTGTGTGCAGAAAACWGGATTTCACTGAAAGAGGCTGTGGACACAAGTCTACATGCATGAGTCTTTTTTGCATATATTGGCTTGGAGGCAGTAATTTTAACCTTGTAAAGAGAATCTACACTGAAATTTGACTTGAAATCTAGAAAATTTTGAAAATATCTACCTGATAGGAGATAGTTAATAATAAATCATTACAAATACAGAACACAATACTTCTTTTTAACTTGCTTATTTCCACAATAGTTATAGTAATAGTACTTTTGGAAATCAGAGATGCAAATGTTAAACTTGAGTGGTTTGAAATTAAAACATCAGCACTCATCAAGTCTGGTAAAATTGCTAGGATACGCATATCTAGCAGAGACTATGCCAACCACATTACGGAACAGTTTCAACTGCAATTTACTGGTTTCACAATAAATGTTTGCCTCCTGGGTTTAAAAAAATTAACACTGGCACTGTAAGAGCTCAGTTTTTAAAAGCACACCCTTGTTTTCATAGYTACAGATCAGAAAGTTAAAAAAACCCMAAAAAAMCAGACATCATTCTTCTCCCTAACAGAGCTAAAAAAAGACAGTATGAAATCCAAATTCTGAACAGGAAATACTCACTTTCCTCGTTAAACATGAAAAAAGAAAGACTATAAAAAGCTTTCACTTACAACAAAATCTGAGTAAATATTTAACTTTAGAGTGTAGAGTGGCATGACCTGGTATGACTGCAGACTGCCATAGGGGACAATCCACATGATGGAAAACAGAAAACATGCCACTGCATGAGTAGTTGGGCATCTTCTGAAAAATGTGCCAGCTTCTACATTTTGAGAATAGCTCATTAATTTTTTTTCCCATCCTGCAATATTTTGCAAATTCCAAGCTATGACATTTGGAGTGTTACCAGCTAAAATATGCTGGCTCCTTATGGTGTGTTGCAGCAGATTTTGCAAACTATCACAGGGCGATGAGGGTTTCTCTACAGCTTTGGGAGAACACTTGTAACATAAATACACCCTCTCCCCTCCCTACTTAGACTGCAAAGATACCAGGAGTTTTACAGAGAATTACAGTCTGTGACTTCAGGTTTAAGGAGAGGAGACAAACAGAAAAGTTACACTGCAACACCAAGCGCATACCAAAAGCTAATCTATTCCTAATTTTGGGGAAAGGTTAGCTCTCTCATTCTAAAAACTTGCTATGCACAACTGCATGGAAGTACCTGCTGTAGCCCAGATAATGTGCAAATACCATACCAGTGTGTGGCTCAATAAAATAGAGGAGGCTTCTCACTGTTCCAGCGCTTTTCTGCACCAGCATATCAGATATCATCACTGCAACAAGGACAAAGCTGAAGATACGCCAACTGAGAAGTGTTTTCACTTCACCACAGTGTTTTCCTCATTAATGCCACTGACATCTGCACACCTATTCCCATATCACACTGGYTTATGAGCATGTTTTGATGCCTAGCCCTGACCTTCCCTCCTACCAAAAATTGTTCCCTGTCCCATCCACATCGTCCATAGAGCAAAGTTACTCCCTTCCTTTTGCACAGTATTTGTTTACAAAAAAAAAAAAAAATTGCTACCCAGCTTGTAATTTTCATAATTTTCCTCTCCTAGCACAGACACAAATTCTGAATTTCAACCTCACATCCTGTCATCCCCAGCCCAGATCTCCAACCTGTTTAGATGATTTTGAAATTTGATTCTGTGTTCCCAAGATCTTTGTGCCTCTTTATGGCCTAATGCTCTGTACAAGTGCAATACAGAGAAAAATGTGGTTTYTTCTCACACTGTATCCTACAGGAAAATACTGGATAGGGCAGATTCCAGCAGAGCCACAGCTCCCTCACCCCATAAGTCAGACATCTGCTGTGCAAGACCTCTCTTTTCTTTTTCATCTGACTATGGAACAGAACATGTATAATCATCATCATCATCCCCATGCAAATAGACTATATTATATTTAATAATACAGAATATAAAACAGAATTTCAAAATAAAATTTTATTACTTATATTATAGATCTTCTATATGTATATGTATTTATAAATAATTTTATATTTGTATACTATTAATATTTATATATCACACACCTTTACATGTTTATAAAATATAACAGCAGCTATTTTGGGTCACTACTGAAGAACCTTTTAAGTGCAGTTTACAGCTTGTAAACCACAGTCCTTGACCACATGGAAATTTACACCTGCAAAATAAATGTCTGGGTTCAGCAGAGGCATACTGGAAACTCTGTTTTTTAACTGGAGACAGGGAAGGGGGAAATAGCAACTTCAAACAAGGTAGCAGCCAAGCTCTGGCCTTTCCCAGGCAGCTGYTGTCTTGGCACGGCTCAATCTAATCTTGGCTTACAGCTAAGAGGTTATTTCCCTGCTCTCCCTGCCCACTTACTGGGTATGCCTTAGGACTACCCAACACAAGAAGCGTAGGAAAGTGACTTAGATTCGAAAATACCTTTGGCTAGAGATGAAAACAACAACACCGGTGGTCCTTTAATAAGAGTTTTATTTGAAGGAAAACTTACAAATGGTTACTCGCATGAAGGGACACTATAAGCAAATTATTGTATTYGTAAATTTTGCAATATGATACGAGAAAGAGGAAGAAAGAGGATGAGGGAGAGGGGAAGAGAAAATTAAAGAGCTAGAAGGAGAGTGAGAGAGATCACTGGTGAGAGGGGCTCTCTGATGTCCTGAAGTCCCACCCGCTGTAGCTCGCTGCCCTTTTTTACGTTGGTTGCTTCGGGCAACCTCCCGCTCCCTACCTAAACAGGGCCGGCGGTGGCAGCCAATTTATATGTAAATGAGGAGTATCGGGAGTAACAAAGAGATTACAAAGACTGCGGACCTTGCATAAGCGCGGAACACGACCGTAGTCACCTTAGCATCACTCTACCTTTAATCTAGATGATGGCAGCAACAAGGGTCTTCCAACTCCTCAGGCACACCATCCACACGTCTCATGGCGCGTCTCGTCGTGTGGCTCCAGTCGCTTCATTTAATTTCCCTTTATTTCATTTGAAACCTCTAATCTACTAGATCATGAGTGATTTTGCTTTTCTCCAGCCTTAACCCCATGAGGATAGACAGTGAAATTCGAAAGTCCTAAAACCAGTTGCTGCCAACTTTAAACATATTTTGAAAAAAACCTGCTGTATAAAATAATTATATCTTTAAGACCTTTCTTGCCTATTTCTATTGTGGAGATGCAGCTGTCTTTAGGTGAATGGACTGAACAATCAAGCTTTCAAACTATAGCACTGGTGATGCAAGAAAGCTTCATCTAGCTTGAACTAGATGAGAAATAAAATCTCGCGTACATTTGGATGTTTGATCGCTGCTATATGGTTATGTTCCTGTTTTCAAAAAATATTAGAGATTTTTTTAATGCATAACTATCCACAGTGATTGAAGACATTCACTTTACTGAAGATGACAGAGGAAAACATAAGGACAGATCTCACAAAAAAAGAAATAAAGAAATTAATGAAATAAACAAACCTGGAAATGGGGACAGGAATCTCATTCCTCCCCTTATCTCCTCCAGTTATCTTGGGTACTATTTGTAAAACACACAAGTAAAATATTCAAGGTATGATGACTGCTTTTAGGAAACAATTGCCTCGAACAATAGAAATAAAAACTTGCAGAAGGCCACAGTACTCACTCAGTGAATACCATGAACCTAACTCTGAGATTCTGCACTCAGGAGAAAACTTTTGTTCCTGCAACTTTTCACAGGACTAAAATCCTAAAATGTCCGGGTCCAATAGAACTCATGTGATGTCTCTGAGCTAACATCAGTCAAGTGAACAAAAGTTTCAGATCCTGCCTGTTGCTAAACATAAAATAAGAAAAGGGAATGAAGAGTGAAAGAACTCTTCAGCAATACAAGGACCATGATAAAAACTTACTGTGCAGAAAATGTGGAAAATAGCTGTAATTAAGAACAGCCCCTAGATCATGCAGGGTAATTTCTTAGCACACAGTCAGGCAAAGCAGAGGTTCTACAAAGATCAAACTAAACCTAGGATCTTAGATATAGGTACTTTTCACCATACGATTTTCAGAAGAAAACACAATACTGAAAGTTACCTGCTTACATCCTAGTTGTGTATGTACAACTGCGGCAAAATTACAATACATTCTCACCACGCTGAAGACACTTGTTATTTGTTTCCATTTTGAATGCTTAAGTTCAGACAGTCATACGACAAAGACCTTTTATTTACTTCAGGAAAGACACAGATGGTCAGCAGCCAGCCAGGAGTGTCATTCAGGAATTTCTGAGGTGTCATCGTTACCACAGAAGCAAGAGAGGACTGACACCCTGTAATTTCTGTCTTGCAAGAGAATCCACCAACCTGACTAGTAAATAAAGTTCATAGATCAACAAATCAGAACCAAGGTCAAGTAAATGGAGATGAAGCAGCTGGGCTCCACTTAATTATTCATAGTAAGGTTTATATCTTTTGAGTTCCTTTAACTTATTATATAAATCCATCATGAACACATTTGATACAAACTAACACTCATTTTAAAATATTTTTCACAGAAAAGGACTAGTACAGCCAATAAAGATTTGCTCTATTTTTAAGTCATTAACCTTCATCTCACCCTGTTTTACTTTGCAAAAAAGGTGTGCTGCAATAACCTTTGGAAGCAGAGTATTATGTTCAGCCAGTTACACTCGAATTACCAGATGTATAACAATCCTCAAGAGGACCAATTGCCACACACATTTCTGCGAAAGTGCCTTACAAACAGCAGTTAATTTTCACACCACCTCTGTGAGCTGTGCATTCATGGGTTATCACTCCCAGAGTGCAGATGTGGAAAAACAGTGGCATCGAGGAAATGAGTGCCAAGGTTGGGATTACATTTAAAACCTTCAGACCTCTTCTGTCTGCATTTTATGACAAACAGGGAAGGAAGGCAGAGAGGCATAAGGTTGGGAGACTGAAAATACCAAAGGATGTCATTGCTGAAACTCCAGGTCTCCATGGAGCTGCAGTGGGTGGACATATGACAGCCCAGTCAAACTGGCCCAGTCAGACTTAAGAGGTTCACTGGCCTCTTAAGGCAGGCGCAGCTGGTGACTGCCAGGTGTGAACAGCTAAGGCAGCAAACAGGTGCTGCTCTAGGAACTCATGACTATAAATCCATTATCACTGTGTGAATGAAACAGAATTATACTGCGCTTTTGAAACTATGAGTAAGTTCGATCACAGAAAACTTCCTGGTGTCATATCGACCACCATTGCATAGATGCATCAGTACAGAAGCAATATCAATACATACCCAGCTTGCTAATGATAGCTACAGAAGTACTCGAGCTGTTACAGTCTGCCCACAAGTTTTAAGTTACTTTCTGAACACCTAGCTATTTTAGTGGAATACAAAGAAAATTTCTGCTACACTCTTGAGATGAGTTAGTGGCAACAGCAAAAATAGTAACTCCATGGTGTACCCCTCTCACAACAAGTTTTACACTGCACCTAACATCCCTTCAACACTTTCTCTTAATACTCAAGCCACACAGTATCATTTTGCCACTTCTTTCATSTATTACTCTCTGGGTGCAAGGTTTTTAAACTATTAGGTTTGTTTGTTACCTATGAAGGATTTCAAAGATAAACTGAGCAAAAGGTTGAAAAATAGCTTTTTGCTCAAAGCCACAGGCAAAAAGGGAAGATGGGCACTGAGCATGACTTAGCCAGGTTGAGCACCAGGCAGAGCACAGGACACTAGGCAAGTGAACGAGCCGTGTGATTTCCAACTTTTGTGTGACTTTAGAAGTGGGCAAAACCAGGTTTAGCCAAGCCTGAAATGACTTTTGAATAAACAGCCTGAGACAACTGGAAGATCCGACCCCCCAAGGCAAATTTTTCCCAGCTTATGGTAAAGCCAGTCAGTCAGAAACAGTCTGAAACCATGCACAGGGTGCTGTGGGGCAGGCATGCATCCCCAGCGTGGTGCTGGCTGAGGTTATCAGGTTAATTGCACAACCACGTGAGTACAGCCCTGTTGGTCTGAGCTCTGAATTATATGGAGGAGGACTGAAGAAGCCATGAGAAAAACAGGAACTGGTCATTCCAGACCTGAAAACAACTTTTGGGGTTACTCTGTTTAAAGGAAAAAGTTAAGAAAAACAAGCCTAATTCCTTAGCTGAAAAAGTTGCCATCCAGAACACCACAAAGAGATGTCATCGCTTGTTTCATGCAAATTCTCACTGCTGCAACCGTGCACACTAAGTGCTTAGTCCCATTTCTCTTCAAATCAACAGAAAAAATGAAAAACATTACAGTTTGTGCCAGTTCAAAGTCAAGCTTCAGCATCTACCACACTTTTAGCATTGCAACACCACTAGCAGAGATTGTATTTCTGAGAACGGTAAGTGGAGAAATGGCAAAGAAGGCAGTCAAAAGCAAACTTCACAGATTAACAATTCAAATGTTGAAAGCCAGCCACATACAGGGATGTCACTTGTACCGAGTGTATTGTTTTGTTCCTATGACAGATCTTCACTCAATTGAATGGAAACAGCCGTACTCTACATCTAGTACTACTGAACCGCGAGCTGTGTTCAGGAGATAGTTAGAACCATTAACACTGTAGATGGCAGGTGAGTTTTAAAGTGTCATAGTTACTCCTCTGGCTGGAGAGCAGCTCTCTGTCTGACAGGTAGAACTGAACTGCAGAAAGCTCAATATATCTCTCCATCATTTTCACTCTTTTCCTTTGCACGTAACCATCCCTTCCAAGCTGACTTGTTTTCTGGCTTGCCTTATTGCTACTACATCGTCTCGGTGGCAAGCCAAGTTAGTGTGAAGCTGCCTTTCCCAGTGCTCACCCCACTGCCTATTTGGGCTGGGGACCAGGGGCACTCCTCGGAGCTCCCCTGCGAGAGATGCCAGAGGGCTCGAACCTCACGTGGGACCAAACCACAGCACTTGGCCCCCAGCCCCGTTCTCGGTGCAGCCGGCAGATGCCTGGGGCCCCAAACCACAGCCCCCTGCGCCTGCCCACCTCTATTTCAGCCGGCAGCTGGGGGTGGGAGGGGGGCGGGAGCTGTAAGGGTCACTTTTCTTTTTGAAAGACGATGCAACGCGGGGCGAGGGGCTGCGCTCCACTCCGTATGTTGTGACAAACCACTACCCCTCAAGCACCGCTGCCTCCCCCTGTCCTTCATCGGCACGCCCCGTGCAGCTCGGGGGGGTGGGGGGCACGCCGAGCCCTGCCACTGCACAGCGCTCCACGACAAGGCCGGGGGACCTATGCCTGTGCCCGGCGAAGCTTCCAAGAGAGCCCTCGGCCGCGCACAAAGAGAGAGCGAGCCAGACACGGGAGTATCGCCCGCCCCCGCGGCGGGCAGCGCTGGATGCACGCACACGCACCCCCCGCACACGCATCCACACACACGGTGCGGCCGGGCGGGTCACGTACCTGCAGGTGCCGGTCCGTGGGAGCGCGGGGCGGGCAGCTGTGCTATATCTGCCGTATTGCATGGGGGGATGAGGGCGATATCGCTCGGGGGCTGGGGCGGGGGGGCTGCTCTGCTCCCTCCGCCCTCTTCCTCCTCCTCCTCCTCCTCCCCGCGGTGTGTGCGGGGGTGTGTGGTGCTCCGCGCCGGAGGAGGCAGCGGCGGGCTCCGGCTCCTGTCAGCCACCGGAAACCGGCGCCCAGTCCCCCGCACCGCAGGAAGTGTGCAATGGCACACCCGCACACCGGTCCGGACTGGCAGCGCACCGCAGGCTGTGTGCCATGGCACCCCGCACACACACAGCACCGCAGGCTGTGTGCCATGGCACCCCGCACACACACA
>CADDXX010000198.1:855350-912306 GCA_902810485.1 Alauda arvensis | reverse complement strand
GTCAGGCAGCGCAGCCCGAGGCTGGGCACAGCACGGGACACTGAAGGACACCCAAGGGACACCTGACCTTCCGCGCCGGCAGCACAGGGCAGCAGAAACTCCCGAGGGGCTGAGGGGGGTGAAGAGGGGGTCGCCGTGCCCCTCTGCGGGGWAACAGGCAACGGGAGCTGCACTCCCTGTATTGTCGTGGGCAGGCGTGAAAGCAAGGAGAGATGCACGCGTGTGTAACGCGGAGGTTTCGCGAAGGAACATGTTCTCAGCTGACATAAAACAATGTCATTCTCAGTGTTCTGGTGGAGAGGTCTGTTGACTTCAGCACCTCAGCTACTCAAAGTGGGTGTGCCCAAACAGCTAGTACCCCATTGTTTTGTGCAGATAGAGAAGTACACGATTTACTGATACCTTTTTTTTTTTTTTTAATAGGTACCTGGCACGTGATACATATTAAAAACACTAGATAATAGGTATCTAGTGTTAATTTTATGTGGACTGTATACATGTGCATGCACATAGCTGCACACACTGTGCCTGTACGTAAGACAATAAAAACTGCAATTTGTGTGTTTTGAAAACTTTCTTAACTTGCTTGCAACTAGAGACCCTATCAGCAATATTACTCATACTGGGATTTTTTTGCAATTAATCACAGGGCTCACTGTGTGCTTGCAGCATTTTCTCTGGGTGTTGGTTCTCCCACAGTAAGTAAGCCACATGCCAAAGCAAACTCTGCTCATCTCCTCAGCTAGGCTTTTTTTACCCTGCATCACTCCAGAAGGAGACAGGCCTGGCTATCAGCCTTCTAAGCGGGCTGCTTCATGGCCCAGAGGTTTCCTTTCCTCATCCTCCTTATGCCAACATTTGCAAAACTTGAATGGGCTAACACATGCTACTAGCTACGATGGCAACAATGCTTACACAAGAGTATAATGGAGGCAATCTGGAAGTGTATTCATGCCAAAAGTAATGCTCTTTCCAGATTTGCCTGTGAGGCGGCAGGGGAATTTGGTAACAGCATTAGCCTTGCTTAGGGAAGATTGCCATCCCTTCTGCTATCATGATTTTCAGTAGGGTGTCATGGTCATGATGCTGCAACCAATGGAGGTCTATAATCAATAGAATAATCTATAATCAATTACATAATCAAGATTTTAGTAATAGACTCCTAAAGATGAAGAACCCTAACAAAAGGAGTAATTATTCCAAGGAGTGAAGGGAAAGTTTGCCTCCATCCATCATGATAAATACATGCCACCCTGATTTTACATGCCACATCTTACTTTTAAGGCAGGGACCTGTAGTCAAAGCACTGGCATCATTAAGAAAAAGACCATAACCTTTCTGGACTCTGCTGTGCCCACAAAATCCCTCCAGGGACAGGAATGGTCTGATTTTCAGGAGTATGCCCCCACAGTAYGGCACAGGCCATCAAACACACCTCCTGGGTCAGTGGCTGCATGGGATGGGTTGTATTGGTTGGGGCTGCATGGGTTGAAACCAGTGCCCTGTTTGTGTCTGAGATGGGGCTGCTGAGATGAGCTGTCTTTTAAAGACCTAGCAGTTACACTTYCACAAACAACAATAAGGAATTCCTGAGGAGGAGGATTGCATTCCAAACAAACACTCCTCATTTCTGGGAGTCCTATAATCAAACACATCATCTGCAGTCAGGAAATACAAAAGGGCTTGCTCTTCATTGTTGGTCTTTAGACTTGATCTCTGCTTTGCATTATTTTTCTTTGTTCTTCTCTACTTCTGTCATGCTCTTCTGTGGCCACAGGGCAAAGTAGCCTCCAAGCCTCCCTCCTCCTACCTTCTCCTCCACCTCTTTCTTCTTCACTTCTTCATTGTTAGGAGCAGCCACAGGTCAATGCAATATCACACAATCACTAGGTTGGAAGAGACCTTTGAGATCATTGAGTCTAACCCATGTCCCAGCACCTCAACTAAGCCATTGCACATCCAGGGATGGTGACTCCACCACCTCCCTGGGCAGACCATTCCAGTACTTTATCACTCTTCATAAAAACTTTTTCCTAATATCCAACCTGTATTTCCCTTGGTGCAGCTTGAGACTGTGTCCTCTCTTCTCTCAATTGCTCCCTGGGAGAAGAGACTGGCCCTACCTGGCTACAGCCACCTTTCAGGGAGTTGTAGAGAGTGATATGGTCACCCCTGAGTCTCCTTTTCTCCAGCTCCCTCAGCAGTTCCTCACAGGGTTTGTGTTCCCAGCCCCTCACCAGCCCCGTTGCCTCCTCTGGACGCGCTCAAGCGTCTCAAGGCCCTTCCTAAACTGAGGGGCCCAGAACTGGACACAGCACTCGAGGTGTGGCCTCACCAGTGCCCAGCACAGGGGAAGAATGACCTCCCTGCTCCTGCTGGCCACACCATTCCTGATCCAGGCCAGGATGCCCTTGGCCTTTTTGGCCACCTGGGCACACCCTGGCTCCTGTTCAGCTGCTGTCACCAGCACCCCCAGGTCCCTTYCTGCCTGGGCACTGTCCAGCCACACCATCCCCAGCCTGTAACGCTGCAGGGGGTTATTGTGGGCAAAATGCAGGACTTGGCACTTGGAATTACTAAACTTCATCTTATTGGACTCTGCCTATCCATCCAACCATTCCAAGCCTCTCTGCAGAGCTGTCCTACCCTCCAACAGATCAACAAACTCTCCCAGCTTAATGTTGTCTGCAAATTTACAATTGAAAGACTCAATACCCTCAATCCATGTTGTCAGTAAAGATATTGAATAGAACTGGCCCCAGCACAGACCCCTGAGGGACACCACTGGTGAGCAGCCCCCAGCTGGATGCAGCACCATTCACCACCACTCTCTGGGCCCRGCCATCCAGCCAGTTCTTAATCCAGCAGAGTGCTCCTGTCCAAGCCACGGGCTGCCAGCTTTTCCAGGAGTGTGCTCTGGGAGACAGTGCCATAGGCCTTGCTAAAATCCAGGTACACAACATCCACAGCCTTTCCTACATCCACCAGGTGGGTCACCTGGTCATAAAAGGAGAACAGGTTGGTTAAACACAATCTACCCCCCTAAACCCATGCTGGCTGACTGGGTCTGATACACTGGCCTTCCTATAGGTGCCATGTGATGGCACTCAGTCATTCACTCTGCAGTCATGAATTAAAAAGAGGGTTTGAAAATACTTCACAAACCTCTGATATGGTTGATAGGTTATTGTGCCCTATTTTCATCACATGGTGCTACACAGGGCTGTAATTGCATTACAGAAGCTTCTGTTTCACATCATATGCTCTGTAGAAGAGCTCAACTAGGCCTAGTGCAGCATCACCAGCACTTCAGTACAGAATTGCAGCTCTGGATTAGCTCATTTTAGATCACTGCCTCTGTTGGTAACTACACTGGGAGGGCAGCAATTGTGTGCACCAATGTTCCCAAGCAAGAAAACAAGGTTTTCTCCAGGAAAGAAAGTTGCTGGTAATTGGCCCAACAGGACTGTGCTGGCTGCTGCAGGGTGGACGGACAGAGAGACTGTCCTGCCTCTGCAAAGCCGAGAGACTGCTGTGGTGAGGAGTTATTGCTGGCTGCTTCTCCTCCTATTCCTCACTTGGAATAAAACACATCCAGGCAGACATCTGACTTGGTAAGTATGGACACCTGCTGGAGGTGCTGAGCATCTCTCCATGGATGGTCCACATGTCTGGTAAGGCAGCTGGCTCCTGTCATTAATGCAGTGGGCTGAGAAAGAAGGTCTGGTATCACATCCTCATCCTAGAACTAGCATGGATTTTTTTTTGTGATCTCTTGCAACTCACTAACCCATGTGCTATGACCTTTCATGACCCACAGCAGGCTGTGTGGCAAGGGTGAATTGTCACACTCCAGATGCCAGTGCCAGGAAAGCTAGGGCTCATAGTGCTCAGTGGAATCTCGTGTTCACCCCTCCAGTACCCTAGGCAGCCATCCCATTAACATCCATGCCACCAGCAGACCAAAAACAATGGGCAAAAGCATGCCAGATCCTACAAGAACTGAGCCTTCTTCAGAGAAACACTGCCTGTGAAATACAGTGTACAAGCTACCAAACAGGAGGGAAAGGAATCACCATTCTCCTGATTGTCTGCTTAAAGAGAGGCCCAAAGGTCGAGGCTGAAAAGTCACAGCCCACTTGTCGTTGGTAAGTGACAGTGACATCAGAGCAGAGATGATACCACCTCACAGAAAACATGCAGACAACAAGTGACCATGTAACTTTGTTGTGAACTGCTCAGCTTCCCCAGCATCCCTCCAGCACCACATCGGTCAAGCAGGAACAGAGCAAACTTGGCTTTTCCCAGGGATGTCCTCCATGAGATAAGATGTGCACTGACTCAGTCTGGGCCAGTTTCCCTTTTGTTACGGGCTGACAGGTCAGCTGGATTCTACTGAGTGGTTTGTTTCTGATGCCCAGCTCTGCCCTTCCTTTGACCCAGGCAGCAAGGAAGCTGAGTCAGTCTGTGCCCTGGCCATGCTTTCTCTCTCCTGCCCAGCTGAGCAGGGTGTGCCAGCACCCACACAGACTCTCCATCAGCCCCCACCACCAGTCATGAGCCTTACCTGGTGCCAGAAGTTTTGCCAGCTGAAACAGAAAGGTGAAACACCATTCCATGTGAAATTCCCCAGCCCTCACAGCAGGAGGAAAGCTGGCCTGGGAGGTGATAAACAGACTGGGAGGAAGACAGATGCAATCAGAAAATACTTTTGTTTTTAGCAGAAAGCTGGCCATACACTAAGGACCTACCACTAGAGTAGCTGGGATGAGAATGATAAATGAAAAAGGCCAAGAATGGTCTGTTTGACCAGGTGTAGGTTTGAAATCAGAACTAATTGTGTCACAGGAAGAAGGGCAGGGTTAGGCCACTGCCGCTACAGGATGTCTACTCCAAGGGCTGCTCATCATGGCTGGAACCAGCCAAATGCAGATCATGAACTAGATTTTAAAGGTATGTTTCTCAGAGGAACATGTGCCAAACCAAACTAGCTCCTGCTGTGCAAGAAGTTAAGCTGGAACCACTTTTGAGTCAGGAAAAATTCCTGGCACAACCAGTATCTTTCTGATAAAGATAATGAAAAATATTTCAAAGATATTGAAAGATACTGAAAAGGTATTTCCTGCTGGAAAACGCCGCCACTTGAAAAAGCAGTAGTTAAGAGATTAATTTTCCTTTTAGACTTCATGACACAAGAAAGACTTTACCTCATCAGTTAGCTGGAGCATGGAGAGAGTAGTATCTGGAAGGTCCCAGAAAGTCCGAGAAGAGCTCAGTACCTGGCCAAACCTTGTGGTGTCCCACAGTGCCTCTTCCTCCTCTGTAGCCCTGTGAGGTAAGCCTGTTTCAGGCAGCCTTCCAACATGCAGGCAGACAGCTGGTTCTTCACTGAGGCTTCCTCCACCTCAACATCTGTTGGAAAGGAACGAGCACCAAAAATCTGGGGAGCCAGCCTCCCACTCCAAAAGCCTGTTTGTTAGTCTGAAATACTGCAATCCCCTCTCAGAGAATTAAGCAAGAGCTGGACCCACCTGGCTGACACACTTCTCTGGGTGAAAGGGCTCAGCTGAACAGAAACAGGTGTCTGCAAGTCAGTACTAAAGGGCTGGTTCCCTCATGGGATATCAGTGATCTGGAAGGGCAGAGCAACAGGTGGGTCTGTGGGGCAGTGCAGCTTACAAACACACAGCTATGAGGACTCAGAGTCAATGACAGAAGGTGGGTGGCAGTTTCCTCCATGAATGCAGGAAGACAAATGGTCTGGCTTGCAGAGAACTGGTGTGACAAGTAGAGCTGGGGTATTGCAACACACACCTGGGATACTGGTGGTTAGAAAATAAGAAGTCCTTCTCTCATGATGGTGCAGAAAGCATTGTTTCCCTGTGCTTTCAGTAGCAATGTAGCAGAAAGGCACTGGTGTAGGTAGGGTCAGAATGAAAGCCATTAAGCACCTCCCTGAACACCAGCTTTCTGGCACTAAACTGGTATGCTAGTATTGGGAAGTTCCTTGGAAAATTGCAAATAAATATGGAAGTGAATAAGTTGCTTGTCTGTTGAGTTGCTGTTTGGGTATTTTTTTTTTAGGTTTGCTGTGTGAAACACTGGAACTGTAATGTTTGAAAAGCAAATTCATTTACTAAGGTAATGCAAAGCAGTATCAGAATATGATCCACTTGCTTAAGAATTGTCCTTAAAGAGGAAGATCAAGCAGGCAACTTCTCCCTCATACCCCACAGCTTCTATTTATGTAAGGAAAGGTTTTTAAAGCAGAATCTGTGAAGCGTCATATCTGCATTCCTGGAACATCTGTAATTAAATACACACAATATTTCAAAGCAATGCACTGCTGGTTAATTTGCCCTTCACTTCCCTGCCAGTCCAAAAATTACTTGCAGGGGGCACTACATGATGCTGTAAGATTTCATCACTTTTGGAGATTTCCGAACAAACTCACTTTTAGTCGACCATGGCCCTTCATCTCTGTTGGTCATTCACCACAGCATCTAGTTGTACACTTCTCAGCAGTATTTCAACACTTGTGATCCTGCTTTTAACACTGACCCAACATCACTGCTCCATAGGTCAGAAACAAGAGTACTACAAGGATCCACAAGAGAGGACGGCACTCTTCATTCTGGGACACTAACAGGACATAAGCCCACAAGGAGCCTGATTCAAACAGGAAAGCTTGAGGAGAGTGGTCTTCTGCTCCAGCCACCTGGGCTGCTCGCAATTCCTCTACTGGATTGCTGGGACAGGTGTTGCAAATACTGCTCTGCCTGACCAGGGCAGGGCAGACTTACACAAGTGCATGAGGAGGATTTTTCTGGTCATGTAGGTAAYACCGGGCTGAATTAAAAGGATTGCCAGACAAGGAGTGTCTGACCTTGTCTCTGAAGTAGAAGGTTATGTGGGACAACCTGAGGACCAGGGATTCAGCCACCACAGTGCACTGTAAAATTTTGTCTTTTCTCCAGTAATTGCTGATTACCAGAAAACTCCTACCCTTCTCAAACTCCCTTTGGAGATTCGACATCCAGCCTATAGCACATATGAGGGCATGCTCATTATCCTTTAGACATCCTGAAGGAACGTGGGGGAGTAAGTACCAGTACTTAAGACCACCCAACTCACAGTCACTGGATTTGTTATGACTGCAGTTATTCATCAACTCGTAAAAAAAGAAAAAGAAAACCAGCACAACAAAATACCTAACTTCAGGTCAGAGCTAGGATCAAAGTGAGTTAGAGTGTGATTGATGAAATACAAAGCAGATAACAGCTTATGAAACTTAGAGACAGGGTAATGCCCAGGAAAACCACCCAGCTTCTAGGTCACTTTTAAATTTTTCATACCCTGTCTGGAGCAGCTAACAATCTGACAGAAGAAAACCTGTTAGTTTTTCTCACTGAGAACCTCAGAATATCATGTTAGGCAGCTGCCTTTCCTTCCTGTGCATGATGCCAAAGAAAGCAATGCGGACATCACAAGGATGCTTCATATTTACACCCAAGCATATCAGAGCAGAACTAACTTTCTGCTGGTTCTTCCTTTGTTAGGCTGCAACTAACAATTAGTGTTAACACAGAAGAAAGCATGTGAAGATTAGTCCACAAGGTGCCTTTGGAAATTCTATACTGCTTCATGAGAGGCTTGAAATACCCTTGAGAATCCAGTCTGTGTGTTTTCAGAGTTGTCACCACACAGCTCTGTTTTGTATCAAATTCCTGTGGGTTTTGGTAGAACAGGATGTATCTGTGGCAACAGCAGGTGAGTGTCATCTCTTGCATGAAATATACAGGTGAAGAAGAGTAATTTAAACAAAAGCCCGAATGAGTATGGAAAAAGTGTGTAATAACAGCTCAACCAGAAACCCACTTAAAAGCAAGCAGGAGACCTGGCACTACAAAAGCCCGTTAATTATATGAGGGAGATTTGTCTGAATGTACAGTGTGTACTTTCTCTATATAGGATAAGGACAGTGGGCTGTTTCTGTCTAAGAAACCATTTGGTCTCCAGCCTGTAGCCTCAAGTTATTCCCTAATGTTCTTTAAAACACAGAGAGTGGCTTTAAACTGGATCATGCTCCTCACCCATTCACACTGCTAGCTATGAGTTCCTGGGCTCACAAAAGGGAGTGGCTCTCTGGAAATGACATATGAAGGCTGTAGCAGACCTGCAGTGCATCCATTTCTGTTCCCCTCAACACTGGGCTGTGAGGGCACAATTCCTATTTTACAGGGTGCCTTAAAGAGCTCCCAGTGCAAACACAAAAAGATGGAGGGTGGGGAAAATCTTTGCAATGACAGGACTGGAATCATGCAGGAGCTGAGTGGAAGTCCTGGGGCTATTTCCAGCCTTTCACACAGTTTCCCATCTGTAACAGGCTGACAACAGTCTCACATGTTGTGCCTTTGGGGGGGGTATCTCCTTTTCTTCAAAGAGAAGTAAATAACAGCAGAGAAGGTTGTAAATATGAAGATGGAGCATTATTTACTGAAGACATCTGACTGTCACTGTCACAGGAGCATTTATTCCTCTGGAAATGAAAATAACCGAGACAGTGTTTCCTCCCAGCCTGGGATGAGGCAACCATGGTATTATTTTCTTCCCTCCCTTTTTGGCCTGGTAAATTTCAAAGTTTGAGAGACCTGGTTCCATGAATAGATGTGACCTAGACATTGCTTTTACAGTAGTCTGGATCTCAAAATTCCCCTCTATCATATTGAATTGTTTAGTAGAAATAGTAAGATATATATAAAGAAATAGCTGATGACACTGTTCTGGAGAAAATATTATGAATATTTTCTTGGGGAAAATATGTTTCTGGGTGAAAAAATCCATCACACTGATTTTGTGTTATTTGTTCACCTAATACTACATCTCACACAAACTCACAATCAAAGATGTGACAAAGATCACATTGAAGATAATGGTATTGTATTTTTCCCCTACACTGCTAAAACTTCAACCATTGATGAAAAGACCTGCTTTCAGAGTTGTTGCTCATGCCAAGTGACCCCAATCAGTGGGAGAAAGTGACAACAGGGAAACAAGCTAAGAATTAATGTTCACATTTAAGAAATTTGATAGAACCCGCTTTTCCTTCCTTGCTTCACTTGCTAGTGAGGTAACCATAAAGCTTGAGCTCAACCATGCTATGCCAAAAGAGTGTGCACACTTCTCTGCCTCCTTGGTAGTTTGGTTCTAATGTGTAGGCTTCCCAGTCCAACCTTGTAATCATAATTTCATTGCATAAACCCTCTTTTAGCACTGAGTAGCAAATGGCAGACACATCAACTGCTGCACACAGATATGGACAAGGGACTTCACCTTTGCAATGTCCAGTACCTTCTGTGCACCCTTCAGGGCTCAGCTATCACTTACAGCCCTGCAGCCTTTTGTGTCAGTCTTTCTCCTTTCTCCTTCCTGTGCTGTTGCCTGGGCCTTCCACTTACAAATCTCAGTAGATTCTAATAGAAAGCAACTGCTCGTAATCCAAGAATCTCATATTTCTTCTCCTTGTGTTTCCTATCTGTTTTGTAACTTTAGTTTGTATTAAGGGGGGAAAGCAAGAGTTAGCAAATAGAAAAGTAGATAATAATAATGTAAATAACCCGCAAGCATTACCAGCCATAACTATGGAGTGGAGTGACTGACACACACCACCTGTGACTGCTTAAATGTGATCCTGTCAGCACTGACAGGATCATATACAGGAACAACAAAGGGGTAGCTTGGCTGGGTCCTAATGCCAAGGGCAGAGTTGACAGAGGAGGAAGCCTGACAACAATAATTATACTCGCTCTCCTCATCTTCACTACTTGCTGACTCTGGAAAGGACACTCTTCTGGGGGCCACACTGCTTCACTTCTTGGCTGGCCACTTGTCAGGCACTTCCTCCTCTTTCTATTCTTTTTCCCCTACAGTAACAACAAGTTGATGTGTAGACCCCACTGATAAAATTCCGTGCAGGTAAACCTGTCTCAAGAGGTGTGATGATATACTGCCCCCAGACAGTTGGCTAGGTCTGGGAGAAATGGTGGGAAGCAGAGCTACAGCCACCCCCCCAGTAAAAGATACTGACTCTATGTATTATTGCTTAAGGTAGTTATATTTAGTTAATTAGAGCTTAACTTTGCTATACAAAGCACCATCTTGTTCTAGGACAGAGTGCTGCATAGAACTGAGATTAAGCAAGACTCCATTATATAGACTATACGGACTACATGGACATTACATGGACATTATATGAAGGTTCACTGAGTTTGATTTTATTGTCTAATTTTAAGCATTCTGGCTAATGCTCTTCCAAACCAATTCTCTCCCCAAAACATTACTCTCACTGATTATTTCAGTGGTTCAAATAAMTATGACAAGTCCTGGTGCTCTGTCATCTGGAAGTGCGCCACCCTCCCTCATTCCTGCTCCGAGCAGGACTTTATACCAGCAATGAGGGAAGGGAGGTAAGGGGCTGCAAGAAACATATCTTTAAGTTGCTGCAAACCTGCTTATCTCACCCCATCCCACATTTGACGCGTGCTTCAAGCAGAAAAAGATCTTGGTGCACTTTGGCGAGTCCCGCACCTAACCGAGCCTACCCCAGGAGGGGCAGCAGAGCCGGTTTAGCAGCGTCCAAGCCAGCGCCGCTCCGGTGTGCTGCCTGCTCCCTCTGCTGGCACCGCCTGCTCCAAACTCCGGCGCAGGACCTGGAACTGCGGAACAGGTGGAGGAGAAAACGTCAGAACAGAGCCCTTGAGCCCATGAGGGTCACGTTCCCTTGGCAGTACGATGAGCCATCAGTCCTGCTCACTAGTGTCAGAGATCGTGTCTCTCTTATGCAAGTCTTGGAGCTGTTCTCTTCATTTATCATCCCCCCAAAAACCTGTACCTTTCTCTCCAGTTACTCACAGAATCAAAACAGTCACAGTTTTTTTAGTCACGTAATTTTTATGGGCCTCAAAATCTGTGAAGTGAGCAATAGAGCAAAAAGAAACACACTTTTGACCTCATGTAAAAATCCTCTGCAGAAGGCTAATAGCTACAATAATTCCTCTACTACAGCATCCATTGTAGGTCTTGCCTACTTTTTCAATAGTTCAAGCACATCAGCCTTTAAAATAACATCTGATAGAGGTGGTCAATTCATACAAGTTTATACCAGTACAGGTCAGAAAAATACTGGTTTTCTCACAGTCAGAGGAAAAGTTAGTGCTGACTTCAACTCTTACAATACACTGGAAACATGCTGTGCATCCACTAATCATGGGATAAGAACTCATATCTCCTTAGACATCAGGTAATTTAAAGATGAGAAGACATGAGAATTAAAGCTCTGTGAGGTTTACATCTCTCAGTGACACAGGACAGTTGGCAATCAGAAAAAAAAAAGGGAAAATTTAAAAAGCTGTTGTGGAAACTCTAGAATTTTGGGACATATTTGCTCCTTTAAGCTTTATAGCAAGTTATTTTAAAAAGGTATGTTCACTGTTGGGTATTATAATCAACATGAGTTGTGACTTCTGTAGCAATGACAAAATCTATTGAACTTACACTGCATCAGCAAAAAACGAGGACTGGTGTTTTAAAACAGCATTGTAGTCTTACATAAGAAAGACCAGTATTCTGCTGGTGTTCAAAATTTATCTATATAGCAGCATCTTTTCCACACTCAGTGTTAGCATCATATCACCTTTAATACTAGAGTTTCCTGGCATGAAAGCCATGAATAGCTTTAGCTTATCTAAAATGAAGAAAGAGAATTATTGGAAAATTAAAAGGATCTGGATATAGCTGCGCACAGGAAACAGTAATATTGCTAGAGTAAGATTTTTGAGTGCTTTAGAAATTCTGTTTTGGAATATACTTCATCGTTTTATCCACGTGGTAAAAATGCTAGATCAGAATCTGTGATTAAATCTCATACACTTCCAATATCTGAATCTAACAAAGTATTTCTATATAACTGTATCCATCTATATTTCACAAATTGAAACACTTTGCTGTAAAAGAGGAGGATGATTAATTGAAGTAGAATTTACTTTTCCAGTCCATCTCTAAAAACATTTCTGAGGACTTGATTACAATCATTAACTTAATGGATAACTTTTATTTTTTTCATTAATTATCTGTTATCTTCTGACTCTATTTTGAATCAGGTTAAAGAAGGTTTAGAGCTGTTTTGAATGGTGATACCAGTGGAAATCACACTTGCAAAGAAGTGTATAAATTATGAAAGTTCTGACATTGTGTCCTGCCCAACACTACTTAACCAGTAAATATGTTTTCTGGAACAAGAAAACACTATGTAAGAGGAGAAAATTACATCAGATGTCATATCCTGTTACTTAATGAAATTATTAGACTATGACAGATTTAACCATTTGACAAATCTCTCAGTGGAGATGAAAGAAATTAGGTTATTTACCTTCTGGTAAAAGCAATGCACATTTCGGAAACTGCTCAGACATGCACAGAGCACAAGTCCATTCTTTCTGAAGATACACTGGCTGCTAAAATGTCAGTACCTGGTTCATAAAAGCACTGTAACCTTTTGCACTCTTCCTGTTCACAGGACACAGGAGTGCGGAACATTYCAAACAGCTCTTGCCTGMACATTCCCTTGAGCCACAAGAAGCTGAAAGCCCCTCCAATCGCAGATCACAAAGCACGAAGCYGCTCTACTCCCCCGTCAGCAGAGGCATTTCTGGGCCCCTGTACCCGCCTGCCTTGACAGAGGCCTTTGTCCCTCACCTGTGAACATTTTCACAAAGTCGGCACTCGACATGCTCATGACCACATCCGCTGCCACGGGAGGCTTTCCGAAGCCAGCGCTCCCGCCCTTGCTCTTCAGGTCAATGTACCAAGTGCCCCCACCATCACCTGGACAGGGAGTGAAGCGAGGTGAGAAGGCAGCAGAGAGCCGTGCCCTCGCTCTCCGCTGCCCCCGCCCGACGGCCGCGGCCCGGTGCCTCTGCAGCGCTTCCGTGAGCCCGCACGCCGGCGGATGCTCTGCCAGGAGTCGCCTCTTGTCCCCCGGGACGCCGCAGGCACCGCGTGCCGGGGCCGTGGGCAGCAGAGCCCAGAGGCTGCGCTTTGCTCTCACAGCTGGGGGCAGCGCCAGCTGCTGCCGTGCCCCCGAGAGCGCCCGGCCCGCGGCCACAGCAGCCCCGTGCGGGCCGGCAGCGCCGGGACAGCGGCTCCGCYTGCGGCACCGGCGGCAGCGGCTCCCGGCGCCCGCTCAGCTGGGCCCGGAGCGGCAGCGACACCCGGAACCGAACGGCAGCCGCTCTGCTTCGGGACCTGCTTCCAAAGCGTTGCTCTTTGACAACACCCGCTGCCTTTTGCTGGGCAAGGCGGCACAAGCCGTGCTCTTACCAGATAGCTCAAACTGAAAGACACCCTGAGTACTCCTCACATAATCTTCGGTCATTGACCCCTGAATAACTCGGAATGTCTCTGCAACAGGACCCGATGGCTCGGCTGCAGCAGATTCTGTCTTAACCTTGGCTYCACCTGCTCCTTCCTGCTGGGATTCTCTTAATTTCTTCTCCACTTTGAATGCTTGGGCGGACCTCCAATAAATTAATTCCTCTGCAAAGGCTTCTAAACTAAATCAATTTATTGCTTTTGTTGCCACCTTTTGGAACTCTAAACACGGAGAAGCGGTTTAGAAAGGTGGCATTGTTTATTCTGCCCGAGATGCAAGGCAGAGATTTTCCACAAATCAAGCCGACCAAGGATTAAAACGAGAGAGAATTCACACGTRGATTGAAATCTACATAAACCTGCCTATCTAATACATAGTTACCCCGTGTCTATTGCACAACTTGCTTAACTTGTGCAACCTCCTGCAGTACATGTCACTGCACCTGCGTARGCCCCTTTCGGGGGTCTCTAGTGGTCCCTGGTGGTCGTTTGAGGAGATGCCCCCTACTCACTTTCAAGGGAAGTTCAGTTCAGGACGTGCAGAACCTCAGATTGAGTGTCAAAGAAGATGTCATCTTCTCAGACAATTGTCAGGCAGGTCATAAAATACAAACGCTTTCCATAAACATTGAGCAACATCTGCTTGACCCACCTGATAGCATCTTTTTACATTTAAAAGAAGGGTTAAAGGGGAGAATGATACCATCAACTTCCATCTGGACAGAGATCAAAGGGACAGGGACAGCAAATTCTGCTTCAAGACTCAGAGCTTAAAGATCAAGAGACTTCTACTTAAAATACAGAGCATTCTGTTTAAACACATGAATTTGATCAGCATTTTATTTTACCACAGTGAAYATTCACATTTAACAATAAAGGAAAGMTTTTGCAATTTACAAAGCTAATCAAGTTGAACAGCCCCTTAAAATGCTGTTGAACATCTCTCAGGTGTCTTCAGTATCAAAAATTACTTAGCTCTGTTCTCTGAGTCCCTACAAAATAACCTGCACTGGGAGCCCACAGAATTAACACCATCTGTCYCTGGCAGAATGGTTCTTGTGGGACTGCTCCAGGAGTATTTCCAACAGCAAGAAACACTTCCAAGTTTGCCTCCTCTGCCCTGGTCCTCTGCCCTMTTCTGACRCTCCTAGAAAACCAGTTCAGCATTCTTAGTTGTCCTTCAACTTGACATACAACAATTCTGAAAAAGCAAAAGCAACACTTTTCTAAAAACGCACCAAAACATTTCTGTATTTCATCTAAGAGACTGTAAATCATGCAAATTTCATCTAGAATGCAAGACAGACTGGTTATGATATAATTTAGCAAGACTGGTCATATGACTCTCCCCAAAAATGTGCATTTTCCATTTGATTTATTTTTCCAGCAATATTCTCCTGTGACCTTCACTRCATAAAAGGATTCTTCAAAATAAGGTACTGATTATAAACCAAGAATGTTTCAAAGCCCTGTGGTAGGTAACATTCTTTCATTAGCTTTAAGYACAGAGGCTCTGCAGCCACCTCCATAAATCTCACCCTCCAAATGAGAAAAGGGGTTTTGGCAAATAGCTTGAATGGAGTCCAAATTCTTGAGAGAAAAATGAAACCAMTCAACTTGAAATCCAGAGAAATCCATCTCTCATTATCACGAGAAATGATCAACTTTCATATACAGCCATTTTCTTACTATATCTTTCTATCTTCACTGCTACCACCCAAACTAGAAGCCTTTCAAAGTTGCAAAGAAAAAAAAAAGTTTGAAATTGAGAAACCATGTATTTTGCTGGTATGTAGTAAAAAAGGAAATAGTTATGAGTTGCAGAATTCCAGCCAATTTAATTATTATAATTTAATATAACTATGTAATTCTTGTGTTACTAAGAAAATAAAACAAACACTTAGAAAAATTCACCTCATCTCTTCTTCACACACCTTATTTATTTCTAATAAATTCTTACTTTTTTGCCAAATTAGGGAATTACTTTTAGTAATAGTATCCTCATGAGTGTCCTTAACATTTGTTGTTAGATATCCAAATGTTATTTAATATTCCAAGCAAATAGTGAGTTTAAAATGAGTATTTTAARTATAATGGTTCTTCTGCTAAAAAATATCTTCTTACTATGCTGAAATAACAGCAGTATTCAGTAGCATGCTTGTTTGTTGATGAATGGGGGAAACAATAAAAAAGTCTTCAAGGAGACTCTGACCCTCTTCCATCACTCCAGTTTCCCTATTTCATATTGGAGAAGGAAAAAAACAAACAAACAAACAAAAAACCAAAACCCACAACAAAACAAACAAACAAATGCAAACACAAAAAAACCCAAACAAAAAACTCGATGGGAAGATGGCTGAACCACGATGCCGAGGGGTTTCTCCTGCAAGCATTTGTGAACATAGCTGTAAGTGGCAGCTCTCTACATATGGACACGATGGCTCACTTCCATGGAAGACACTGCAGGCATGAGGCTTATGATCTGGGCATGCAGCAATGGCAGTCAAGCCATGCCTTGGCCATTTGGATAGAGTGGCTGCAGGGAGAATGAAGGAAAAGCATGCCAGAAGATCTTAGGAAAGTACTATTACTTCCAACCGTGCAGGATGTCAACCGTGGGAAAGCAAAAGGTATGGAAGATGTTACAGTTTGCCAGGTGTTCAGACAGCCCTTGGCCCCTTTAGCCTGCTCATGCCTTAGTCATGCTCATGCCTGCAGCCCTRTGAACTGCAGTGAAGTGAACCAACAACCAACCATTACATCAGGATTAGTGCATCTGCTCAGGGCTCACTTTGATTTCTGTTGAAGTCAGTAAAACCTGACTCAATTCCTCCAGCAGGTTCAGACCTACAAGGTGATCTCCCCTTCTGCCATCAGCTCCTGGTGAAACCTGAAGCCCTCTCAAGGTGCTGCACAGAATCTCTGTGAGAGCTGAATGGGCAAATACAAGCCAAAGGGGRAAAGACAAGCCAAAGGTGGAACCTGGTGGAAGATTTGCTAACCACAGTTAGCAAAATCTGTGTTCAGCATGGCAAGGATGGGAGGAAGACAGTCTTCACTGGGCAGCAGAGGGAGGATGAGTAAAAGTTACATGAGCCAGAGCATGGAGGAGAGGGCTGACCTTCCAGTTACTGTGAAATAAGAGAGCTACTTAGGGGAGAGGATGAAGGAGAGGATAGGTGTGGCTGGGTGAACAAAGACAGAGAATCCTACTGCAGGCTTTCTAATAAACAGGGAATCACAGAATCATTAGAGTTGTGATTTATTAAAATATGAATATCAATCTAATATCAATATCCAACTGTGACAGACAAAAACCCTCTAACATTTAAAGTTAGAAAGTGTATGTTGATTATGACGCTGGGCAGTGAGTGGGATAGCTCCCTAATGCAAAGATCACAGGTAATTACAAAGCCTTTTATTTACKGAAGTGTTGAATRCACAAAATACAAATRCATATTCATACCCCTGTCACCTCCTCTTCTCCKCTTCGTATGCTAATTGACAAAAAGGYCATTAAGCATGCGTAGTTTGTTCYCTGAAATGRGTCGGYGGTCTTTTTATGAGGAGWGGTCACCTAAAGGAGGAARTAARATGAGTCTTCYTCGTCTAAACTTTCAACCCTTTCAATGCAGATGTAATTGATGAAYTCTTGGTAAAACTCCTTGTTTTCTGTTTTCCAGGGCTATTTCAATTTCTGGAAACAGGAGGTTTGCACTTGTCTCATGTTCCTGGGATTTCGTTGATCAGGTTCCCTGTTTTTCACTGAAAACACAGCTACACAAACATGAAGCTGACAAGCAATGAGTTAGTAGATCCAGGATAGTTTATCTCAGATYCRGCTTCTTCTAACTATCCTCTAATTTTTAACAGATTTCAGCAACTACAATTGTCAACTACAATTTTAACTTTTCTAAGAATCTTTACTCCTTTAAAATTAGYGTCTCAGTTGGAAGGGACCTTTGGAGATTAATCTACTCCAACCACCCTGTCAAGGCACAGTGACCTAGGGGAGATGACACAGCCTCCCAGGGCAGTCTGTTTCAGGGCTCTGCCACCTTCAGTACAAAATTCTTCRTCATGTTTCAATGGAATTCTTGGGGTTTAGTTTATGCGACCGCTCCTTATTCTGTCTCTGGACACGGCTGAAAAGAGTCTGGGACCATGGTCTTGGCATCYACCTTAGAGATATTTATATTAAGGAGATCCCCTCTCAGTCATCTCTGGACTGAACAGGCCCAGCTCCCTCAGTCTGCCCTCAGAAGAGAAATGCTCCAGGCCCCAAATCGTCATTGTGCTCCTCCACTGAGGACACAGCAGCTCCTTGACTCTCTTGTCCTGAGGAGCCCCGAACAGGACACAGCACTCCAGAAGATGAGATGGAGGCAAAGCTCCAGTGATTTGAGTGCGATTGGCAAGAGACCAAAGCAAAATTTCACACACACGGCGGAAAACGAAAGGATGCGGAAAGCCGTCCACTTACACCTTCATTCCGCGCAGGCCTTTCTGCAGCCTCACGTTACCTCGCATCCCCGAACCCGCCACCCCGCTGCGCCCACACCGCCCCCCGCCCCGAGCAGAGCGCCGGGGCCCGCCGGCGGCAGCGGCCCTGCCCCGGCCCCTTCCCCGCCCCGAGCGGCCCGGAGGCTGCGCAGCGGAGCGGTGCTGGCCCGGCCCCGCTCCGTCCCCGCCGCCCTGCGCCGCCATGCTGCCCAACACCGGGTAAGGTGCCCCCGCCGCGCCGGGACGGGGCTGCGCCGCCGCCCAGGGGCTCTCGGGGCGGGCTGCGGCCGGCGGGGCGATCCCCGGACGGCCCTGAGCGGGCGCCCTGCGGGGCGTGCGGGACTCGCAGCCGGCCGAGGGCGAGGGGTTGTAGCGGAGGACACGCGTGTCCCCGCGGGCCTGCGGGGCCGGGCCGGCCGAGGGGCCCCGGGCAGCACCAGAGCCCCGGGACGAGCAGTTCGGGTTCTATAGAGGACTTGTACGGTGCCTTTTGCAGGGGAAGCAGTTATTGGAGGAGTTTAATGTAAATTAGGCAGTACCGGTGATTTCATAGGGAGCATTTATATGAAAGTATAATTACTTGTTATTATTACTACTACTGTTGTTGTTGCTATTGCTAATTTTGTTTTTATTGTTGTTATTGTTGCATATATTATAGCTTTCTACTACTGCCTTACCTGGCAATCAAATTTTCTTCCTTTATAGGATCTTAATTTAGAGGTGTTTTCTGCCTTTTGGCTTCTCAGAAACCAACACTGCTAACAGCTGAGAAGATAGTGTTATTATTTGATCCTGTGTGTTATAAACAATATTATTAAATTTGCAACATCTGTGTAAGCTGTTAAAAGTGTCCCTGAAGGTCTCTATTGGTGGTTACCTGTAGTGGGAAAGAACTAGTCTTAATGTTTTTCAAGATTGTAGGGCACGGGTGTGAATTTGATGTTTTCTGTCTTATTAGCAGAATTCAACTCATGTGGAAGTACTGCAGATGTGATCTTCACAGTACAGATCATAAGAAAGTTTAGCCAAGCAGATATGCTTTATAAACTTTAAACTATTTGGCTGCTAAGTGAATTAAGAAATAAATCCTTAGTCTTGCAAACATAACTAACAAACATGACTAACTAACCATGACCCTCTGAGCCTAACCGACCAATCAGTTTTTCACCTGTCAGGTTGCACAAGCATCCAGATCATAGCATCATGTTGTAAATATGAAGCAAAAAAATATTATGACAGTGTTGAAAGCATTCACCCACTCCATTGAGCAAAGGGCCTGTTTTTCCTACCAATGTAGCAGATGTCTCTGACCTTTTGATGCCCTTCACAAGCTTCTGCTGCAGGTGAACTTTGGTTTTCCTGACACCGCTCCAACACGCCCTGGTAATTGCTTCTTTGTGACATGTCTTTGCACCCATTCCCTGTATCACACTTTTCTTGTGAGCTGAGTTACAAGTTCCCTGCGTAGCCCTGCTAATCTCTTGATACACCTTCTTGTCTTCCTGGGTAGACCACTCTAGCCCCAGTCAGGGCTTAAAGCTCCATCAGCTCTTCTCTCTTGTTTTCTCCTCCAGAACTGTCTCCTGCTGGACCCCATTACCTCTTCCATGACTAAGGTGAATTGTGCTGACCTCATTCTGGTTGGCTGAAGGTAGAAACTAGATTCTGGCCTTACTTCACTGAGTTTTATGCTTTGACTGTGTATTGCAGAGTTGAACTTTCCTCACTCTGTGTGTGACTGTATTCATGGCAGTAATATTTTGTGTTCATTGTTCTGTTTAGATATTTTTCTTCCTGGGCCTTTCTAAGATTTTACAGATAAAAGCTGTTTGATATGGTACCTTCAGGACATGATTGACTTTCTGAGATCCTGTATATGCTTAGCCTTGCCTCTTCAGGGGAAGAGGCATCTCCTTTCTGCTCCATTCCAATTTTCTGCCTTTTGAAAGCAAACATCCTCCTAGACACCATTTAAGAGATGGATGTGCTTAGAATAGAGGGAAAAAAACCACATCTGAAACCAAAGAGGGAGAAACAATACTAAGTTTGGCCCAGTCTGACAGGAAATTTAATGGAAGCTCAGAGTGTAAGGTTTTGTAACATTTGTGATGTGACCTTTGTGGTGTTAGTAAAAAGTGAAGTCACAGTTGCACATAGTTTACATAAGTTCTTCAACTGAGGTTAAAAACCTGAACCTCCTGGGTTCTTCTACAGTGTTACATAAAGCAACGTGAGCTTTATGCCAAACAGTGAAACATACTGTTCCTTCGTATGGAAAACCTGTTGTCTAAAAGGCTTTTATCATTGAATAATTTTGTGGAGTTGATATTTCTCTTTTCAAAAATTCAGTGATGCTGTGTTAGACAGACATCCTTCGTAGGCTTTAAAACTTGTTTCTCTAAGTTGATTGGACCTGTTTATTCAGAGGATGCATTGGACTACACATAGTTACTGGGAAGCTGTTGAGTATAGAAGATTTATGAGAAAAATTGCCATTTCTGCAAATAAAGCTTTTGGCATTTGCATACGGCATTGTGATTCTAGACTTGGTGCTTTATACCACATTGAGACATCAGTTTTTTGTGTTTAGAGTGCTGTGATTACTGGATTACAGAGATGTGTGTAGGTGTGTTGTCTTGTTGGAAACTGGCATTTTGTTTTTACAAATTACTCCTTTTCCATTGTTTCGGAATATAGCAGCTCTGTTGCAAAACAGTGTATTGGATTTTTTTACGGAAAGGGAGAAATGTAACTGAGTGGCCTGTGTAACCTTCTTTATAGTGTTTGCAAACTTGGGATGTGGTCTGACATCAGTGGTACTTTTCTGTAGCTGTAGCCATCCCTTTTGTGTTCCACGGGCTGTTTTCTTAGTGAAAGGATGACAGCATTTGTCTGGTTGGGAGACTGCGCTAAATATGTTTGCCCTTAAAATCTGATAAAACTCAAATGATAATAGCTTCTGCTTTATTCTCTTCTTCTTTACCATCCACTTCCCCCTTCACCTGTAGGAAACTGGCAGGATGCACTCTCTTCATCACAGGTGCAAGCCGGGGCATTGGCAAAGCCATTGCTTTGAAAGCTGCCAAGGATGGTGCCAACATTGTGATAGCTGCCAAGACAGCTGAGCCCCATCCTACTCTTCCAGGGACTATCTACACTGCTGCAGAAGAAAGTAAGTTGTAACAAATGGAAGTGCTGGACTGGGTGTGCATCCTTCCTTAATTACCGTACCTGAGTGGAAAAATGCATAGACTCTAAATTCCAGTTCGCCTTTGCTAAAATAAGCTTAGTGCTTCTCTTGCCTCCCAGGAATGCTGTAATGTTGCTGTAATGAAGATGGATGTGTGTATATAAATGTAAAAATGCTATGCTATTTGAGATCTATGAAATAAATGTTGCAAAAGTTTTGGGTTTGGCTTCCCTGTTCCTCATACAATGTGTTAAAAGGTCACAATTTGAGACTGTGATTTTCAGTGCCATCTTGAAGCACGTTGTTGCCTGAGAGAGTCTCAGAAGGTCCCATCTAAGAGCAAATTTTTAAATATTTTATTTTTTAATTGTGCAGTTGAAGCAGCTGGAGGAAAGGCTTTGCCGTGCGTTGTTAATGTGAGGGAAGAACAGCAAATCATTAATGCTGTGGAGAAAGCTGTGAAGACTTTTGGAGGTAAGTTAAGGCATGGGGGAAGGCAGGCATTAACGGGCAGATTATTCAAACAAAAAGAAAAAAAAACTGCCTGCCTTACTCATGCTTTTTTTCTTTAAATGCTAATGTGAAATGGCTTACTTTAAAACCAGGGATTGATATTTTGGTGAATAATGCAAGCGCCATCTCTTTGACGGGCACTTTGGAAACAGCAACGAAGAAGGTCAATCTTATGATGGATGTCAATGTGAGAGGAACCTATCTTACGTAAGTGCTGAGAGAAGGAAGCAAAGCAATTGTAAGAGAATGTATGATGTTATTTCAGTTTTTCTGAAAAATTCTGTAGCTGTATTGCTGCCCTAGAATGTGAGTGCAGATACTCTGCATGTGCTGCCAGGAAATTGCTCAGTTATTGGTCAATTGATTTGAATTAATATTTCCAAGAATTACTTGCAAGTTGGAGTAAACAGAAACCTTATTACTGCAGTCATTAAATGTTCACAAGCCCCTCCATGCATGTGGGAAGAAAAAAGTAATTTGTTTCAAATGAAGCTCCAACTTGGCTTTGTTAAATGTTTATGCTCTTTCATTTCAAGTGAAATGACTAGATTTTTGCATGCATCAAGTCAATATCTTACTTACAGTTTTCTTCTCATAAGCTTCTTTCTCATCTTTAGAAACGGTGTATAACTTACCATATTTAAAAGGGAAATGTTAAAGATGTGACTTAATGATCCAAAGTGTTCTCCAGCTACTTTCAGCTTATCAATTCTATTACGTATTTAAATGAACATACCAAGGTTTGATTGCACAGTTCCTGGGGTCCTCATTTTGCACATTTTTGGAGGTGGGTTTAGCAGGTTGAATCATTGTTATATTTACAGGATGTCATTTAAAGCACTGTCTTAAAATGAAGACTTTGATTTTCACAGGGTTTATAAAAAAGCCTGTAGCATGATGGAGATTCTCTAAATTTCAGATATTGCTTGGTGTGATCAGAAAGTTTTGTATCAAGGTATTACCAGAGAATTATAGAATCATTTGGGTTAGAAGGCACCTTTAAAGGTCATCTAGTCCATTCCTCCAATCTAGAATAGGTTGATTGTCATTATCCTTTGTGCAGATCAGTCTGGTTGCCTGCTCTTTATAAATTGCTGAATGGATTCAGCTGTATTGCCTGTGGCAAGTTCTGTCTTCTCACCGCCCAATAGCAACAGTGATCTTCTTGATGTTACATCTAGCTATTCCAAATTAATGGGGAATTCTTAAAGTGTATTTTTGGTCCTATCCTGCCTTGAAAAGATTAAAAATCAGTGCTGCAAGAGGAAGAGCATAAGAAAAATCAGTGCTTCTCAAGGGAATGGTCATATTGACATAGAATCGTGGAATTGTTGAATCATGAAATGGATTGGGCTGGAAGAGACCTTGAAACGTTGTCTACTTCCAAGTCCCCGCCACAAGCAGAGACATCTCCCATAGACTGGGTTGCTCAGATGCATCCAGCCTGGCCTTGAACACTTCAGTGGGTCGGGAATCTACAATTTCTTAGGCAACCTGCCTCCAGTGCCTTAATGCTCTGAGACTAAAGAATTTCTTCCTAATACCTAATCTCGACCCACCCTCTTTCAATTTAAAGCCATATTCCCTTGTTCTCTTAATCTATGTCCTTGTGGAAAGTCCATCTCCCACCTTCTTGTAGGCCCTTTAGGTACTGGAAGGCTGCAGTTAGGTGACTCCAGAGCTTCCTCTTTTCCAGGCAGAATAACTCTCAGCCTGTCTTTGCAGCAGAGCTGTTCCATCCCTCCAGTCAACTTGGTGGCCTCCTTAGGAGTTACGTCAAAAATCCAATGTCCTTCCTGTGCTGGGACCCCAGAGCTGGATGCAGGTTCCAGATGGGGTCTCAGCAGAGCAGAGCAGAGGGGCAGAATCCCCTCCCTCCCCTGCTGCCCACACCGCTTTGGATGCTGCCCAGGACACATTTGGCTGTCTGGGCTGGGAGTGCCCATGGCTGGGGCATGTCCAGCCTCTCACCCACCAGAGCCCTCAGGTCTTCCAGCAGGGCTGCTTTCAATCTGTTCATCCCCCAGCCTGTGCTGATCCTGGGAGTGCCCTGACCCAGATGCAGCACCGTGTTCTTGATCTTGTTAAACCTCATGAGATTCCCGTGGGCTCACTTCTCTAACTTGTCCAGGTCCCTCTGGATAGCAGCCTGACCTTCAGGTGTGACAACAGCACCACTCAGTTTGGGATCATCTGCAAATTTGCTGAGGGTGCATTTGATCCATTTATATTTGTCATTGATGGAGACATAGAATAACACTGTTCCCAATACCAACCCATGAGGGACACCAGTTTTGCTGGTGATCAGGACTCTGAGCTATTGACCATTACCCTCTGGATGACACTGTCCAGCCAATTCCTTATCCACTGAACAGTCTGCCCATCAAATCTTCTCTTCCCAAGTTAGMTAGAAGGATGTTATGAGGAGCCTTCTCTAAAGCTATATGGACTAAATGACACCTGTAGTGCTCCCTTGTCCAGTGGTGTAGTCCTTCCATTGYAGAAAGCCATTTGGTTGATCAGGGAAAACTTGCCCTTGGTGAAGACCCTCTGACTGTCCCAAATCACCTCTCTGTCCTAGGATCACCTCCTGATTCAAGAAGGATCTGTTCCATGATCTTCCCAGGCATAGAGGTGAGGCTGACTGGTTGGTAGTTTCCGGGGTTCTCATATCCACCCTTTTCAAACATCAGTACATTTCCCTTTTTCCAGACACCTGGGTCTTCACCTGATTCCATAGTTTTTCAAATACAGAGAGTGGTTTGGCAACTACATCAGCATATTCCCTTAGGACTGTGAGATGCATGCCATCAGGCTCCATGGATTTATGTATGGCTCCTCAGATGGTCAGAAACCTGATCTTCACTTAAAGTGGGAAGCACTTTTCTCCCCCARTCCCCATCCAGCTGTCCATCCACTTAAGAGGTGTGGGAAGAGAAGCTACCACTAAAGACTGAAGCAGAAATAGTTGTTGAGTCCCTTCATCAGTTGTTACCAGTTTTCCAGCCTTGCTTATACTGGGGKGTGTGTGTATATGCTTTCCTTTTCTGACTGACAAATCTGTAGAAGCCCTTSTTGTTATTCTTTGCATCCCTTGTAAAGTTCAGCTTCACTTTGGCTTTCCTCACCCCWAACCTACACAAGTCTGTCCCCGTATATTCTTCCTAGTATACTTTTCACTGCTTCCACTGGCTATGCATTTGTTTCTTGTCCTTTAGTTGTCCTTCTGGTCCTTATGCCAGTCTCTTGCCTTTCTTGMCAATTTCTTGTGCCATTGGATCACTGGCTCTTGTGCTCTATGGAAGGTGATCTGCCAGTTCTGCTCAGCTCCCTTGTTTCTGAGGGCAGCATTGCAAGGGTTCCTGATGACTAACTCCTTGAAGAACTAGAATTTTGCTCCTCTGAAGCTCAGGGCCGTGACTTTGCTTTTTTGCCATTTCCCTCCAGACTATGAAGTCCACCAGTGCATGATCACTGCAGCCCAGGCTGTCTCCCATCATTGGCTCCCTGATTAGCTCACTTAGATTTGTGACCATCAGGTCCAGTATGGCATCCCTTCTGGTAGGGTTATTACCTGGATTAAGGATTTATGCTCCATGCCTTCCAGGAATCTCCTGGATTGCCTACAGCTCACTCTGCTACTTTTCCAGCAGACTCTGGGGTGGTTGAAGTCTCCCAGGAGGCCAAGTGTCTGTGAGTGTGATCCTTCCTATAGCTGGAAAAAGAAGGTCTCATCAATAGGCTACCCTTGGTCAAGGACCTGTAGTGACACCAAACACAAGGTTCCCTTTTTTCCCTCAGTCTGTGTTTCTTACACACAGGCTTTTCCCTGCTTATTGTTTTCTTCTTCAATTCACAGTTTGTTCTTCAGAGATGACTCATCACACTCAATCCGCGTCTTGATGTAGAGGATAACCCCTCCATCTCTCCTTCCTTTCCTTTTCTTTCTAAATAGGCTGTAGCCATCAATGGCTGCAGTTGAGTCATGGGATTTATCCCACCAATAATGATAGCTAAGTTTCCTGGTTTCTGTGCATGAAAAAGTTGAGGCATCTGTTAGTGAACCTACCACTGAAAAGAGTTGGGATCCCAGGATAGTTAAGGAGGTGGTAAATTATTTACCTTACTACTATGGTGATTTTACTATTGAAGATGTTGAAATTGTTCCCTTTGTGGCTGAGAGTATGCATGGGTCCTGTTGGAATAGGTGAATAGTTGGTCACTATTGTGGTGATGTTTTCACCCTGTGAAGYTTGATCAAAAATTCTCAAGCAGAGATCAAATATAAGCATGCACCCTAGTGCCAGAAGTAAAGTCAAAAGAGAATTTCTGAAGAGTCAAAGTTCTGATTTGCAGAGATRTGTAAATTCAAAGTAGAATTCTCTTAGAAGAGAATAGGTTCTCAGTTTTCTTTGGAATATTTGTAATAGCATTCTGCTATGCAGTATTATTTCTTCAACATGATTTTAATGAAGAAATAGGTATGGGATCAGAAGACARTATTTTTATGACTGAATTATGCTCTGCACTGTTCATTGTGGTTGTTGCCTTAGAGTGTTTTGTTGCCCCTGCCAGAACTATTACAAGGAGATGGTGGCTTCTGAGTATCTGGAAAATTTTCTGATGCACTGGTTGGAGAATGTGGTCCAGTTCGCAGGAATGAATACTGGGCCTGAGATAAGTGATCTGTGACAGATTTTTGTTGTTGTTGTTGTTCTTTGCATCAGTTAAACACTTGATWGAAGAGGCTGTATCTTGGGCTATTGTGAAAATACTGGTCTACTAGTATTGTTTTTATTGTAATTACAGGTGTTCCATAAAATAAGAGGCGACTGAGATGTCTGAATCTATCTTTCAGATCTAAAGCATGCCTTCCCCACTTGAGGAAGAGTAAGAACCCCCATATCCTGAACCTTAGCCCACCTATGAATATGAATCCCCTGTGGTTCAAAAATCATTGTGGTGAGTAGCATTCAGAGCCTTTGTTGCTATTTAGTGACAAACGTGTAAGTATCTGGTRAAGTGTGCAGTAGTGCCAGTTCAGAATGCCAAATCTTGTATTTTTAGTACTACATGCAGACTGACACTTGTGGTTCCTCAAAGCATTTTGTACCTGACGTAAGAAATTATTCTGTGGGAAAATGTAGGGCAGTTTTAAAGCATCATCCATCCTTTTTGTTTTCAGGGTAAGTCTGTGCTTTTCTGTGGGAATTGTTAGGATTATGTATTTTCTGCTCCAAATACAGACTGAAACCTGAAATTAATTTTCATACTGATTCAGCTTCATGGCTTTTTTTTACTRTGGGTAAATTTAAATGTTGTCTTTTATTATGGAAATTATTTTGAGGTGGAAGAAGAGSTCCATGTTTTCTTGAAGTTAGTGTTGCTCGTTTTAAAACTGTCATAAAAACTTTCCATTTTGGACACTTGTCATGTTAAACTTAAGCAAGTTTCAGTTCTTTCCCCAAGGAAGTTTCCCTTCTAGAAGTAGATAGGTAACAAGGATGTAGAATTCTTGTCCCCCACTACTTTTGCATATAGGATACTAGTTTAGTCCGTAACAGCTAGTATGCCTTAGGCATCTTAAAAAAAATGATCACTCTTGTCAGTGTACAAAACTGTGTCTTGTGTATAAAAAGCATGACAAAATCACCATGCAGCTARGTTTCAGCTTTATTTGTGGCAGAACATGTGTAGCTTTCATTTTGTTTGGAGTGAAAAGACAACAGACTACAATTTGTGTCTGATGGAGATGGGAGGTAGAAGGGAGAGATTTTAACTATAGGAAAGTAGCGTTTTTTCTGAAAGCCCTGAATTTTCCCTGTGAACCAATTATCTGTTTTATCTTCCTTTCATAATTAAATTTAGATTTTACATGGAGTGTAAACTTATTTGYTTTTTTACTCTTTGTCTTAGCTTATACCATTTCTAAATATGGGATGTCCATGTGTGTCTTGGGAATGGCAGAAGAATTTAGAGGAGAAGTTGCTGTCAATGCTTTATGGCCTAAAACAGGTAATTGCTTTTTCTATTATTGAAATACTGACTTTCTATATTTTGTCTGCTAAAGCTTGTTTTATTTGACAGTGAATATACTTAAGACTTCTTCTGGAGTAGATTCAAGTGACTGAGCAGTTCTTTTATATATTATTTTTTCATCCTGCATGGGTTCTGGTTTTCATTGCTAGTAGTCACTAGACTATTGCCACTTTGATCTAARCTTGCCTTCAGCTTGTTTGAAACCACACAGCTGGTTGAAGAGTGCGGGTAGTGTTTGGCTTGCCTGTGCACAAGCAGTGTTTTGGTTTGGAGAGAATTACAAAAATAATTGTGTGCTTTAATGAGTGGGTATTGAACATCTGTGTATGTAATCTATTTGGAATTCCTTGCTAGTTGAACTGCGAKAGCTTGCTTACAAGATAGATACCTCTGTACATGCGGAAAAAAATGTTAAAAGGCCTATTCCTAGAAGCTTTGGCACACTGCAGTTCTGTGAAGAGTTGTTCACAGAACCATCTAATGGCAAATTACAATAAATGAAAGAGCTCTTTGGAAGAAAAATAGCTCAATGCTCCCGCCCTGTATTAGCTTCAATTTGTTTTGTGTGGATCAGTGAGGATAAGGGCTGCTGTTTGAGGTTGGCCAGCTGTTTGCCAAGGAAGCCAGTCTCTTTTACCCAAACACATCTATGGGCAGAAGTGAGTGTTAAAATCAATACCAGACAGAGGGTAATCCTGCCCTTTAGTGGTGTAAGCCCAGTCATTRTGTAAGAAAACATTACTACAGTGTTTATTTCCTTAGCGACTGCAAGGAAGGAAGAGGAGATAAAAATATGAACCAATATCCTCTGCTGAGGATGGTGGTCCAGTTTAAGAACTGTTTGTACACAGACACTTTTTAATGTTTTCCTATTAGGAATTGCTCTTTTAACCTTTAGTGGGAACTGGAACTCTTTGATCTACTTTGTTGAAAGTGAGAAATGTGAGGAAAACTTAACTATTTCAGACAAAATCAGCCAAATTTCTCAGCAGGAATACAGTAGGTAATCATCAGTTAAACAGTTGGATTGGTATGTCTGACAGACTTGGTCCTTTTTCACTGGTCTGGATGCTTGCATCTTAAATGCTTCCAGTAAATGGATACCCTATCATAGCTCTGCTCACTTTGTGAGTTCTACACACAGGAATATTTTGGTAAGGAATTGACTTTTAAAATGATAATGGTATCGTTCATGATAATTATATCATCACAAAACCTGTACTATTTTGAAGGAAATAAGGTCTTCATCTGTGATGTAGTGAAGGCAACTACATGCATAATGTAAGAATATGGATTACCTTGTTCACCTTTTAGAGTCAGTGTTCACCTTTCAGGTTTAAAGTGTGTGGGGTTTTTTTTGGTTTTTTTTTGGTTTTTTTTTTTTTTTTTTTTTTTTTTTTTTTTTTTTTTTTTTTTTTTTCT
Source organism: Alauda arvensis (assembly GCA_902810485.1). Classification (NCBI taxonomy): domain Eukaryota; kingdom Metazoa; phylum Chordata; class Aves; order Passeriformes; family Alaudidae; genus Alauda; species Alauda arvensis. Next base: position 883,211 of record CADDXX010000198.1, on the reverse strand, counting down.
GAGGCAGTTAAAAGAAGTGTGCTCTTGTGGCCACATACTTGCTTCTTGAGTGCCCAGCAAAACCTCAAAAAATTTTCAATGGAGATTTCCCAGTATCTGCGTCATCTGGAATAGAACCATGAAACCTGATTCTTGGCCTTTAGCTCCTTAGATCCCATCCATCCCCTCTGTCTTGTCTTTAAAATGGCACTGCTAAATGACTAAATATCTCCTCAAAATGCAGTAGGTGGGAGTAACTTTGTTTCTCATTAACAGACGTGACCTTTTACCTACCATAGCGTGGTTTTTGGTCTCTGGCTGGTTTAACAATATGCCTCTGAGAGTTAGGGGTAGTACAGTAGTTAATCCAGAGTATCTCAATCAGATAGAGAGACATGGTATGAAACTGCAGCCAGCCAGTTTGACTTATTTTTTCATGAAAAGGATGTCATGAAAATATTACCTCTGTCTTGTAAGTGCACGTATTCATATGCTGCATAGACACATGATGTGGATCCTCCACAGCTTTCTTATTATTCTGGATGTGCTGGAAAAAACATCCACTACTAGTGTGGAAATGAGTCAGTGGCTTTATGGGTTCTGTTAAAACCTAAGTAATTTTTTCTGCAGAGACCAGCCTGGTTATATTAGGTATTTATTTTGCAATGTGTGAATTTTCCAGTACAAAAAAGCATGCTTTTTGAAAGGTTTATCTTCCAAAAGTGAGAAAGTTAACTTCTTTATTGTGGTCATCCAGAGAGGCAGTGTTATAGACTCCCAGGCTATCTGAAATACAGTTGCAAAGTTCCTAATTTAAAAGCCCATTATCATCCCATACAAATGTGTTTACCCTCAGTGTTAGTATGAATGCCACGATTAGTTCATTTATCTGATTCTTTAAACACATGAAGGTATGTGAGTAATAAGATGCCAGAGTTCTGCATTTATCTAAAAGTGAAAGAGGACATCTGTCAAAAGGGCAAGGGGCAGTCCCATCACAAAGAATGTAGAGGAATAATAGAAGTGTCCTGGGACAGAACTGGAAGTCTGTTGATGTGCATTAGAGGCAAACCCACATCACTTTATATGACATGAATGTAATAATGTGCAGCAAACAGTACGAGGCAATAGTGTTTGAAACCTTTTTGCTTCCATCTGTGCAGATAGGGTGACTGCTCTGAAGAATAATAGTTAACAGTAACAGAGAAGTGACCAGGAAAAGTGAGCAGCTTAATGAATCCTCAGAATAGATACATGAAAGTCAACAGAACTCAATAAATTTCATCATAGTATTTGCCAGAAATATTCTCTAAACTGTTGGTAGCTACTAAAAAAATGAGTCTTCAGGGCAGATACCACTTCAGAAGACCAAAAAAAAGCATATGTATTGGCTTTCTTAAAGATTATAAAAAGACCTAGGTAGACCTACATGTATGTACACAGTCTATCTATTTGTCACTGTTTATTTAGACATCTATTTATAGCAGTTCAATTGACTTGAAAACAAAACGAAGCTGAGGTTGCTTAATGGTAAAATGAAGCCTAGAAGCTAATTCTCATCACAGAAGACTAACGTTATGAAGTCAACAGGGATATCTACACACTTCTGCACTCTCTCAGAAAGCATATGCACAGGAGCTCTCAGGCCAGTGCTGAAGACTTCTATCCTTTTTCCCAGTACCTGAAAGGTAAATGCAGCTTAGATACATGTGTCCTGTGCAGTGCCTATTTTTTTTCTTATTTAGGGAATGTTGGGATCATTTCTGTATCAAAATTGCTGTTACTTTATGTGGAATGGAAGTGCTGAAAGTAGACAAAAATTTGGTTTATCCTTCTGCTTCTCTGATCTTCTGGCCTGATATGTAGGAAAGGATTCGTGAATCTGTCTCAGGACTTGGGAGTAGAGTGTTGAGTTTTAAACAGCAAGTGGGAACAACTAATGAAACAGAACACGTGAGGGGAAAACAGTAAGCTGGCAAATGTCAAAAGCTGCAACAGACAGCCTTTCCATGGAATAGAATGAAAAAAAAAAAGTGCAGTGGATACCTCTGCATTCTGGAAGTCTGGAAGAGCAAATCGCAGACCTAGATGGCAACATGCATTAGCAATGTTAATAGCTCCCATGGGAGAAACATAAAGAGGACTAGTGAAATGGCACAGAAGTAATAGAATTGCTTAATAAAAGAATAAGAAGCCTAGGAGATGGGGATTTTATTCTTGGGTTTAACACAGCCTTTCTGCGAAATACTGAACAAGTAATGTTCAGTAACAACAAAACAGAGGTTTTGTTATTTGGTTTCTCATTAACTTAGGAGAAACACCTCAGTGAAAGATTAAAAGTATTAAGCATCAAGACTTTCAGTTGTGCTAATCACCAAAGCTAATTCCTCTTAATAACTGATGTGTCATACATTCACTTTGAGGAAAACTGTTGTCCTGTTAGTTTTTCATGTCCTGAACAACCGTTGGAAAACTGGTGGGCTGATAAATAGATAGAGGGATGTGAATGTCATAAAATGTTCTGGCTGTTTTGATTCCTGTGACAGTTTCATAGATTTTTACTGTTGCTTGTAAAGAATTATTTTTTAGTTAGCAGTATTTTGCAGCTTCTGTCTTCCTAGAGTTTCCTTTTGCCTGAGAGGAAAATAAAGTTTGTTTACTTGTGAAAGAAATGAGAATTCCATGTCATCAGTGTTAAAACTTTGTTTTCTTACCCTCCAAATTTTCTAGCCATACATACAGCTGCTATGGATATGCTGGGAGGAGCTGGAATAGAAAAACAGTGCAGGAAAACGGACATCCTAGCAGATGCTGCATATTGCATTTTGACGAAACCAAAAACTTTCACTGGGAACTTCATTATTGATGAAGTTCTCCTGAGAGAAGAAGGAGTGAAGGATTTTGATGTATATGCAATTGCACCAGGTAAAAGAGATCTTTAAAGGGGAGAAGTTCAAGAAGGAGGGAAGGATATATGGAGAATATTAATAGAGTTTTGTTTCCCAGGGTTCTTAAATTAGTTTATAAAAAATGTTGGTCTGCCTCAGCTTTGAGAACATGCCTTTCTGGAAGACCCATATGGATCCACAGAGAGTTTAATAATTAAATGCCTATTTAATTAAATTAAGAAATTCTGTAATGAAAAGAATACCTGCACTTTAGATGTATATATTACTATTTAACAGCTCATGAGATAGATTTTTATATTTTTCTTCTCTGATGTTCATCATTGCAACCTTAGAAGCCTTCTAGGTCAGATTTTAAATGAAAAAAAAACCTGCTGTAAACATCTTATTTCATGCTGTGTTTTTCCTTTAAATTTCCTTTAAATTTATAGACTGAGATACAGTACCACTTGACTGTAGTTTCTGATGGATTCCTACTGTGGAAATCCAATTTACTTGAATTTGGTTTTTTTACTACATTTTTCTTCCCTCTTAGGTCACCCTCTGATACCTGACTTCTTCTTAGATGTTGAAATTGACACTACAGCTGTGAAGAAAGGAGGATATGGTAAGGAAAGTACTGTGTGTACAAGTCCATAATTTCCATAATTAATTTCACTTCACAATAATGAATAGCCTCAGTTGTTTTTTTTTTTTTTCCTATGAATTTCGACTCTACTCAAGCTTTTTAGCAAAACTCATTTCTCATCTGGAGAGTAAGATTTGTGGAAGTGACTATGTAGTTAAAACTGGGGAAAAGAATCCGATCTCCTGCAGGATTTTCATGGTGTAAAGTCAGTGCATTATTTTGAAGAATTCCTTTTTAAGAATCCAAATTGTGGTAGTAGGCAGGTCACAGGTAAGTATTGCTGGAAACAGTAATAAGACTGCAAACAGTATATTTTACAAGAATATCTCATTTGCTTTGCTCATTTATACAAAAGAACATGATACAAGGCCTCCATGGCTTCTTACATGAAATGCGCACARTTTAAATAAAAAATTAAAATAACTCTTGGATGAAATGTAGAAATTTTTTTTAAAAAGCACTGCTTTTACTTTTTCAGAATTGTTGTATGTCAAGTTRAAGGACAACTAAGAATGCTGAACTGGTTTTCTAGGAGYGTCAGAAKAGGGCAGAGGACCAGGGCAGAGGAGGCAAACTTGGAAGTGTTTCTTGCTGTTGGAAATACTCCTGGAGCAGTCCCACAAGGACCATTCTGCCAGRGACAGATGGTGTTAATTCTGTGGGCTCCCAGTGCAGGTTATTTTGTAGGGACTCAGAGAACAGAGCTAAGTAATTTTTGATACTGAAGACACCTGAGAGATGTTCAACAGCATTTTAAGGGGCTGTTCAACTTGATTAGCTTTGTAAATTGCAAAAGCTTTCCTTTATTGTTAAATGTGCATGTTCATTGTGTTGAGGTAAACCACTGATCAAAGCAGTAAATTAATTTCTGCCTTAGAAGCCTTTGCAGAAGAATTTATGAAAATATGCATGGTTTTTAAAAGATAGACAAGATAGAAGTATTTTTGGGATGAAAGCAATGGTTATTGATGCCACTGATTTTTTGTTTTTAATGTTGTCAGTAGTAGTGTATGGATTACATTAGAAAACCATTGTGTGAGTATCTCTAATGAACAGTAAATAGTCAGAATTTTGCTGTGATTTTATTTTCACTTTTCATCTATCAGGAATTGAAATTTATTGCAGAATTACATTTAGCAATGTACAGTTATTCAGATTCCTGGATGGAGAATGCATTCTTTATCAGTGATAATTTACTGAAATGGTAAAACAATAATTTTCCCTACTTTGAAGCTTAAATGTTTTCAAATTGAGTTCTCTGCTTATRTTTCTACATTTATTTTTTTAAGTAGTTTGCATTTGAAAGAGAAAAATAATCTTTCTTGTAGGTGCTGCCCAAGAGGAGAAGAAATTAAGAGAATCCCAGCAGGAAGGAGCAGGTGGAGCCAAGGTTAAGACAGAATCTGCTGCAGCCGAGCCATCGGGTCCTGTTGCAGAGACATTCCGAGTTATTCAGGGGTCAATGACCGAAGATTATGTGAGGAGTACTCAGGGTGTCTTTCAGTTTGAGCTGTCTGGTAAGAGTACGGCTTGTGCCGCCTTGTCCAGCAAAAGGCAGCGGGTGTTGTCAAAGAGCAACGCTTTAGAAGCAGGTCCCGAAGCAGAGCGGCYGCCGTTCGGTTCCGGGTGTCGCTGCCGCTCCGGGCCCAGCTGAGCGGGCTCCGGGAGCCGCTGCCGCCGGTGCCGCAAGCGGAGCCGCTGTCCCGGCGCTGCCGGCCCGCACGGGGCTGCTGTGGCCGCGGGCCGGGCGCTCTCGGGGGCACGGCAGCAGCTGGCGCTGCCCCCAGCTCTGAGAGCAAAGCGCAGCCTCTGGGCTCTGCTGCCCACGGCCCCGGCACGCGGTGCCTGCGGCGTCCCGGGGGACAAGAGGCGACTCCTGGCAGAGCATCCGCCGGCGTGCGGGCTCACGGAAGCGCTGCAGAGGCACCGGGCCGCGGCCGTCGGGCGGGGGCAGCGGAGAGCGAGGGCASGGCTCTCTGCTGCCTTCTCACCTCGCTTCACTCCCTGTCCAGGTGATGGTGGGGGCACTTGGTACATTGACCTGAAGAGCAAGGGCGGGAGCGCTGGCTTCGGAAAGCCTCCCGTGGCAGCGGATGTGGTCATGAGCATGTCGAGTGCCGACTTTGTGAAAATGTTCACAGGTGAGGGACAAAGGCCTCTGTCAAGGCAGGCGGGTACAGGGGCCCAGAAATGCCTCTGCTGACGGGGGAGTAGAGCRGCTTCGTGCTTTGTGATCTGCGATTGGAGGGGCTTTCAGCTTCTTGTGGCTCAAGGGAATGTKCAGGCAAGAGCTGTTTGRAATGTTCCGCACTCCTGTGTCCTGTGAACAGGAAGAGTGCAAAAGGTTACAGTGCTTTTATGAACCAGGTACTGACATTTTAGCAGCCAGTGTATCTTCAGAAAGAATCCAATCCATGTGTTGGGCTTGTGCTCTGTGTATGTCTGGGCAGTGTTTCCTAAACGTGCATTGCTTKTACCTGGAGGACTCAGTAGCAATATAGATGCTAAGATTTTACTGTGGTGGCATTATGTTATCCTGTGCAAAGGCTTTTTCCAATTCCTTTGATATTCTAACGATTCTGTTTCTTCTTTTTAGGTAAATTAAAGCCAACTCTGGCCTTCATGACTGGAAAATTGAGGATTAAAGGAAACATGTCACTAGCAATGAAGCTTGAGAAGATGCTTTCACAGCTTAATTCTAAACTGTGAGGGGAAACCCATACTAGCACGACAGTGGCCTTTCATATATAACTGCAATACTGTTWTAAATTTTTAGTCCTTGTTTTTCTGATGCAGTATAAGAAATATTGATATAATGTGAGATTTTTATAGAAGAACTAACTCTAATTAAGAAGGTGTCCATGATTAAACTAATTCCTTCTCAAGAATACACTTAGGTTCCAGATGTTTTATTTCTTCTCCTCTGGATCTTTGTAGGATGTCTGAAGTGAGTTTTTTCCCACGTAGTTGACTGTGTACATATCCCATGGATAAAATGGGTAGATCAAATGCCACCTTGCAGACCTGTGTAGTCAGTTTAACAGAGCTTTAATTACATCTTGTAAATTAATATATCAAATTTTTCTTTTCTTTCATGAGTTTATTACCTACACATGTTCTCATACCTCTGTATTGCACTGAGTTAGGCTGCACAGCCATACCAATATGCAAGTTACCTTATGCAGGGGTGCACTCACACACATGCATGCTCATGTGCTCTCTCTCCTCCCCTACCCCCCTACATTTCTGCAGCCAGTCACGTCTCCTTCCTTCCATTTGGCTGGTAAAGATTTAAACTCACTGGTAAAATGATGCATGCCTCCACTTTGTAAGTGCCCAAGTGCACACATGGGTTGCCACTTCACATGACAGCATCTGCAAAGCCAGATGGACCAACTTCTTAAAATGTTTCTTCATGGTGGCCAGAAAAACTGCTCAATATCTGGATCATTCACTCTTCTGAGCAAGCTGAGAAGGTTGCAAGACTTCGGATTTATTTAGAAGCACAAAAGTTGACAACTTTTTTAAGCCTGTGCTTGTTTTTAAAAGTGCTTATGGCCTCCATTGAGAAGGTCACATCTGTATTGCTTTCATCACAGGTCACAGAATCACAGAATGGGTCAGTTTGGAAAGGACCACACTGGGTCATCTGGTCCAACCTCCCTGCTCAAGCAGCATTGTCCTATAAAGCACATTGCACAGAATTGAGTCCAGATGGTTCTTGAGTATCTCCAGTGAGGGAGTCTCCACAACTTCTTTGGGCAGCCTGTTCCAGTGTGCTGTCACCTGCACAGTAAAAAAGTTCTTCCTCATATTTGAGTGGAAATTCCTGTTCATCAGTTTTACCCATTGCCTCTTGGCCTGTTGCTCAGTATCACTAAGAAGAGCCTGCGTACACGTGGCACCCTCCCTTCAGATACTTGCAGATATTGATGAGGTAAGGCAGTTGAATTCTGGTATAAAACTAATTCACCTCTGCCCTGCAGTCTGTGGAATCCTAGAAAACAGTAAGTGGTTCCTTTCTCACCAGGCATAAGGGGCTGGGGGTGCTGAAGGAAGGAGAGAGAGAGAGAGGAGGTGGCTTACCCCATGTTGGGCATTATGGTAGCACAGCGAAGGGTTGCTCCAGCCAGGGGGAAGCACCAGAGGGCTGTGATGTGACCGCTCCCAGTCCAGCCTGCACACTGCRCTGTGCTCAGCAGCTGTGCTCAGCTGAGCCCCCAGCAGGGCTGTCAGTCTGAGGCTCCATGAGGTCTGTGTGCCCTAACACCCAATGCAGCAAGCCCAGGGGCTGTGCCCAAAAGCTTCAGGCTCCATTTCTCAGTGTCTGCTTGCTACCCCCCATCGTGGTGTCTGAGTTAGTCCCGGACTGCTGGACTGCTGGCCCCAGATTACTGTCAGTCTGCTCAGATCTGGCAGCTGAAGGATAGCAGAAGTGCTGGCAAGCACCAGCACATGGGAGCAGAGACTGTACATGGGATGGGAGGGAAAGAAGATCCAGCACTGGRAACCAGAGTCGTTTGGAGGACACCAAACATGCAAAGTGATGGTGATAATGCATACATACTGCTGGCTGCTGTTAAGAAGTCCACTGCTCTGCTTTCTACACTGCAGAAACCCCACGGTCCTGGGGCACAGGGGCGAGGACACCACCCGTCTGCTCTCCCACAAGCCCTTCCCTCCGATGGGGCAGCATTCACCCGGAGCTAGCTCCTGTGAGCCCGCAGCTACCGGCACGAGAAGGTGGAGCGCCCTTCTCTCTCAGGAACTGCTCCTTTAACGTTGCTGTGTTGCCCGTGGCCCGTGGAACTCGCGCAAGGCCGCGGTGCAGCGAGGCCCGCCCGGCTCCGCCGCTGCCCTGCCCTGCCCTGCGCCCGGCGCGCCTTCCGGCCGCCCTCAGCCCGGCGTGAGGGAACGCGGCCGTGCCGGAGGAGGCGGCCGGCAAAAGGTCCCGGTGAGCGCTGCCGGCTGGGCCCGGAGTGCCCCGGAGACAGCGAGATGATCTTTCAGGCCAGCAATCGGCCCCAAAAACACCGTGTGTCCTCCGTGGGACACTCCCAACATGTGTGCAGGTGTCTTTGGCCCTGTCCTTTGAGTGGTGTGTAATGCATCTGTTTAACATGCTTCCTCTGACTAAGTTCCATTGACTCTCACGGGAAAATCTTCACTACCCGTCTCACGCTGTTTTGGAATAAGTCTTTGGGGAAAACTGGGTTTTGGCTGAATCTTCCTCTCATCTTGCTGTTGAATGAACTGTCTCTGGAGTGTACTGTTTTCACGAAGGAAGAAAAACTTCAGTCATTTAATTTCTTTTCARTCTGAGACACCTTTTTGTTTACGGGACAATCTTAGATAAGCTCATTTAGCTGGAAACATTTCTACCGCTTTAAGAGACATTACACCAGCTACAGTGAATGTTTGGTACAGGCTTCCATGTACTCTGGAGACAGTGGAAGTCTGTTCAATTCCACTAGCACTAAAAGAGCCGCTCCAGGAGTAGTATATGTTCTTTTAGTGATTCATGTTAGTCCCTCTACAATAATTGTGGCAGAGATCATTCAATGGCAGGAAATTAGGATATCAACTGCTTGGCACAACACTAGTTTGTTCTGTACCGGGACTTTGAACTGAATTATAGAAGATTGCAGGGTTCTTTAGAACTGGAATTTGCAAAGGGTAATACATTTCTTCTACCAATATTTTAAACAGCCAAGCATCTACCTTCATAGCATCTTCTGGGGAATAGCTATTTCTGTAGACAGTATTATTTGCTACCACTCCCTCACAGTCTGTTTAACACAGCAAGATCACATTTTCAGCTCACAAGGATGAAAATATTACTGCATATTGTAAAGTTTAATATCTATTACCAAAATGGGAAAAACAAGGAGGTTTTATTGATAAATTACAGTACTTTATCTACTAGCACATTTAATTTACCAGTTCATCAGGATTCATGGTAGTGTTTCTTTCTAGGATTTCTTTTTTGCAGTGATACAGGCACAGACAATAGACTAGTTACCATATCAAACATTTGCATCTATTCCAACTTAGGGAAACTCCCAAAACTATGATCCTATTTAGTCAGAATTCTGTTTATTTAATAAAAAGAATGTTTGAAATYTAGCTTTACTCATTACACAAATAATTCATCTCTCTTCCCTTGCTTGTGGCCTTATATTGGTTTCACATTTTGTACCAGCATTAGCTCTGCATGCGCTCTAAGACTGTCTTTTTTCCCACTTCTGCCTGTACAACGTACTCCAAGCTTTCCTGGAACAGTCCAAGGTATTTGATTATCCTTCATTTATGTCAGTGTTCACAATAGAGGAAGAAATAAAAAAACTGCCAGCTCAAGTCCTTTTTTAAGATATCTAATAGGAGATTAACTTTGATCTGGTTATGCATAATCTGGTTAATCGCATCAAAGTCTAGCCAAATTAGTCCAGGTTTGTATCATCATCAGCTGCTCCTCACTGTCTGTGACCACCAGTGCTCTGCATGTGCATCCACAACGCAGCTCTCACTGAGGCAAGTAACCTACTTCACACACAGGCCAGTGCAGATTTTGCAGCCCTAAGTGGTGCATCACGCTGGGCAGAGGCAAAATACGAGGAGGCCTAGAGAAGATAGTACAAAGCACCACTATCAGGTACCCCTGCAGTGTTACTCAGGGCATTATGAGGACTTTTCCGTGATGGAAAGTGTCTCTGTGGGCTCAGAGAAAGTCACCTGTGGAGCTGTGAAGATTGTCCAGCAGATCATGATCTGGGATCTTTTGATCTATACAAAGCAAATTAAACAAGAGATGGGCACTTAGAGATAGGGTTGATGTTCTCATGTGACAGGTCTGTACTCCATGATTTTTCTATTTAAATCCCAACTCCTCCATGTTTAAGGTGACAGGTCAACTACAAACCCCCTCATTGCCAGCTGAAGCATTCCTAGTCTCTTCCTGTGTTTTCCATTCCACAAGGGTACCTGTAGCTCATGTATGCTGATAAAGAACTGTGTGGTCCTGCTATGAACCAGAATGGGAAATGCAAACAGGCAAATTATGTCTTTTTTCTTCAAGTTAACCCACATGAACTCTGCAACTTCGTTAAAATTTTAAAAAAACCAACAACAACAACAAAAAAATCCCCAGCCAAGAACAAAACCAAAGCAAAACAACAAAAACTCAAACCACAAGCTAAAAAAGCAACTAAAACCACAAACTCGCGAAACACAACAAAATCTGAACAAAATAGCAAAACCAAAACCATTGAGAAAGACAGTTATATTTTGTTCCATGATAGTAGGAAATAAATAATGAAAGCTGGATATGTAAAGCTGGACATTATTCATTTTTGTGCAGAACAGAAAGTGTACTATGAATCTGTATGCCTTCAACACTAACACTGCTGCATTATTTTAAGTTACTTCTTCAGTTTGTGGTTCTGATTTACCTGAAGTTGGCAAAGTCTTTACAGCTAGTCTCATAAGAATTTACTCAAATGGGCAAATCAAACTATTTGTGTAAAGCATTTCCAGCTGTCGGATATCCTCTGTCCTTCTAGAAACATCTCCTTGCCACCTGCTGCCCTTGAGAATTTCCTGTGATGTTTAGCTGGGTGTGTTTCTCCCAAAGACCTCTAACCTACAGCAGGGCCCATGGTGCTGCACTTAAACATGCAGCTGACTCAGATATTATGTTACGTTGGGATGATTAGTGTCAAGCTCAGTTTTTTGTTTTTTTTTTCCTCAGAAACAGCTGGCTTAATTGCACGTGTCCTCTGATTGTTACTGTGCAAACAAAAATGTGGAATAGCAAATATCCTGACTTAGGATAAGGACAGCTAAAACACTGAATTCTATCAGAATTCATTATTTAGCTAGGAACCACATTTTCCACTGCAGGGTATTTCATTATTAATTTGAAACCATTTTTGAATCTGTAAAAAAATTATTTCTATGATCTTCTACAATGGAAACCTCTTTCTATACATTCCATAGTCTAAAATCTGAGTTGGTTGAAAGGAATTGATGATTGAGAGAAATGAAGTTCAATAGCAATGTATGAAAGCTTCAGAAACTGATAGAAGGCTAAAGAGCTGTAAAATGGAAACCTCCCAATCTCATTAGAGCTTTTACTGTCATTTAAGCAGTTTTCCTCTTAATGGCATGAATGAAGAATGTATGGTGTGGTGCAGTGTGGTGTAGTGGTGCAGTTTTAGACCAGGCAGATATTTTCCTTAWAGGGAAGATATGTTTTAATTTTGCCTTAGGACCAAAAAAGAAAAAGCTCTAGAAACTTCTATGCTGTCCTGGCAGCCATTGGCTCTGGGCCAGGAGAGAAGTACTGATGGGTCTGTCTGCCTGTTCCTCAGCTATGCAGCTATTCTTCATTGGGCAGTTTGCCAGCACACCTCCCCGATCATTAGGTACTTAAAAGACTGCACAGGATTCCTGGCTTTTTTGGRGTGYTTTACGTAGTGCTAGGGTCTCCCTTGCACTTGTTTACGGCTCATTTTTATTTGCTTTATACTATTTGGTATTTTCTCTCTTTCTTAAAACMCTTTCTGTTACAATGCATGCCTGGAGAAGTTGTCTTGCTCTTATTAGGCTAATCTGGGAGGCTATGGGCTCACCCCTCAGAGACTTGATATATCTCCACGCGGTTCATCCCATTCTGGCCATGTGCAGGAATGTATCAGTGTGGTGTGGCATGGTCATGGAAATGGTTATGGATATGGTGTGGCGTGGCATGGCATGGTGCAGTATGGTGAGGTATGGAAAGACCACTGTATTCGCAGATAAAGTGCACAAGACTGCCTTTACACAAAATAGCTTCCCTTGCCAAATGAGACTGTGTGTTAGTAATTCAACTTTGATAAGGATTTTCTGTCTTCTCTAGGGAATTTTTGAATGAGTGTCTCTTTAAGGTCTACTTGTCTGGGTTTTCTGTTTAAAGCATGACTTCAATGCCTACAGGCAAGCTCCCCTTTTCATATTTTTTCATGTAATTCGGTCACAMTGTGCAAGGCAATTAAGTTTATAAAACCTATGAGTCTCACCGCCAGCCTGARAAAATGAAGCACGTGTGGTGAGTGATGGTTATAGGTAATTTTYCCCCCCGCCCCAAAGATCTTTGCAGTTGGCTTTGAGGAGGGAGCTGTTGCTCTGGAAGATGCGTGGAAGCTGGGGGAGGGCTGGGAACCTGGTCTCGGTCGGCTAGAGCATGGTGCTAATAACGCTGAAGCTGGGTTCTCGATCAGCCGCCGCCCATTCACGTAAGAGCTGGACACGATGATCCTTGTGGATCCTTTCCAAGTCAGAATATCCCATGACTCTGTGAARATCCCATGAGGAGGGCACATGACTAGCCGGACGATTCTGTTCTCGCTGTTGTTCATTAGGAAAGCGGGAGCGGGAGGGAACGACACCGAATTTGACCACACGGGGGTGTGTATGAGTAGCAAGGATGAGGCGGTCGCCRGAGTACTTCGGGAAGCAAGGCACTCGCAGGAAAAACCCCACTGTGCAGGGGTTTCCGCTGACTTCACCCAGCCATCAGTGAAAATAATCACCATATTGCCCATATGTACCCTAGGCAGCACGGACATAATAACCTCATGCTTGGAAAGCAGTCACTTAAAAACATCATGTCAGATTTAGATGATTTTTACCTACAACAGGAGATAAAAGATCACTTTTTATTATTTGGATAAAGTAGTAAAAAAAAAAAGGGAGGGGGCAGGGGTAGGGGGCGCGGGGAAGAAGGTAGGGAAGAGAAACACAGTGCTCAGTTTAGGGACGGCAGTCCAAGACACATAAAAGATACCCCGATGATTGTAACTTTCATGTGTGTACTGCTGCAGTAAGGAAATGTTCCCTTAACAGCTAGCATAATGAAGACAATCTAGTATCAAAGAATTGATCTGCAGAAGAGATTCTTCTTGATTTCTTAAGTAAAGCATAAAACAGATCTTGCCAATAGGCATGAAATTCTAAACAAAAAAAAATTCTCTAAGGCAGAGAACATCAGTCTGGAGCAATAGCATCCTGCAAAAATGTTAATTATTAAAACTCATTTAAAAAAAAAAAGTGGAAGATATTTGAAACTGCTTGAAAATTAAGTAATATCCATCAGTTTTAAAGCTACTGGAGACACTTTGTGCTGTTTTCTTCTCAGCCTGAGCTTAAATGAAGAAGAAATACATGAACGGTTTTTAAGAGGGGGAGAACACAAGGTCATCTTGACCTATCTCACAGATAGAGCACATTTCGAAACTCTTGATGTTTTTGCCTGACCTTGAAGATAAGAGAAAAATCTCAGAAGGACCAAGCAGTAGAGAACTGTTTTTAAGTTATGAGAAAGGTTAAATCGTTCTTGACTTGAACACTTATGAATCAGGTCAGGAGGCTAAAGCTGAAAATATTGCAACAATTCCAAGGAGAGAACATCAAAGTCTCTTCCTTTTTTCTTACTAATCAGTAGATAAAGGAAAGCCTTCCATTAAAAAAAAAAAAAAAACAACCAAAAAAAACCTAGTGGAAGACTTAATTATTATTAATTTGAAGCCAGGAGACAAGTTATACATTCAAGAGCTAAAGGGTATGACTTTGATAAAGGAGTGGTGAATATGTAAGATGTGTATTCTTTTTGGTAAATTCTTGTTACATTCATTCAGCATATATTGGCTGAAACCAAGAGAAACTTTAAAGCAAGGTATACTGATAAGTGTTCTGGCTTTGCCTCTTGTTTTTAATAGACTAAACCTGTGAAACCTGTAGGGATAGGATCATGCAAAACTATTTCATATTAAAAGGTTGAGTGGCATTTCTTAGGGATTGGTGTTGGGGACCAGTGGTCTTAGAACATCCTTGTTGGTGCCACAGAGAGTGGGATTGAGTGCACTCTCAGCAAGTTTGCCAGTGACGCCAAGCTGTGTGGTGCAGTCAGCGTGCTGGAGGAGTGGGGTGCCTGCCAGAAGGGCCTTGATAGGTTTGAGAGGTGGGCTTATGCAAACCTCATAAAGCTGAACAAAGCCAAGTGCCAGGTGCTACACCTGGATTGGGGCAGTCCCAAAGACAAACACAGGCTGGGCAGGGAATGAATTGAGAGCAGYCCTGAGGAGAACAACTTGGTGGCTGAGAAATTTGACATGACCCAACAATTTATATTCCAACCCAGAGAACAAGAAGTGTCCTGTGCTGCATCCAAAACAGAGTGGCCAGCAGGGTGAGGGAGGGCATTCTGCTCTCTGCTGTGGTGAGACCTCACCTGCAGTGCTGCACCCACCTCTGGGGTTCTCAAAAAAAGAAGGAGCTTCTGGATTGAGTTTCTTCTGGGCCACAACCCCTGCTGTGGCAAGGGGCCACACTAGCTTTAAAGTCTTTTCCAGCATAAACATTCCATCATTCTGTGATGAAGATGGTAATTTTCTGTTTTGACAGAGTAAATAAGGAAARTCCAAGTTGTACAAATCGCTGAAGACTACATCCATTGTGTCTAATCCTGCTAGCATTTAAGTGCATCTTTTCTTCCAATGTTTCAAACATCTCACAGGCACTCATAAAGCTGAGTTTCTCTTTTCAAGATTATGAGAAAAGAAATATTTTACCAATATGACAGAATTGTTTGGTTCATAGGAATTGTAGTAGGATAAGCTGCTATTTGACTTAGAAATCTGACAACTTTATACAGGTTTTCTAAATTCATATATAGGATGTTCTTTGGCTGCATTTTGAAAAAGCATTACCATTTGCCATTTCCTATGCAACTCTCTCAGGCTGTTTTGTAACAACATTTTAGTTCCACCAGACAAATGGACTGTAAAAAACGTGCTGCATAGCAGAATGCATTTGATTTAAATGTACAGCAAGAAAGTTCTGTGAAATAAAAACTGCATTAACAAAGCTGGCACTTGGCCACAATTGACTCCATTCTGGTTGCTGCAACCTGTATCACCTGCAAAGCTGTTTACTTATGGAAACAGGTGGAGCACGAATTGTCCCACTGCTGTCCTCAGGAGCCTCTAGTACAAGTACAGAATATATAGCCTAATCTCAGCTTCATGCTGCAGATSTTCCTACTTGTTGTGAAAGGGTGATTCTGACAAGTGTAGGGCTGTAGCAAATTGCTCTAATACTTGGAGAGAATTCCAGTTTCCTACTTTACCTTATCTGTTCCTCAGTCTCTTCACACAAAAGCACAAGTGTCAGCTRTGTCAGAGAAAAACATCCAAGTGAGGGAGTGAAGGGGTGAAGGAAGGCTACTCTCTTCAAAACATTCCACTAACATTTATAATTAGAGCCTACTTTTAAAAAAGCAACAGAACACCTCCTTTACCTACATCTTGAAATGAACTGTCAATGTAATGCTATCAGAGTGCATCCTTGGTCCTCAGGCACATGTGCAAGGGGGAGAGTACAATGCTTTCCTCCCTCATTCCTTGGACAAAGGATTAAGACTATCTGACTTTTGTGTTAAAATTTAAAAAAGCAAATTATAAGGACACTTACTATGCATCATAAACACAGAGAGCAAGTGAGTATTTGGTTCATTAAAGTCCTCTGTATGGTTTTCTCTTTGATAATATGCAAATCAAAGCTTTTAATTTATTAGAAATTGACAACAAAAAATGTAGCAGTGTACCTTTCACAGCAGTAGACAGGTACCAGAATACAGAATTAATTAGTTGTTCTATGGGGCTAGTGGATGTGAAGTATGGGTGAGAACCACAATTAGAGTATGTGTTAAGAAGAATAAAGCTTTGCAAATGAAGATGTTATGAATTATTTACTTAAAAGAAAACAAAGTAGAATTTAAAGCCAGAACCAAAAAGAAACTTTATATATAATGTGCTGTTTATTTTACTAACAGGTGGTTTATTTCTGCAGTGATGATTTAGTAAGTTACAATCTGTTAAGCAGAGATACTGAAAACAAAGTATTTTCTGTGCATCATTTCTAGCATCAGAACCAGAAATACCTATCTAATTTCCACCTTAAAACTGTAGCTCATCTGCTCTAGRAAAATAATTTGTATTTTACAGTTAGCACAGTTTTAACCATGGGGTGGAAAAGAAGGAACAATGCAAATTATCTGTAAAATGTCACATAGAAGAAATACTGCTTTATTTATCAAAWGTTTTTGAAACCTGACTGAGAATTACATTCTGGTTTTGTTGACTGTAGTCYTCCTGAAATACAGCTAGGTAGCATTATATGCAGAGTTAGAAATAAAAAGCTAATACTTCACCTGAGAGCTGAGCTATTGGACAGAATCTTGTAGYTGAGTCCCATTTAGTCCTTCTCTCTGAAGGTGTGTTTGGCCCAATGGAAAAGAATAAAACGTAGTATCTTTGCACCATTTTGTGTTGTTTTTGGACTTCCATAGGGTTTACTCACCCTTGGTAAGTATGTTAATAGAAATGAATGTGGATTAGTTAGTCTATTTGCACTTTGCTAGAAGGTGAGAAAAAGTAATTCAGATGTTAAAGGATTTTCARTGGAAGAAAGGGTTAATACGGGCTGAGTGGTGTGCAGGGAAGAAAGGACTTTGGAAAAGAATGTAGCAAAGACACTGCAGACTGTGATTCTTTTGGTGATCACTACCATGAGGTATGTTTGAAAGGAAAGATTTTTCTAAAAGAGGAAACTAAYAGGGAAATTGCTCCTGTCTGCCACACCACTGCCCTTCTGATGAAAAATAGCATTAATGGTAGTTGGAGAGATTTATTGCCACACAGATCATGCATTGAATCAAAGCATTACTCCAACACATCTTTAAAAAAAAAAGAACTACACAGAAAATCTCTTTGCAGTGTTGCAGAAAACAAGGGAGCCCCTGAAGTTGCCCTTTAAGAGGCCTCTGGACAGGAGAGCTGCTTTTCCAGTTGCTCCAAGTATGCCTGCCATTGGGGTCATCATCCATGACTGGCTGGGTGTCTTGTCTATGGCAGATTTGTTACTGCAGGTGTTCACACACACTGGGGTTGAGRAGTCTCTCATAATCAGTCAAATCAATCTAATTTAAAACCACTGGCCTCCTGAACTCAGACAGATGTACTCTCATCAACCTTGCTTTTAGTGTAGGAAGAATTTTCTCCATTTGTTGCCACGTTGACATGGGTCTGTGGCTGGAGACATGGGCACCTCCATATGTTCAGGTGGCAGCAGGATCTAGGATTTCTGCCATGAGCACCTGATTTAGTAAGCAAAAAAGGGCAAGAGAAAGCAAAGAATAGGCACTGCTTGTAGAGGTATACAAATAAGTTGGTTTCCACTGAAACACCAACAGTAGGTCACGAGAGTTTATGTAAAGACAAACTGTACACATTCTGCTGAGGGGGAAAGGCAGCTTTCCCTTTAAGGTGGATGTTTCCAACAGCTGTTCTCAGTTACCTGCATTCAAACACTGTGATTTATTTTAAAATCTTCCTTGCAATCATTTCTCTCTGATAAGAAATAAATTATCTCAGCTTTCAAATGTGTTCAAATATTCACTAACAACTGTAATATCTGTTTCTTAAGCTTAGATTTTTGAGAGGGTTCCTACATGGAGTTACCTCCTTCACGTCTTCTGTAAAGGACCAGGGACTTTTCCTTTCTTGCTTGCAGAGCAACTGCTGAACCCACATGGTTTACCTTCAGTATACTGGGCCTTGTACTACAGTAGTTGCACATTAGCTGATGTGGCTTCTTTCCAACAGGGATGCAAATGATTGTGGGCAATGTTTCAGCTTATCCACAGCTCCCTTATTTCAAAGCTGCTTATAGTCCATGTTCCATTTCACTTTCTGAATATTCCTGTAACTTTTGGTCCTTACCCTGCTAGGAATATAAATTAAAGGAACAGTGCATCTTTTGTTCGGGCAATCAACCTGCCCAYTGAACTTACTACTTACTTCTGCATGTTTCCTAAATGATAGCCACAGCCCTGTCTCACACAGCCTCTACAATTACCTAGGAAATTACCATACATGGATCATCTCTGTGTAGGGCATCTCTACGAACCATGAAACATGGTCTCATATGTTGAAGCAATAGACAGAGATAAATATAGCACCATTCAGCAACTTCACAATCTACTACTGCCTGTCTCTGTCTGTGTGCAAGTCATTTGAATTAATATCCAGCAAAAACAGACATGTAAGGATTATGCTTCAGTCTGTGACTGAACAAGTTGCCACAAGCATGAAGTGGGCTGGAATTTTCCCATGTGGCTCCTAAATCCTTAAGCAGCAGAGGGAAGATCAGTCCTTTACAATTCACCACTCAATACTGAGTCGCTCACTAAATACAAATCTTCAGAGTAAATCTGAACAATCCTAAGCCTGTCATCCATGAATGAGAGTACTTGTGCCTAGAGGCTTAGCTCCTACAGTAACCCAGTCTTTGTCATTTTGGCTTTTCTTGTGTCTCCTTGACTTCTGCAGATTTGCACTGATAATACCAGACTCACTGTGCAAATAGCAGAGTGCCAAGTTCTTTCTACTTTYCCTCTCAAGATGCTGCTAAGACTTTCATTCTGCAGTCTTGGTTCAGCTGATACATTTTTTCAAAGCCTTATTACTATATATAAAACAGAAGGGATCAGGTAATTATCAGATTATTGGAGTTTTCTGTTGCTTATATGCTTCAAATGGTACATTGTAAAAGGAAAACTCCTCTTTACTAACTACCAAATAATTCAGTCCTGTTAAGATCCTGTCCTGAGATTTGTTGGGAATTCCTCACTGAAATTGAAACTCAAAATTAAGTGCAAGTGCACTGCAAACTTAAATAAGCCATCAAATTCAGTGAGGAGAAAGATAAACTTTTGCTTGCTGCTGTGCATTATGTATGTACATGTGTATTCGTGTTTGTCTTAAACTTGGTCTTCCAAATAATGAGACTGAGAATAAAACTACATGCACAAGAAAAGTTAGTCCATCTCTAACACTTTTTTCCAAGTGGAATTACTCCTTTGTAGCACTCCTGCAGATTCTTAGTATTAGATCTTTCTTATTTTTATTTATCAACATACATCTTGTTCCTGCCTATGCTATAAAAATTAGGAGGAATACTCCATGGTGGAAAGGCATCCTATGTAATCCTATTGTTGTGTAAATGAATCAGTGATTCAATTAGTAACTGCATTCAGTTAAGTACAGGCCAAATGTCCTGATATTTGTCACTTAAACAAATAGCCTGATTTTATTCTGAGCACACAAAGCTGAGCAAATAAAGCTAATTACCTCAGTAAGGTAGGGCATCTGTCAGAGAAGGAAACTGTGCCTATACCAGTTTCATTTGTTCCTAGAAGAAAGTGAGGACAAGTATTTGCGAAGAAAAACACCCCCCTCCACACACACAGAGACACATAATGCTGTGTGTGAAATGCTCACAGTCATTTGAAGCACCATGCAGCATGGTTGCAGAAGGTTAACAATGGTTCACCAGGACTGGGCGTTTCTAAGCTAAGAGATGTTCTTGTTAATACTAGACAAAGTTCTCCCCAGTGATAGGCAAAGCACTGCTTGATCAGTTTCCTGCTACTACACATCCAGACAGCTGTCAACTCTTCCAGCCACAGTTCCAGAGAAAATTCAGCCTGTGAACACTTCCACTGGGGGAGACCAACAGTTTCAGCCTTCTGATCCATGCAGAAACCTCTCTGGGGAAAGGCACACTTTCTTTACAAAGAATTGCCTGAGAGGCCRTCTTATAGAGTAGTCATTTTATAGATCAAAGGGAAAAGACAGGAAATGTGCCAGCAATCAGTAGTACTATCTTCTGATCTATGTGGTATTCTAATGAACAGGTCAAAGAAAAATKGTTAGAATATGTTCTAAGCTGTCTGCAGCACTTATCTGAACATTATTTAGAAACAGTAATTAAACAGAAAAATTAAAAAAAACCCAAAGCAACAAACCCACAAACAAAACAAGCAAACACAAAATAAAATAAAGAAATAAAACTTTCCAAAACAAGGACATAAGCCAAAGCCACTTGAAAAAATATCAATTAGAAATTCAGGAGAAGTGGAATTCAAAACAAATTAAGAAACCTTGTTTTTTAGAATAAACATAAGGACAGCCCTACCACAGTGAAATAATATCAAATACCAGCAGGACTGTCAAAAATAAACAACATGATTTATTTTTGACAAAGGAAGTCAGTTAATAATAAGTCACAGTGAAACACRGTGAATGAAGAAAGCTGTGCTGCTAATGCTTGGAGCAATGGCTTAGGTTTATGAGTATTCTTGATGAACAAATATTTATTGGGGCATGAGAAATATGMGATAACCATATTCAAATATGCAGGATCAGGACTGAATCAAACAACTTCACAGAAATATTAGTAATTAAGTTTATTAAAATAAAGCCAAAGCATTACACAAAAGGATGATACRAAACTGTGGTTTCTGTATGTGATTGGGTTGGAAAAAAAYCAAACACACATAATGTGTGTTAAAACTAATCTGAAACAAGGGGACAAAATGCAACACAACCCCAAGCCCAGGAGAAGCTGGTAAAACAGTTTTCTTAGTTACCTAACTGACACCACAAGATTATAAAATATTACTTCTCATTAAACCAAAGAGAATCTGTATCCGCTGGCTTCAATGGGTTTTATCACAAGAAAAAGCTGCCTTGGTCGGTGCAGTTATTTTCATCAGACAGTGTGCAGGCCCAAAGGTCTGACCACAGGGATCTAGCTGTAAGCTGGGACTTGACAACTATGTTCTGTGATAGTACCTGGCAGGACTCCCAAGCAGCCATTCACCACTTTGCTGGTAAGACGCTGCACTCCTGAATCCTCAGTCAGCATCACCTTCCAGGCTCTAATCGGGTCCTCTTCAACTTCAGCTCTCTGCGCATCCTCTCTAAGCTACAGTTTAGCTTTTGCATAATCTTACACTGAGATTTGGATTCTGAAGTTCAGCAGTCTGTCCACTGTGTTTGTCCATGTCCAAGCTCCTCTGTTTCCCACTTCTGGTGTAAAGAAGCTGTTTACAAGAACCCCTGAAAACTGAAACCCTCAGGTTCACACCTAAACCCTTCAGAACACCTCAGTTCCACATGCACAAACAAGCTGATAGTGAGTTTTCCTAGTATTTCTAGACACATAGAATCATAGAATGTTTTTGTTTGGAAGGGACCTTTAACAGTGTCTGGTTCCAACAYCCCTGCCATGAGCAGGAACAGTTTCTGCTAGATCAGATTGCTCACAGTCCCATCCAATCTGGATAAGAACACTTCCAGGGATGCAGCATCCTCAGCTTCTGTGTTCCGGTGCCTCCCACCCCCAAAGTAAAGATTTTCTTTCTGGTATCTAACCAAAGATTACCCTCTTTACACTTGARCCTATTCATACCTGTCCTGTCACTACATGCCCTTGTAAAAAGTCTCTCTCTTGCCTCTTTATAGGCCCTTTAGGTGCTGCAAGGTGCTATAATTTCTCCCTGGCGCTTTCTTGTCTCCAGGTTGAAAAACTCCAACCCTCTCTGTCTGTCCTTGTAAGAGAGGTGCTCTAGCCCCTGCTCATTGTCATGGTTCTCCTCTGGACTCCTTCCAACAGGTCAATGCCCTATGCTGAGGACCCAGAGATGAGTGCAGCACTCCAGGTGGGGTCTCACCAGAGCAGAGCARAGGGGCAGAAATCCCCTCCCTCCCCTGTTGCCCACACTGCTTTGGATGCAGCCCAGGACACGGTTGGCTTTATGGACTGCCAGCACACCTTGCTGGGTTGGGTCCAGCCTCTCATCTACCCCAAGGCCTTCTCCTCAGGGCTGTTTTCAATCCATTCTTGGTCCAGTCTGTGTTTGTGCTTGGTACTGMCCCAACCCTTGTCAGGCACCTTGCACTTGGCTTTGTTGAAGTTTATGACATYTTCATAGGCTCCTCTCTCAAGTCTGTCCAGGTCCCTCAGGATGACACACCCTTCTGTTCMGCATGTTGACACATGCATGTACCACACAGCTCAGTGTCATCAGCAAACTTGCTGAGGGTGCACTGGCTGTTTCACCAACAGAGATACCAATGACCATCCCTGAGGAACATTACTCATCACTGGTCTCCACTCCAACATTGAGCCAGTGATTACAACTCTTTGAATGCAACAATCCAGCCAATTCCTTATCCATCAAGTGTTACATCCATGAACTCCAGCTCAGAGACAAGGATGTCATGTGGAAGAGTGTAAAATGCTTTGCACAAGTCCAAGATAGATGATGTCAATCACTCTTCTTTCATCTATAATTGCTGTAACTCCATGGTAATAGGCCACCAAATTTGCCAGTTGTGATCTGCTTTTCAGCAAAGCCATACTGACTTCATTGCTTTCGCTTCAAAAAGGGAAGTGAAAACCATTAGAATGACCCTAAACTTCTTTTAGTGCAGTGTTCTTCCTTGCAGTTYACTGGAAGCTGAATTGCTTTATTCYAAGAACCAAAAATCTCTTCTCTCCATCCATACTGAGGTGCTAAAATTTGTCTAAGCAAGCAAACAATCTGGCTCCTTCCTTTTTACAACAGTGCATTTCCCTTCTCCTCAGATGATTGATATGGTGTGCTTACAGACCTCTTCCACAATTTTTTGCTAGTGAACATGTGTTCTTCAGAAACAGTTAACTTGTTCTTTTCCAGCACATATTTTGTGACAGTGAACAGGAATCAACAGATTTTTATTACCAGTTTTATGCCAACAGCTCTCTGGAGTTTTACTGKGGTATCACGGTGTGAAGACAAAGCAGCTGAAATGGGACTGTAGCTGAAAAGTTTTTTATAAAGCAGTGTGCAGTGGTTCTCTTTGTAAAAGCAGTTCAGACCAGTACTGATGCAACTAAAAGCAAGCTTCTTGTCTTTCTTGCAAGCAAGACATTTCAATGATAAACCTTTTGTTAGTCTCTGTTACCTAATTTCATATAGTGGCAAAAKAATTATTTAATTATTTTTCCACTACAGCTACATTTAACTGAGCTGTGTTCAGCTATAGGGGTAAGAAATCTTTCCAGATTCCTTAGTCTACATCATTCAAGCCAGCAAAAGCTTTTCAGTGTTGTGCACACCAAAATAACACACAATCTCATGATCAGGCTATTTCTATTTTGACTACGTTTCCTCATTGCAGTAGTGGTAAGGACAATGCACTGTATTCACTTTGCAGATTGTGCATGCTTTAGCTTATGTATGTAATATATAGCAAACCAAGGGAAAAACATAGAAGGAATAGTTATGCTATAGAATTCATAGTAACATAACTCAAAATAAGTTGATATATGGGGAACACTGATTGTAACATCTGCACAACTGAATGCAGATGGCTTGAAAAATTTGTGACTAAGCCAAGTGTCCAGTGTAATTTCTTATTTGTTTGATATCTCACTGATGCAGATCTTAAAATTGTTTTTAAGAAAGCCAAGCCCACAGAAAACCAAAACAGAAAGCTGAAATAAAGTAATTTCCTTCTTCAAAGTGTAGTTTTTAATAAGTCTGTAATAAATTACTGGTGAGTACAACTAGCATAAAGGCTAGGCTGACAAAAATCTCACTACATAACATATTAACTAAGGTGCAGCCTCCCCTTTGTACATTCACATACTCAAGCATACAATAACTGAAGGGCCAATGTAAACATGAAGATTAATTAAAAAGACTCCTGCTACATTCTTCCTTCATTTGGTATGCTGAGGCTAACTGCAGATGGGCAGATCACCTGTGCCAAGCACAAAAATCACTGTTTCCATTTCCCAGTGCYTTTCAAAACAAGACACTCTTATTTCTATCAAAATTATTTGTAGATCTTTGAACCATGTGGGCTCTTAAGAAATGCATCTTATTTTAATACARTCTGAAGCATCAGACTTTAAGTAGCCATTTATGCAGAAGAAATCATACATTCTTTAAACACCTTATGAGCCATCTAGTATTCCTGTTGCTRTAATTTTCTTTAGGAAGCTCTGTTTAGCTGGTGTTCTCATAACTATGGATATTGACTACAGGATGGGCAAGGAATGCAGCAAAAGAAGCATTTCTATAGGGTGAAAAACACCATAGGAAAAAGGATGGGATTTCAGCATTTGTCATGCTGTCAAGAGCGGAGAGAAGTAGGGCTGTGATATAACTATGCACTGCTTTATGAAGAATGCACCACAAAAGATATTTCAAAGCATGTAGAAATGGGTACCCTATTTCAGTGAGACTAAGAAAAGCTGGCATGCAAGACAGCCTGTGAGGTGCAAAGGACACTGCTGGCTTTCAGTTCCAGCTCAGTTGTGTCACCCTGGGCAATTATTTCTATGCATGTTCCTCTGCTGTATTTTATCCGTCTGTATTGTGAACTCCACAAGACAGACCTTTTCCCCCACTACTTTCAAGACAGCTATCTGTGAAAATGAGCCACATTTCTAGCACAGGATAGGAATATTCTTAAATGCCAATGATCATTAATCACACTAGCTTTAATATGTCCATAGGAGAAGGATCTAAATTTTGGGAAAAATTGAGTATTCAACAAAGGTTGGGAAATAATGTCTCTTTGGAAAAAGAAATTTTAAACAAAAATTAAGGTACCATATATTAAAGCCAGGTTTCCCAAGCTTAAAAAGAAGGCTTGCAGCTTCAAATAATATCGTCATTCAAAYGTGCTTAATAATAAGTAATAGTCATCAGGATTGTTGCTGCTGCCTTGTACAAGTGTTTACAGTAATTAGCTGCAGCGAGGTTTACATTAGCATGTTATTAGTGCCCACATGCATTGTGCTGTTAAAGAGCAYACTACAGGTTGAATGTCTTCAAATACTTCGGAGCCTAAACTCTGCACCCTTCTCTGTTGTGCTGTAACCAGGATAAGACTCTTCAGTTTTACAGGTTACTTTCTATAGCATTTATCTTGTAATGCTGACATCCGTAAAGGAGGTAACATAATGCAGCATATCTGTCCATGGTTTACTGTTTTGCAGATCTTTCAAGACAGAATATCTGTTACTTCATTAGGTGAAATACACTTCAGACCTTCACAAATTATTATTTCCCTTGCTTAGTGTGTATTTAAACATTTCAAGGTTGAATAAGGTTTCTCCACAGTTGCCACGGTACCCCCAACAACTTCTGACCCCATATTTAAAGCTTGTGCCTTGGAGCCCAGCCTAGGCTTTGAACCTACAGAAAAATCTGCCACCCAGATGAAAGAAACCTCARKTTCTCTCTTCTCTTACCATTTCTTTGCTTATGAGATGCAGACATACAGCTTTATATTGAATGGAAAGGAAAAGGGATAGCTGGAGGGCAGTTGTGAAACAGAAGTTGCCTCTCTTCCATCCTTCAACCCATGTTACTTTTGTAGGGTGAGAATGAATGTCTGACCATGCCCTCAGTGTCATGCTGGACATCAATGCAGAGCAACTCTGCCAAAGCAGCAGAAGATTTGAATGTTCTATCATTTTTCATACAGATAACTGACCTGAAATTGTTTTATTCACAGCATTCTTATGAAATCTTTAAAAGAACTGYGAAAGAGTACCAGTGTTGGAAACACCCTGAACCATTTCTTTGTACATGCCTCTGGCAAAGACACATATGCCCAGCTATAGTGCTCTGTCCCAATGAGCCACTGAGACTGGTCCAGCTCCCTTCTGGGAACTTGGCAAGAGCCAGACAAAAAAATTAACAATTTGTGATGGCACAAAACATTCTGGGTTTTGTTCTCACTCAAGGTTATGCTAACAGGAATTAACAAGGGTTCTTACTACAGATAAGGTCTGACTTAGTTCTGAAGTCCTCTAGAGTGAGGTGAAGCAGAGACCATTGTGACACTCTAATCATCTTGGAAGGACACAATTTCATAGGCAAAGAAACAGGTCAGCTACATGTTCAGCACTGTTCATGTAACATGTGCTGGAGGTCCCAGTGGGTTCAGTAATACTGACTGAACATTGGAAAAAATGGACTGGACCCTAAGTGTGCATTGTTTGAAAGCATTAACTTTTTAACACAGGTTTGTTTGTTTGCTTTTCTGTTGTGAGTATGTGTGCACATAACTCTACTGGGGATTTAAATAAATGGCAATGTAACAAGAAATAACTTGTTCAGATGAACAGTGGATCTGCTCCAGGCTTGCAGGAGTTACCCTGAACATACCTATGACTATTCTTGCATTCACAAAGGTCTGAATATGTGGACTTACTGGATTTAAATTTTAAAATACTCACAAATATGSAATTAGTAACTAAAACCCATAAGGATTCTCTCAAAACCCCATGTATTAGTATTTAATGTTTTTCAAAATACTATTATTGYTAAAAAAAGCTCTTAAGCAGTTTCTTGAATCTTATGACCTCTGGCTGGAGTTTTTCAAGAGACATTTTCAGGTGTTCCYTTCTGAACATGACAAAGTAAGATAAACCATTTCTCTCTGTCTCTCTGAGTTTACCAGATAGAAGGTTTTAGCCACCCTCCCTGCTCAGTGMTGCCAAATACTTCTTGGTCACATTTACAATAATAATACAAGAAAAAAAATTATGGTTAATCAACTTCCTTCTGACACAATGCCCCTTCAAGTCTTCTCAAAAATCATTGCTATTGATAAAACTGAGCATATCTTATATTATACAAGTTCTGAAAACAAAGTTTGGAACCAGAAGTAGAAATATAAACACACATGAGGATTTAGCCCAGTGTCCCCAACTCAGAAACTAACTCTTCACAACTTGGATCCAGTAGCTCGTACAGCCTGAATTAAGTCCTTGGATCTCAGTACAAAAGACTTGCAGAATTTGGCTCTGGTTCTTAAAGCACTGCCCTTACTGTAAGTCAGATTAAAATGACTGCCATCCAGTGCATTATAAAAATGTAAGTTCTATTTATAGCCAAATACAGTAGACCACTCTTTCATACACTTTTTATTCCTTCAGACTCTAAAGGGCTCTTGATATCCTAATATATTATAACTGAAATAAGGCCCATCCTCTAAATCTGAAGCCTTCACACTATGGTCAAAGGATATTTGTACTTGAAAACAATGGGGAATAAATATTACCAGGTATTCCTACTCTGCCTTACGGGAGGAATACAAAAAATAATCCTACAAGACACACATAAAGAAATTGTGTACACCAACTGCTTGACAAAGTTTCTCAGTTGTCAGATATTTCTGTGGAAGGAACAAAAATAAAATCTGCTAGGAGCATGGTGGATTGTTTCACTAGTCTGTCTTATCCAGTCAAACAGGCTTCCCAAACAGGTGGTAGGTTCCCCAAGCAAGAGGCATTTGGAAAATGCCCTTAACAAAATGCTTTAACTTTTGGTTAGCCATGAAGGGGCCAGACAGTTGGACAGGATGATCTTTGTAGGTTCTTTCCAAAGGAAGGAAGGTC
>CADDXX010000198.1:786364-854845 GCA_902810485.1 Alauda arvensis | reverse complement strand
CTGAAGAATGGGCAACCCAAAGACAAGCAGGAGGTTGGGTACATGAAAGAGCAGACCAACAGTGCAGCCATTAATAGAGCTGTTGTAACCCCTACAAATTATGATTTTGATCACCAACTTTTGATAGCATTATCAGAGATACCCARCTTCCCCAAATGAGTTGTCTCCCACCTATGTTTAAGTACAGTCACATGCAAAGTTGATTGGTAATTCCTTAGAACTATATTTGAAAAATGAGTCATTAGGAAAGAAAAAGGAGAGGGGGAAAGCATTCTCATAAGAACTGCGCCAAATCCCTATTGGTCAGTTCCTATTCCCCACACTCACTTCATCTTCTGCWAGATTATCACCTTTTTTTAGTGCTACTAGGTCAAGTGATTGCAAGATGGGACTAATCTGAGCTGGCAGTAGCAGTCTTCTTAAATAAAACTAAGGGCACCTTTTTCATATTATTTTCTAGTTCAGCCTAAAAGGCAAAAGAACTCCACTTCTCATCTTCATTTTGCAATTTTCTTTTTCACCTGACAGTTAAAAAAGCAGAAACGAACTATGAATGGAAATACACCATCACATAGGCAGATGTATCCTTGTAAATCTGCCAGGAATACAGATGGCTCCCTGAGCAGAAAGGACAGGGCTTATCAAAAGATCATTCAGGAGAGTCTATGAACAATCTGGTGTATAAAAGAAAGCCTAGGTTGAAGTCTAGGATACACACTGGTACCAGCAGCAACTAAAAGATCTTCCAGTAGAACAGGCACAAGACCAAGAACAAAATTGCCAGATCRGGTCTCAGTCCTTCAGCACTTTTCTAGGCATTTAGACCATGACCTGATAAAAGACAAAACAGACATTATGCTACAGCCTAAAAAGTTTTGGCATAAACAGCTTAGTTTAGAAATTACATGTTATTTAGATCCACAGGACTGTAAGTAGAGAGATTAATCTTCAGAAATCACTCATATGCCAACTGTGACCTGTTTGTGACCACATATGATCAAAACACATGAGCAAACTGGAGTTCAAACTCTGCAACTCTGTGACTTCTATGGTAGCAAGTAATTTCTAAGAGTCGTGGAATAAACTGTAGTCATGTATAACTGTATTGTTAACTGTAGTCAAGAAATATATACAAGTAACACTGTGCAGTTACAMATGATCCTTATTCCTGATGTCCAGAAATTAAASGTATAGCAGTTGTTCCCCTGCCTAAAACTCCTCACCCAGTCATGTGTATGCTGGTACACTTAGCTGTTTACAAAGTTYRTGTGAGATAGTGCTTCTGTATCTGTGAAAAAAAGTCTGTGAGTTAGAAACAGTAATTTCAATACAACAGKGCTGTAACTTCTGCCTCTGCTAAATATAATGTGGAAATTAGTTCTAAAATCACACTGGAGCATCCTAAGGGACAACTAACTAATGRCAGATGTATAGAAATAACAAGTTGTAAACACGATACTCTTTCAAATTAATTGAAGCCTGTAAGGGACAGTATGAATACTAAGAAAATTGAAATTGGCAGTTACCTACCAAAAATAGATTCTTTGATTATTTKGAAAGAAAAAAATAATATAAGAATGGTAGACACATAGAATAAAGGTCTGCTTCAATTAGAGCTATGCACTGATAGGAAATTTAATCCATTAATAAATAATGGATTCATTATTATATAAATAATGCTACCATATACTCRTCTATAACACTGGAACAATGTCAAGAAAATTTTTCAGGGAGAAAAAAAAGATGCTGTGTGATAATGATATTCCACTATAACAGCTAATTGGCCRTCWTGGAAGCTCTGCTGTTTCCCTGACACTTCCAAATATGCTACAAASAAACAAAGCTTACCACTGGAGGGTATTGTTTTGTCAAGYTGTGAAAGAATGGCACCTGGAGGTGCTAACAAATTTATTACACAGGTGTCATGTCAAGATGTAGCAGKAAGGCACATGAAGGAGCCAACAAACCTGTTGTACCCATGTGGTGCTGTTCATACAATGAAGCACAAAGGYTTCTTTACAGAAGAAGCCTTTCTCCATTATTAGGCACAGCAGTAGCCTCAGTTGAATAAGAATTGAGAAAAGTTGCAGAGTTTTACAGAAGAGCAGCTGTACCAGAAATCCATGTCACAGAAWGTCAAGATGTAAGGATAATAAATTAGTCTGTGTCTTAAAAAGTAGGCAGTTAAAATAGGCAAGATAGATGTTTCTCTTCAGTCAACAACTAAGTCAGCTAAGAAACCCTAGGCCAAGTGATCTCCAACATTCATAGTTTCATTATCAAAATTATGACATCCTGAAGATATTCTCATTAGCTACATCGTAACTGTAAGTACTGTTAAAATACGAAGCAAATAATGAAAACAAGCTACTTCCATCTGGGGAAAAAATGGAGTGAGGAAAACACGAGGCAGAGTGTTTTGATGTTATCCAGAAGGCTTGGGGGCGGAATCTCTTTCAATAGAAGATGCTATCACTACTCTGTGTCCCATCAGGGGAGAAAAAGTAGGAATATTTCTTCATCCAAAAGCAATGTCTGCTTTTTGAACAGACTATCTGCTCAAAGGAAACTCTGACAATTAGTTTTCTTCCAAACAGCCCTTCATCACTTGTGAAGATGAAAACSTTTCTTCTGGTTTCTCTTCATCTTGATATCCCATCTTCTTTCTGCCTTTGAAATGAACAGAGTCAACAGGAGAGCCCACACACAGTATGTCACTGTCAAGAACCTTGATGACAAATAGGCTTTGGTTGCCCTGACAAGCCTTCTGACTGGAGCTTCCATTTAACCTCATGTCTGTGCCTTCARTCTCTGCTTAGCTACCCTTGCCCCTCCTGTGCCTGAGTTATTGTTTGGATTCACCTGCCTCTGGTGCCAGGGACAGCACTGTGTTGCCAAGGCCACTGCCTGGYCTGCCTTGTGGCTGCTCTCCTTAAACCTTCTTTTGGGAAACAGCCTCTTCTTGCTGCTACCTGACCTTCCCATGATGAAAAGAAACCTGTCTCCTRAAGGAGTCCCACTTGTCCTTACAAATAGGACTGTAACTTCTGCCCCTGGAAGCCCTCCTTAATAACAGTCCTTAAATGCTTCTCCAATCTGTCACGTCCAGTAACATCTAACAGGTTTGTAAATGGTGGCAGTGAGTAACTCAATTCAGTATAATAAAAATGCAATGGGAAACAAGATAAGATATTTCCCGACAATCTCCAAGTATGTATTATGAATTAGAGTGAGAAACATACTGGAATTTTTGATGCATCCTCAAAACAGCCACCTTATTAGTGATACATTACATACATACTCAAGATTCATACTGATTGGATCGTGGGAGAATGGCAACRAAAAGAACTAAGAATTAGATCTTTGCTGCATACTCACTGCATGGACTCCTATTACAGTTTTCTACTTTCTTGGTCTCAAGGACAAAGGGTGTCTCAAAACAGCCAGATACAACAGGAAGTGTTTTGTACTGTCTTATCAGCACAGAAAAATGGTTATCCTGAGAGTTGAAACAGCAAGTACTCCTCTTGCTCTGTGCATGTCTTTTGTCTCCTGATCCTCTGCTCCATGATTCAAATGTCTAGTTTTGAGCTTAAATATGGATTTGGGGTGCTATTTTGGGTTTCCTCTGAACTGGCYAATACCAAAAATTTATTTTAAAAACAAAATTTATTTACCTCACTGGGGCTGGGGGCTGTATGTTCCAAATTTTACAGATTCTGTCAGTTCTGTGCACAAATACTGATTTTGGAGCATAATTTTACATCCCAAATTTGCTACATTTTGCATCAGTGTTTTCCTTTAAGGTCTGGTAGCAATTTAAAATTTTATATCAACAGGCACCATCATAATATCTTTCAATTTATGCCATTTCTAAATATTACACACCATTTCAAGTCTCTTGAAATCCAAACTCTGCCAAAGCCTTTTGTTGTTCTCACCTGAACTTTTGCCCCCTTCTAAAGCATGCRAAGATCTTGCCAGCTCTAGACTAAATTGAACAGGCTATAGTTAACAGGTTAGCTATGTTGTTTCCAACACTGGTAATTTAGTTAATACGTTCCATGGGACAGACATATAGTAATTTGTTGCTATTTGCCAATAAATGCTATTTAGGCTTACTGTGATCTTAGAATGACCGGGCATTGAAATCAGGAGATAAAACATGGAGTCAAAAGGTAGGTGAGTCCAAAAAAAAAAAAAAAAAAAATTTCCTCATCTGAAGTTCTTAAAGAGTTTGTGGTGAAACAGTGTAGCTAAATTCTGCAATAGTAACTTATAGTTACTATATAGTGCAGGACTATAGCAAGAGCACATCTATTTTAACACATTCTTACACTTACCTGAACAGAAAATTCCTGAGTTTATCTCAGGAAAGGAAAACAACCAACCCTCCTGCCACCCCCTCCCCGCAACAACAACAATAACAAAGATAGCTGCTACTGAACCATGGCCACACAGTGACTTCAGTCTAAACAAAACTYGGGTTTTTAATAAATACAGCTTTTAGTAGCTTAGCAAAATAATTTCTCCCTTTTATTTGCTGCCAGTAAAATTCTGCTAAAATTTGCACCCAGTTTGCTGCAATACATTGGGCCCCTGAGTGGAAGATACAGAGTGGTAAATCACTCTGTATGTAATTGTCACTTTGAGTGGTTCCCTTAAAGAAACTGGTTTGGTCAGAGAAAGCATCTACTTTCRTTTCTCTCTGGAAGGGATCAGCAGAGTCACAGCAAGACACAGCTTGTATTTCTGGCTCTCAGAGCAGTGACCACTTCAGTGGAGCAGCCATACCCTGCCAGCTGCCAGCCTGTACACAGTGCTTGGCAATTCTGAGAGGGGTTTGATCATGGAAGTCCACAGCTGCTCTTTCCAGATGTCTGCCCTGCTACACTAGTGTACTAAACCTAAGCAAAAAGGTGGAGGAAGTTACCTTTTCAAATCCAGCTTACAGAGTGACTTCGCATTTCGTTGCACCACAACAGTTGAGGAGCTGGTAAAATTGCAGTGAATTGCATGGTTTAATCACCACTGTTATTTCTTGAGCTAGTCTCTAGTTGAAAGCCTTGTGTTTTCAGGCTGGAGCAAAGTTAAATGACCTAGTCAATTACTACCCTGCTAAGAAATCTCTTAGGATTTTTTTCCAGGAAACTAAACAAAGAAGTTCCTACTAGAAGTGGTACTGTATAGTATTCTGAGCAATATTTTGTCTTTGGTTACATAAACATAATATGTTACAAAGAATTGGAGTTTTAGTAGGAGAGTTACCTGAAAAACAACAATGTATTGAATTATTCTGAGTTAATAGGAGCTCCATAAAAGGAATAATAGGTCCTCATTGAATAGAGAGCAGCTTGGAAGACCTTTCAGCGCCAAATACTAATTTACGTCATAAACACTCAAAGCCATGGAATTACAATTACAACTCCAAAACAGAAAAACAGGTATTTTGTTTTTGTTCTGTTTTCATATTGTAAGCAAGCATTAGCAATATGGACAACAACAATTTCAATAAGAGAAAAATACAGTAAGTTTGTTTCTTTAAACTTGATAGTATAACATCAAAGTCAAGTAATTTTTAGTAAAATATGGTGTTGTTAAAACCAGATAAACACAGTTTGTTTAAAATAGATCAGGTTGACTAATTGCTCTGTCTGCTTGAGCAGACAAAATATCATGCACCCAGGCCCTGATGCTATAATTGGATCTGTGCATACAGATCTCTGTTCTTCCTTGAAGTTCTATTTAATTAAATTACACTATATTCCTCTTTAAAGTAAATGAGACCATCATTCAGTTTAAATGTCCATATAAAAGAGGCAACTGGAAACAACACATCCATTCAACACAATCACACACACCTAATTTATAGACAGCACAACTCCACAGACTTCCCTAAAGTTGCAAGAAACATGAATTTGGCATAGATCAGGAAGAATACAGTTTAAATTAATGAAAAAAAGAGAAAAAGCAACAGACATAATCAATCAGAAAAGCAACAGAAAAGAATAAATAGAATAAGTGGACCAATTAAAAACAAACAAAACTGCAAACAAACAAAACCTCCAAACTCCAAACAAACAAAAAACCACTAAAACGGTGACAGGTGAAGTAGGAATATAACTCCTAAAGCCCAAGTTTGTTTATTAGAAGTGTTTTCCCCCACATTATCTTTATGTCTCTCTCTCCCCTTCACTCCTTGCCTCCCAGGAAGGGAATGATCAAAGTTTTTCCTTTCTGTTGTTGCCTGCTTGTGTTAGCAACCAGCTCACAGGCCCTATCACAAAGGATTTATTTTCTTTTTCTATTATAACAATCTATCAAAATTCCTATTGGCTTTGTGAATTGCAGTTGAAAGTTAATTTAAAAGCATTCTTCAATGGCAGCAAAGTCTAGATTACTGGCAAAACACACTTCTTTCTATTTTTGTAGTGTACAGAGCAATTACAGGAGAACCCTTATAGTATTTTTAAATTACATTGTATATTTAACTTCTAACAAGAAACATGTGTGCTAAGGGATGAAACAGTATGTCATTTTTCACAACCTGACCTCTAAAGAAAAGTTCTTTCAAAGGACTCAAAAATCCTTAATTTTTAGGTTTGAAAATGTATAAAAATTTAACTACTAACATATATAAACTATATCCCAGTACATTCAAAATGTTGAATATATTAGTATATTCTCATATGTGTGCATGTATGTTCTCATATTAGCAAAACAGATACATCTATATTCTCACTTCCTTTTCTCATAATAACTGATTCAAACATAATTATTTCTGAGCCTGCTGTTATGTCTAAAATTTATTTTTGAGCCTTATGTTAAGACTGACATTATTTTTTTTCCTAACAACTACTCCCCAAAGTACTTCTTTGATCATGGTGATTTGTCTTGTTCCTGCAGTTTGTGGGGGAACAGAAAAGCAAACTTCTAGATACTCCTGTATTCTTAGGAGTGAAGTCTATCAGACTCACAGGACATTCAAGAATTGTACTGTGACTGTCATCCATTTGATTGAGGCTACACTTTAACAACATAGCCCAGAAAAGGACTTAGCTCAGGGAATTCCACCCTACACATAGGACATAACCAGAGGAACACAGTTCCTTGCAATTACATGAAATGCAGAGGTCTCTATCTGGTATTTCCAGGGTACCTCCTGCCCTTGGGCACCCACTTCTAGGGAGCAGGATGTAGACACAGCTCACTTGAACTGCACACAGCCACGAGTATGTCACCAGATCCTGCCTGGCGTCACTCAGCTCCCCACTCTGCTCTCCAGTCGGGGGACCAGACATGTGCCCACTCTCCCACCTATGGATATCGGAGGCACTCGCCTGAGCTGTTATTTTGTTGTTTAGTTATTGCACCTAGAGGATGTAGACGTCTGAAACTGTTATGGGAAACCTGGGGTCAAGACGGTGAGGAAATCTGATGGGACTGTGTGAGTGGGGGAATGTAGCTGTGAAGAGGTGTCAGTCCCAGCTCAGGTGGTGCAAGAGTGACTGACAGAGTGGCTACTGGCCAGGTAGGGAAGTCTCCTTAACACATGGCTCAGCGAATTTACAAACCCACATGTCCAGCTGTAACATGGACAGGGGCTGACCACCTTTTAACAGCGCAACAGCCAGCACTGAGGCTGTGCCACAGGGAGAGACAGACGAACAGCATCCAGCTTGGGGCTGGTACCTGAACCCTATCTGGTGGTGCAGGTGGGTGGCCGGCTCTCCCTCTGTCCTGGCTGCCCCGGGTGCTCTGCGGGACCCAAAGGGCAGGAGGGACCCAACTGGGACCCTCAAGGAATGGCCAAGTCCCTGACCTGCGGCTGCCGCCCTGAACCCTACAGCGCTACAGGCTGGGGGAGGAGTGGAAAGACAATGCCATCTTGGCTTGTACTCTCAACAGTGTAGTCAGGAACACCTGGACAGTGACTATCCCCCTGTACCGGGCACTGGTGAGACCGTGCCTCAAGTCCTGCTTTCAGTTCTGAGCAGGAAAGACACTGGGGTTCTGGAGAGTACCCAGACAAAGAAAGTGTAACTGAGGAAAGGTTTGGAGCACAAGCATGATGAAGAGCGGCTGAGGGAGCTGGGGGTGTTTAGTCTGGAGAAAAGGAGGCTCAGGGCAGACCTTATCAGTCTCTACAACTCCTTGAAAGGAGGGTGTAGCCAGGTCGGGGTCGGTCTCCTCTTCCACGCAACCAGGGACACGGCAAGAGGAAACGGCCTCAAGCTGTGCCAAGGTAGGATATTAGGAGGAATTTTTTTACAGAAGGGGTGATTGAAGTTCCGAATGGGCTGTCCAGGCAAGTAGTAGAGTCACCGTCCCTGGAGGTGTTTAACGAAGGACTGGACGTAGTGCCACGGTCTAGTTGACACAGTGTTCGGTCACAGGTTGGACTCGATGACCTCGGAATCTTTTCCAACTTCAGTGATCTCAAGCCGAGTGATCGATGCCGCGCTCCCCGTGCACCCGGGGCGGGCGAGGCCCCGGCACGGCACGACCGCGCCCCACAGCGGCGGTACCGCCGCTCTGCGCAGGCGCCGCGCAGGGAGAGGCGGCGAGGGGGGCGCGGGCCCTTGGTGCGCCTGCGCCACGCTCCGCTCCGGGGCGGCCCCGCCCGCGGGCGCTCCCCGCCCGCCCCGCCGGGCCGAGCACGGGGGTCCCGCTCCGCCGCCGCGCCGGGGCCGCGCTGAGGGGCGGGCGGCGGCCGCCGGCCGCGGGGAGCGCCCCGAGGGTTCCACCTGGTGCCGCCTGGGGCGGGGCGGGGCGGGGCGGTGATCAGCACATCCCGGCTCCTTCTTCCTCGGAGCAGCGGGGGTGGAGAGAGAGGGGCTGGGGGAGGTCCTCTCCGCCCCCGTCGGAGGGAGCGGAGCGAAGCGAGGGGAAAGGTGGGTGTCGGAGAGGGGCAGGGTTTCGGAGGGGCCGGGCTTGGGGTGGGGATATTCCCGAGGGCTGCGCCGCCAGGTACTTGTGGAAAGAGGAAGCCGGCGGCCGTGACCGACCTGGAGTTGAGGGGCCGGGCGCTGCCGCGGGGAACTTTGTGGTACTCAGGGCGTGCGGGTCTTTCTTCCGTTCCCTTCCTCTTCCTTTTTCGCTTTTTTTCTCCTAGCTGGGCCGGAGTCGCGTTTTCCCCACGGCCGTGGCCAGGGCCGGATTCCCGCCCCGCGGCGGCCGTGGCCCCCGCCCGGCTTCGGGCCGGGATGTGCCGGGAAGCGGCGCTCCGCGGGGCTGGGCGCGCTCCCGTCCCTCCGCGGTGCGGGGGTGGCGGCTCAGGGCCTGCGCTTGCCCGGCTTTTAAACTTTATTACGGAGTTTCCCCTGTTAAGGTGGTGAAAAAATCCTTTGGTACGCGGGTTTCTTAGCGGTGGGTCTCGATGAGTTTTTGGGTGTTCGCGATTTCACGTGGTAGTTGAAGTTTAGTACCCCAAGTTTGGGGGTGCTTGTCTGTAGCAGAGAAAACGTGTAGCCGCTGCTGTTTGCCTTGTCGATGGTGCCTGGTGGAAGTGCATATGTGGAAGCGAACTGATTGACATCTATTCTGCAGGGTTAATCAATAATCAGAATGGTTATTCATGTAATGCTTTTTTATAGACCTTACTGAAAGTCTTAGCTGTGCAGCAGATTGTTGCAGGGATGAAATTTCTACAGCATTGTCGTCCTCAGAAGATAAAAATACTTTTAACAAGTCTGAAGTATTGTGCCCCTATTGTTGGGATAGTTTGGTGGTAGCTGACTGTATGTCTTGATAAAGTTTCTCAACTTGAAACTAATAAATAAACTCAAGTTCATTATGTGTACTGCCAACTTCCCTCACTGCTTTTTAAGTAAAAATGTGATTGCTGATATTTTTCCTTTACCTATTGATATTTCAGAATCCAAAGTCTGGGAAGCTTGGTCATGGTGGGAAGTTCAACTGTCCCAGGAAACTAACCATGCCTAATGTTTATTTTTTTTCATCATACCTGTATGCAGAGGTGAAAATAGAGATGCTTACTGAAGGCAGCACTTCCAATTTCATACAAAGATGTAGATGTTACACTAACTTAAACTTGCATCCTGCCTCTCAGTGACATGCAAAACTTTTGCTATTCTTAAAATCTAGGTATTCTGATACAGAAGTTAAAAAGGCTTCTTTTTTTCCTTGTGATGCAAGAAAATTTCCTGATGTCTTTTAAAACACTGTTGTAGTAGAAGCCTTTATAGGGAGACATGTTGATGAGAACTGTCTTGTATAAATACTGATTAGTCAAGCAGCTAATAATCTTAAGAAGTATCTTTTTGAAGAATTTAATTTTAAAAATGTAGTGAGTAATTCTGCTATGATCAGCATTTTTTCATATTTGCTTTAAGACTATATGTTGCAAAATTTCAAGAGAGAATTAAGAAAATTCTCATTGGAGTGAGAATCTTTGTTATTAATCTGTCAAATGTGTTTATGGAGGAACTTGTAATTTTGTTTTTCCTTTGTTCTATTTGAGAATACAGGTGGGTTTTTCCTTAAGTTGGGGAATAGCTATCTAATGTGGATGTATGATTCCTATGCTGTCATCCAACTAGTATGACGAGTCTCTTTTTGCAAGTATTTTTTTAAATTTTTATAAAGGTTTTATTATTTCAGTTGAGAAAATAGGGGGAAAAGAGTCATCTGTCAGTTGGTATACTGCCCTGAAATACTAATAAAGATAACTTAATGTCGACATTGTTTCAGGTTTGGGTAGAAGTGATGCAGGTAAAATATATGTAGTTCTTAAACCATACAAATCTAACTTTACAAAGTATAATCTCCCTAGTAAACTCTCTTTTGAGAGAGTAAAACAGACTATAGACATATTAAAGGTGAATCAAATGAGTGTTCTTAAAGAAGTTTTCTGAAGTAGAGCTGTTGTGTTTCAGTGAAGGTGCAAGTGGTTGGTGATAACTACAAGTTTGAGTATGCTCTGAGATGCTCAGTGCTGCCTGTGACACGTCAGGAAGACCCAGGGTGATTTGGGGGTGTTCTTTTTTTGTTAGAAGATGCTAAATACCTTCTGAGAATGGAATGTCATTGAATAGCCACCAAACTGTTAGTTGAAAATGCAAGTTGTTACAATAGGTGTTGGTTAAAACTGCCCTAGGAAACCTAAAGTAAAACATAATTTTTCATTTTTTATTTTCAAGGGCATTTATAAATAATAATAATATATATAAATAAAAATAATAATAATTTTTTTAAAAGTAATTACGTTTCCTTGCTGCTTAAATACATAAATGAAATAGAGGCATCAATTTATTTCTGTGGAATGCTGAGGCTTATTTAGATCCAAATATTTTATTTTATGAGGGTAAGAATGTGTAAAAGTAAACACAGAAAAATAATTTTTATTTGGATCAGAAAACATCAGTAGAAAACTGTGAGAATTCCAGTTTTATGACAAAGAAATTGGATCTTTATTTAAGCTTATTATGTTAGCAGGAAAGTGTGACTCAAGTGAAACTGATAAAATTCAAAGAAACCAGAATGGTGTGAACTGTAATTTTTAATTGGCTGTCAAAAGCAGACCAGATATGTAGGTGGACTTATGGGTGTTTATAGTTGAGGTTAGTGGCCTCCTTTGTGGGTTAGTAAGAGGGAGACTCAGGAACAACATTAAACACAGCAACTGTATTTTATTTTCAAATTAAATTCAGTCAATCTGCTACCAGATTAAATCTTCAAGTAACAAGACTTCAGAATTCTGGAAGATAATGCTCAAGCTTTTAAAGAGTCATCAACCACTTCCTTATTATTCATAGATTTCTGTCTCAGAAACCCTTTTTAGTTTTAATTTATATTCTACATAGAATTACATAGTTTACTTTTTCCTGTAGTTGCTTCATAAATACCTGTTTTTAACCCTCTCTGAGTTATGTGCTTGTGGAAAACATGTAGTATAGCCTAGTATGAATGAAATTGTTTCTTCTGAGCTTGCTGTTCACTCCCCAATCTTATTTACTAGTACAGTCTGATAAAATCAGAAATGGAAATCATCTATCACAATCAGAAACATGAAAATAGCAAAATATAATAAATCTCCTAGTTTCCCTAGCAATGGTCAAATTGCTGCTCATTTGATTTGGTCTGTAGTCAAGAAATTAATTTGCTTTGTGCACCCTGCCTGGGGAGATAAGCAGTTGATTTGGGTTCTCCCAGGGAGTATTTTCAGGTTTTCTGCTGAACTAATCCTGTGTTAAATGATAAGCATGGAAGTGTGTTTGTCAATTTTCTTTTAAAGTATATCCTGATTAAACAAATCTTGTGTCAAAGCATGAGAATGAGAGTTAATTATATTATAAAATTATGCCTGTAGCTGCTGTTTCAAGGTACAGTTCTTAATTCTTTTGCGCCCATTGGTTGTTGCATATAATTGTACTCTTGCTTCTGGTTTTCCTGCTTTTGACCATTGTATATATTTTGTACTTTTGGTTTCATCTGATGCTGCATATTTTTAATTAAAAACCATATTTGAGAGACTTTTTTTCCTTTTTTCTTTTCTCATTTCAGCATGTGAAAATTGTACATATTTCTTCAGATCTGCGGATGTGAGTTTTACACTGGAATTGGAGACTGCATTTTTGACACACTTAGCAGAGTGGGTAGGTGAAAAGGCATTTTGTCTACTCTTGTTGATACCACTCTTCCTGCTCTTGCCGTTTCCCTCTTGGCTGAAGTTGTTCGAACTCAGGTCTGCTGCCAAAAGAGCAGCACCATCCTCAACAGTGCATTTCTGCACCTCCCTCATAGTGTAGCAACTGTCATATGTGAACTGCATGGTAAAATAAATTATTTTGGTACCATGCTGCCTTGCAGTTGTTAGTCACTGCAGTGAGAACTGTGAAAACACGAGGGTGAGGAATTACATGACTGCCTTTGCTCACTGCAGCCACAGATCAACTTAAACTGACCAGGAAACCACACCCTGAATTTGTTGTGAAAGCCAATGGAATGAATGGTCATATGATTCAATAAACCAACTATTATCTTKGCAATTAACTTTCTTTATCACACTGAACTACTAGTAATTTAACTTGTTGCAGTTCTTATTCATTAAATGACATAGTGTATTACCGTGGCATTTAAAGTCAAGGAGAAGATAAATCATTCTTTCTGCACAGTGAGTAGTAGAAGCAAAGGAATCAGAGCTGTACGCTCTGTGAAAGTGTGCCTACTTCACACAAGYGCATGGTCTGTTAGGATCCTACCATTTAAATGAGACATCACTATTTTCTTGGAAGGTGAATTGCATTAATCACAGGAATAAGGATGACCCCAAACCAGTTCACATATAGGCAGAAATCAAATYTTACATTGTCRTCTGCTTTGGGTGGAATCAGACCGTATGGCAAAATCAGGGAATGGTAACCCTTTCCTTCTCTGTAGGTTACATGGTAGCTACAACTGAAGTGGCATGTGAGAAGGATGTGATAAAATTTTAGAGTATTGCTCCAGCTTTTGATCTAGCTTATTAGGTGGTTACTAGACTGCACTCCTTTGGAAAGACAATAAACATTTTTAAAGAAAGAATTCAAGGCACGTTTTTGCACATGTCCAGAGTGATAACGTACTTCTGGGGCTGCATTTGAATCTGTAAATTATACTTCARCACTTTGAGATACAGACTCTCCTATCTTAAAGGTCTTTTCCAGCCTAAATAATTGTATGATTCTGTATGTCTTCAGGCTTTTAACCACAGTGTTTTTTAGGCTAAATACTGTTCAGCTGTCAGCATGAAATGCATGATGGTGTCGTGATCCCAAAAACCACTGAAAATGAAAAGACTATAGCATCCAAGTATTTTATTGACTTGTAACATTAAGAGGTGATGTAGTTTAATTAATAAATGACATGTAATCCCGCCTAATTTTTAGGCCTTCTTTGTCCTGCTGATTGTGTTCAGCTTAACTAGGATTCTGTTTCTCTAATTTTTTATTTCATTTTCTGTAGGTTTTTTGCTGGTTCACTTCCTCATTTTATTACATGTGATACTGAATTCATTTTTTTACTCTTTTGATTTGTCAGTTTATCTGTTTCTCTCTTCTGGTCTCTAATTTGTCTTTCTTCCTCCCATGTATACAGACAAGCTGTTTGTTCTGGTCTTGTGTTACCTGGAAAACTACTCTAGCTTCACAAGTATTCCTTCCCCTTCATCTCAGTTACTGTCGTTTCCCAAAACACAATCAATGTTGAAGTAATWAATGTGGAGTTATTCAGTGCACAGTATATGGCCTTGGATATGATGGAAGCTGTAGTGCAAAACTTAGTTTTTGTGGAGGAAACTTCTTGAACTCAAAAGTAGGTGATATGCTTGTTTTTCATTTCATTTCTGTCAGTGCTAAAAAGTGGTTTTTTTTTGTTAGTAGTAAAACCTGGTAGAGAAACTGAGAGTTGTCCTAATTGTCATTAGTTTGAAATTCTGTCACRGAAGATTCTCTTTCTGTATAATTTTCTTCTACTTTGTACAACCCTGCTTGTAAATGTACAAAGGTTTTCTAAAATAGAAAACAAATGTATGGAAGTAAAATTAAGTGCTTTAAAAGTGTGAAAGTAACTTGAAAATATCTCTTCATTGCTGAATCTTTCCTGCAGTGCTCCATAACATACTGTCTGTAGGGAAATCAGTTTGCTTATGGCCATTTTTTTCTTGCCATCACATAAAATAAGTTTCAACTGTATGTATGTACATTTATATGTATGTACAGTAATGGGACTTCTGTGTAAATAAAAAAGTCACTCTGTCTACACTGTTCATCTGTAGCCTCTGCTCYGTATAGCTTGTTTTTGGCGTATAATGGTTGCTGTCTGTAGGGCTGAGGATTGGACAATAAATGCAGTCTTTGGTGTAGAATCCTCAAGTAACAACACTATTAATTTAATTATGCAATTTTTTATTTTTGTGAACTTTATTTTGGACACATAGGGTTTATATATTTTGTGCACAAAATTGATATTTTTAGTGCATGTGTGTAACAAGTGTAGCCTAGTGTGTTGTGGAGGATGTTGTGCTCTCTCAGAGGAGCTATTTATCATGGTACTGGTTGCCATGTGTACCTTAAAATACATGGAGAGCAACTCAGAACACACACACACACACAAAACAGTGTCTCAGCAGGATCCAGGGTTCTCAAAGCATGGAATCCAAAGACTAGGTTTGAACTGTCCTAGACTGAAAAGCGTTAGTCATTAATTTTCAACCAAATGGTCAAATTTAAAACTGTAGACTTTCCAAAGGTGATAGCTTGTTYAATAAACAGTATTTTATAAAGCGCAGAGTATTAATAGGGTGGATGGATTTAATTATTGATAAAATTAGGGAATTGTATTTGCTTTAGAGGTTTTCTTCTCAAAATMACATTTCTTGCATAGCTGGTTGTATGTCTACTCTTAAATCACTTCACATTATACTTTAATCAGGGAAAAATAATTTTTATACAAACTTACATGTGTATTCCATTGAGAGGTGGAAGAAATGAGGACTATTAGAGGATATATCATAGTGAAAAGTGAAGGGAAAAGTTCATGTTGTGTGACTGATGTAATGCTTAGGTGAAGGAATTAGCAAGAAGAACTTGTCCATGTATACTGAAAAGATGAAGCATTCGTTTCAACAAAAGATGCCTATTTTCTGGATATGGGGAGAATGTAAACAAAAGTAGGGGTTTATYGCTGCTGTGCTTTACCTAAAGGATGATCCTTACAGAGGCTAATTTATTACAAATTTTTCCAAAAGATGAAGTGAGGGTGGGCCCAAGAAACACAGACCACTACATGAGAGAGTTTCTTAGTGTGAGAAACTGATAAGAAACATTGCTGAGGAAGCAGAGAGGAAACCAAATTCACGAGACAGAAAAGACAAGAAGTGTGGGGTTCATTGGTGTGACCATGTTTTCCTTGCATACAACACTACTCTCCTAGAAAGCAWTAAGGAGTAATTAAAAGTTTAACTTGATAATAGAAATATTGAATCTGTTGTTGATCTTGAGGCAAGTCTTTCACTGGCCAGAAGAGCTTATTCAGCTCGTAATTTARGTAATGCACATCATCAAATGGACTTCTATTGCTTTCCAAYCTCTTTACTTTGTGTGTAATTCTTAGAGCTTTTAGTCCTAGATTTAAATGACTGTACATATGGAATCTCCTTTAAAAAAAAAGTAAAAATTCTTGTATTCTGGATGAAATCTTTAATGGTGAAGCAGAAATTAAATAGTAAAAAACCATACAGTCAAGAACATGTATCTTTAGAGTGTTGAWGTTTAGTTGAGACTGGAAGGATTTTTTTAAAACTATTTCCAAGGCTCTGAAAGTATGTAAGTTAGAAAAAGTAGTTTCATGCTTTTAAGTTAAATGATTGATCAGTTAAGAGTAAAATCTTTCTGGTATCTTCCTATGAATCTGTGATGGTTTTTGGATACATGGGAAGTGAGTTTCCTCCCCCCTCAATATTATTTTCTTAAACTAAACTATGTATATTTAGTTCTGCAAAACAATAAGAATCAAAGTAACAAAAGTAGATGTCTTTTATGCTGCAAGGTAGGGTTGCTCATAAACACTGTATCCTGGAATTTTTTTGTTTTCAGAAGCAACTAGAGTTAAAAATGAAT
Source organism: Alauda arvensis (assembly GCA_902810485.1). Classification (NCBI taxonomy): domain Eukaryota; kingdom Metazoa; phylum Chordata; class Aves; order Passeriformes; family Alaudidae; genus Alauda; species Alauda arvensis. The sequence goes on along the minus strand of CADDXX010000198.1, from coordinate 838,226 downwards.
GCTAAAAGGGATGCTTGGATAGCAATTTTGCAGAAATTTTGATTACTATTGTGATCCAGCTAGTTCTTTTCTTTCTCTTTCTTCATGATATGCAAGTTAAACCATTTCTTTTGCAATAGGAAAGAAAGTAATCCATAGTTCATCACGTTTTTACTTTTATCAGTGCTTTTCTTTCTTCCTTTAAGCTGTTTACTATTACCTTTGCTTGATTTGTTAACATCTTTCAATCTGTTTTGTCAATATTTTTTAGTACATGTTATTAYGTAGCATAAGTGTTGTTACAGATCTCTTAGCAGCTGATTTAAATGGAAGAATCTCTTTTATAGATTTTCACACACACTAGTTCTTTTGTTGAAAGCCCTCCTGGGTTTTGCTGTTACCATTTTTTTTGACATTAGTGTCATGGTTTTGTTCTGTTTCTTTCAGCTCTAATTCTTTCTTGATTGTAACCTTTAATAATAAATTACAAACCAGATTGTCCAGTTATGGTACTTTATAAGGCTGTGTAAATTTTCTTCTGACCAAATACAAGAGAGACAGTTTACTGGTGGTTTGTTTGGGATCCTGGATGTTTAGAGCATGACTTGTGCATAGTGAAGTATAAAATGATGCAACACCCCACACAGTATGGCATTGTATAGATACATTTGTGACTTTAAGTATAAAACCTTTAAATTTAAAGCCAAGTGTCTTCATCTGTACAGCACTTAATTCTGTATAGTGTTTATTTGCAGGTATGTTCCCATAGTCACTTGCTTATTAAGAATTAGAATGAAGGCTTTTAGTAAGGATTGTGTTGATTTTTCTATTGATTATTTAAAAAAATACGTATGTGAAAGGAATATATTGCAGCAACTTAAGTAAATTTTCTTCACAAAACCCCTGTGTTAACTCCTGAGGAAAACTTAATCTTCACACATTTAAGGCTTAGGAAGCATAGGCATCAATCTTTGTTGTTTGTAAAGTTTGTGTTTATATTGTCAGAAAACAATATTATYGGAAATTGTAAATTATGATATCACAAAGAAAAGCAGTCATCTTTGATGACAGTTTCAAAGAAAGCTCTGCCTCTGTGTCATGAAGCCTGCTGGGTCTCTGGAATATTCCAAGTGGTATATGGCTTATTGTCTTTTTGGATGAGCATAAAGCCTTCACACTAAGTAGAGGTATTTCTGACTTTAGAAATGAATATGCATATTTTATATTCATTAAAATACTAAGCTTGTCAGTCTTAATTTTACAGCTCTTGATAATTACATGCTCAAGGTTGCTTTTGCTTATTTTACATCTTCAAGAGGAAAATGCTGTTTCCTTTCGTTCTTGTCCTGTATCTAGCATAAACACAAAGTACATAATGTTTTTCTCTTAACATTTTAATTACTTCTGCATACCTCTTTGAAAGTGTGCYGTACCTTGTTACCAGTACAGGAGGGAGCTTCAGTGGTTGACAGCAGAGGCAGTGGAGCAAGCTGTGTTGCTGGCAGAGCCAGTGAGCATTCAGGCCTACAGAAGAGCAGCAATCAGTGCGAAGGCAGTGCTTCTGGGGTGAGCGGTGATCRGCAGCTCGAGCCTGTTTGGGGGGAGGATCTTTATAGTGGAGGAAAGGAGGCTTGCTTWTTTTTGATTATTGCCTATAATTTCTTTCTTCTTCAGCTTACTGAAATGGTAGGCTTTGTCTATRTCAGGTCAGTTTATTTTTAATACAAATATATGATTTTGAAGTTTCCCTTAGTTTGGCTCCAATTTCCTTGAAATMTTTTTATTTTGGCGCCAACAACATTGTACTTCATATTAAATCCCCATTTTGGAAGCAGGAGCTGCATCTCCTTTGCAAACATGAAAGAGGAAGAAAGAGTAAATGAATATAGCAATTATCTAGAGACTTGCTGCAGAAGTAGAAGATAATGGAAATTTTCACTCTTCTCATGACCCTTAGCTTTTGTTTTCACAGTCAGATTCTATAAAAATTAATGAAGTATGCAGTAGAACAGATARTTTAAATATATGGTTTATCACTGGTATAGCTTGAAATTGTCATGTTTTGAAATTCGTCCTTTTGGGGCAAATTTCAAGTAATTAATTTGTTCTGCTACACAGAAYCTTGTAGAAAAATGTGTGGTTTTAATTTACATGCATGGAGAGAGGTCCTTTTTGAAAGAATTATTTTCCCTTAAAATTGCCCATACTCTTTTATCATAATGAAACCTATGATCATATCCTTTTTTCCTGTTGACTCGAAAATAATAGCATTGACACATGACTAGCTAAATTCTAGTAGAACCATCAATACAAGTATAAGTTTCTCTGGAACTATCCCATTTCTAATTAATCAATCTGTACTGAAGAATTTGTGACTTCTAGAAAATAAGAGGAAGAAAGTACTGCAGTTGAAAGCTGAGGGGAGGGTAATAAGGGTATTACAGCTTTTAAAAAGATTGTCTATAGGATTCAGTGATTCCAGAAGTAATGTTAAATAGATATCTGCCATAGTTTTAACACGCGGACATGTTCTAAATAAGGATTTTGCAGTACTAGACTTACCCTTCTGTTTCCAACTATGTGCCTCACAAAGATTTTGGAAAACTAGAGTTGCTGGCTGTCAGATGTTTGTTTTATGTTTTTGCTTTGAATGCAGTGGATTTTATCCCGGAATTGCAGAATTCTAAGCATAAATTATCATTMAATACTAATACATAAATTATTATTAAATACTATCAGAATTTAAAAATTCATAGAACAGCTGAAGTAGTTTCAGCACAGGTGGCTGTTGCTGTAGTCAGTTGTGTAATATGCCTTGTTTAGTCAGGGAAGTTGATCTGGTAGGTACAGAAGAACACTTTGGTTCATTAACTTTTCTTTGAGTGCCATACTTGGTGGTGGCCTTGTATTAGACTCYGCACTAAAGATGTTACCTGTTTTTAAAGAAATGTCCAAAATCAAACTAAGTTTTCTAAGCAACTGGTTTCTGTTCCTACTGAATAATTCAAGGAAAGAACTTAATCTAGCTGCAGCTATTCTATTGCTCTTGCCTTACCAGTTATAATCCCCMAAAAAATGCAAAAATGCTGCCTTGAAGTAAGAGAGGTGGAAAGTCTTATGGTGTAAAAGAAGGAGTCTTAAGATGTTAGGAGATGATTAACGTGTTGAAATGATGGAATGAGTGCAGGAATAGCCATGGATGTTGCAGCCTTATTTTGGTAGCTGTCGTTGTTTTGAAGAATTCCATTTAACTCGTCTACTACAGTCTGAAAATAGAATATTCCCATGTAATTGGTACAGTCCTGGCACTCAGAAGGCAGGTGCTGCTTTCTGTGAGGTAGGTTTTGTGCTGGAAGAAGTGTTTATCAGTGAAGGGTTAGGCAGCATGGTTACTTGTCCTGCCTGCCTGTTCACTTTCACTGTGTGGCCTGACAGAACTGGAGCAAGCAGCACTCTGAGGTTAAGCAGCTGTTTCACCCCACCCAGTTGTGCTGTGAAAATTGAAATGGATGTGATGGCACAAGGGCCGTGTGAGCTCCTGTCTCTGCTTAAAGAGGTGTTTGTGAAGTGTCTGTGAACTGTGGACAAGGAAGGATGTCAAAGTAGCTTTGTAAGCTCTTTTGACCATTTTTCAGCTGGACTTAAATAGTGGAAAACTAAGAAGTAACCAGTGGAAAACTTGTATACAGAGAGAGATTAGGGGCATGCTCTGTAGAAAGATTCAATTAGAATCCTGTAAGACRTTATGTAGGGCACACTACCCTTCTCTGTGGACTTTTTCATCACTAAAGGCCTKGGGAACCCCTTTTCCAGAGCAGCCTGTAGCAGATCATTGTCACCACATTAAATGCTTCTTGTTTCTAAGTATTTTAAAGATACCTCTTTAACCTCCATGTGGGAAAGAAAGAGATGGAAGRAATGGTTTTTACAAACTGAAATTTGGTAATTTCTTTGTGTGTTCTATATGGGTAGAATCCTAAAACACTGAAGAAGTAATGTTGTCTTTTTCATTAATCCAGAATGTCTCAAGCGTACACATTTTGAACAACTGCCATGGTGTCAATTTATCTTTGCAATCTTCTAGAAGGTTTTTGCATTTGGTTTGTTTTTGCTTTCAGTCAGTGACTGTGAAGGCTTATCACTTATAAGCTGGCTAAATAAGGAGATGACGAAAATACTACATTCTTCCAAGGGGCATGCTATAGTTAATAAATGTGCTGTAATTGTATGGGTGGGTGTATAACTTAGTATTGATACAATAAGTTAAAAAATTGGAGTAGTGTTTCAGTGGAGCATTCAGATAATAAGAAAAAGTATAACCAAAATCTTTGGGTAAGATTCTAAATTCTTCTGTAAGAAACTAAGTTTTGTAGACAGGGCTCTAGAGTTAGCAAGCCTAGGCCAGGCCAGTTACTCTACGGTGTCTTGATTTRATGTTTAATTGTTTTGTTTTGTTTTTTAATGCAAACATAGTTAAAAATATGTCAATTTAAAAATACTCCTTGCATCARGTTGAAGATATGTAGACAGTTTGAAATTATGATGGTTCCCTGTATTGTAAGAAGCCCRAAGCTTTGTTGATCCTTTATTAAACTAAGTAAAACACTTGCATAGGTGATGGGCTTGGGGTTTAAAAAGTTCCTTTGTGTTTTGGCTGCTGTAGTGGGTTAATGGTTATCAGTGTAATGGCAAAATCTAGGGAACTGTATTAGGATATAGTGATGGAATGATGTGTCAGTTTTAAGCATAGGCACATGTCATCGGTGAAGGTTTTTTTTTTCTCCTGTTGGAGCTGATTTAGTCCACCATCCTGGAGCAGCAGTTCATTGTATGCTGGAGTGAGCTACAGCTTCAGTTTTACAGATACAGGCCATTTACACAGAGTTGTAACACAGGTTACTGTTCTGAATTGTTTCTTTGTGCGTGTACTGAAAATGGAAGAGGTTGGAAAATTCTTATGAAAATGTCTAAGGTGTTTAATACCAGTGTATATAAAATTAAATATGAAATGGTAAGAATACATGTTGGACGTGATAATGCACCACAGTTTTTTCACACTTGTGGAAATATGCGGAGATTTCTTCTTTTGAAGAAATGCTAAGTTAAAAACAAAATTAAAGCCTCCACAACAGGAGTTGCATCAGTAATGGATTTTCTTCCTGCCCTCCAGTAATAAAAGGAAGGCTTGGTGTAATAAAGGACCATCATCAATACTTTCTATTACATATACAGCTTTTGTTTAATTAGCATGATAAGCATTTTACAATCAAAATACACTCTTTAGGTGCAATACCTGAGTGCTCATATTCTACATGTACTGCTAATAGGTGAAAATTAATATCAGTATTGCATATAAATTACATTCTGGTATCTGTGCAAGTACAGTGTGGTATGCATGACATCTAGTAACTATTTAATTGACATTTCTTTAAAATACAGAATTTGTATTTTTTAGTTCTCGTAATGTAAAAATGATTTTGCTGTTTGCCACAATTAGATGTTGTATTTAAATAAGAGATAAATGAACACGCTCATGTTTTCTTCCATCCCACACTAACACCAGTGCTCCTTCATGAGCAACTAAATTTGGCTGAAAAGGTTTTTAAGCAGCCTAGCCTAATCACAGTCTTCTGTTGTGAATTACTTTTCCACACTAGAGAAGTAGCAGGAACACAGGATTAACAAGGATGAAGAGAACCTGATTGCTCCTTTAAGCACAGACCCCATATAAGCCAGTATTCTGAGCAATGTTTTTGCAGCCAATGCTAGCCAGCATGATGGCTTATCCTTATCCTTTCTTTGCAGTGGATCCTGCCACTTCTCAATCTCTCTTTCAGCTGAATAACTAATCTAACTCATCTTAGAATGCTGGCTGGCTGGAGAATTGGTTAATCTCATAGGAAAACTCTTGGGCACTGGACTTGATGCAAGATGAACAGTTCACACACATGTGAGAATACTGGACCAAGGGCAATGGGAAGTTATCTTTCCACCAAAGTGATGAGAAGCTGTTTGGATCAACTTATTCCATCTTGAATCACTCCCTTAGTCTCTATTATTCATTAAAATACTTTTATGGTGAATGTTTCAGGAAACTTAACTGCCTTTCAGAGGTGTTGTGGTACCTTGTTTCTTGTTGGTATTTTGGAGCTGATGTGTGCTTGGAATATTACAGTAGTCTTAATGACTAAACAGACGTAACTGGAGCTAGATGCTGATTTTTGAATGAAGGACCTGTAGTACTCAAACTCTTTTCTGTCAGCAGTTAGAGCCTCAAATTGTTAACACTCTTAAAGCAAATACTTAGATCTAAGAATGTGATGGTAAGTCCTATGTATTTTTTAAAAATGTACTGAAAACCAGTTTGTTTTTTTTTTTTAATGTGCCATAGGTATGTTTAAATATGACACAGATTAGTTCTGCTCAAGGTTCCCTGTGTCCTCTTGCAAACGCAAACTTTAGCTGTGTGGCTGTGCATTCGTGGAAGTGTTGTATTGCTGACCAAGGGCCTGCAGCCAGCTCATTTCTTTTCTTTAACGTTTGTTGTTTTTGGCCTTATAAAAAGTGAACTGTAGTGGGATAGATTTAAATGTTAAGTGTAACACAGCTGAATTTGCCAATTTCTTGAAATGTGGGAAAAAGTTATGTTGTTGGCATTTTTTTTCCTGAAAAATAAGTTCCTGGCAGTTGTGGGTAATGTGTATAGGAAGGGGCTGTTCTTTGGAAGAATAAGTAAAAGGGATTGTTTTATGTTTGTACTGAGCGTTCTCTGTAACAGCTTTTACTAGTAATCTTATCTTCTATTTCTTAGAGTGGTCCTGACAAGCTTCTTCTGGTGTCAGTAACAGACCTGTTACCATGAGCAATTCTACTCCAGCTACAGGTATACATAAAAAAAATAATCAAAGTTCTTCAAGTGTTCTTTCTCTGTGTTGTTTTTTTTTCTTTGTTGTTTTGTGCATGTGTGTGTTGAGGAAGCTGCAGTAAGTGTGTATGTTTAGCTGTAGTTCTAGATCAGACGGGAAGTTGAAAGAGAGAAAGCTGGCTACTGATTTTGTTAGTATTACTTCCAGCATTAGGTGTGCAGGGAGTGTTGACCAGTTGTTGCATGAATTAACTTCATGTCAAATAAATTAACCAAATCATTACATACATGATTGCCTGTCAGCAGTGGTTTCCAAATAGTTTCTTTTATATCAGGGCAAAGGACAGAGCAAATCACCTTTTGGTAAGTGTCTAAGGCTTGCTATGGTGGGGAAGAAAGAGGAATCTGAGGAGCTAACTTGAGGATTTTTTCTTTTTGATTTCTTTGACTTGCGTGTCAGGTTGTTTATACTTCTGCTGTTCAATTGCATGTGATGTCCAAATGTTTCTGCTTGTCTTGAAATGGTGTTAGCTTATAGGTCAGCATGTAATAGCTGAAATACGTATTATTAGTTAACAGAGCAATGGCTCATCCTCCCCACTAATATCCTTTTAGGGTGTCTAAATGATATAGAACTTTTTGGGACAGGCATTCTCATAAATAACCAAAATTCCTACTATGCTTCATTTCCTTGACTTAGTGTAAGTCAGGGACATCTTGTCCATTTTGAACCTGAAAAGTAGCAAAATATGTTGTTAGAGTTTCCTAGTAATATATCCTATCATGGGTTGGTACCGATGTGTTTAATATGGTCATGTTTGTCTTAAAGTTCACATCTTTCGGAATGCATACAGAGAACATGAAGCCATTTAAAATTTCTTGATGGAAAAATCAATGCATACCAGAATTTTCAGTTTTCCAGGTGGGAGAATTGTTAAGTGTGATATGTTTGGAGCTTTGTGATATGTTAAATGTGATATGGTTGGAGCTTTGATAATCCAGCTTGAAATTTTACAGGCTTCCACTAATAATAAGACTCTGTAAACATTCTTATGCAGAATGACTTGTGTGAATCAGTTCTCAGCCTTAGAATGTATGCAAAATCTGAAATTTCTTACAAAGCTCATACAGAAATGTCTTCCCAGTCTTTTGTGTTTCTCCTTGGAAGGCTAAATGCAACAGATTAGATATTAATGCTGTCTCTCTTGCCTCCATTGCAACTGCTTCTAGAGCAATATGCTTGTTCCAGATGTGGTGTTCCGCTTAAAAATGCTCTCAAGGATACTGAGYAATGTTCTTGAAATGTAGTCATTGATCGCTTACCAACCCAAATTGGTCACTTACGGGATCCAAATAGGCATGTGTTCAAAAAAAAGCCCCTGGCAGTATGTTAAAGTGGAAGACTTAAGAGCTGACAGATTTGATGCTGTCTATCTTCTTGAGAGATTTTTTTAAAACTTAAAATAATTTGTAACAGTGGCTTTTTTTAATAAAGTAAAAACAAACCCCAAACCTTGAGTTAGCAACTCAGTCACAGAAAGATAAGTTGGTGATAAAAGGAAAATGAATGTATTACCTCCCCAATTACGACTTTTGCCTCTTCTGTGCAACATTTTGTAAATATCTTACGTAGGCATTTTGGGAAAAGTCATTGGCCTCCCATTAAAAAACCCAAAACAATGGCAAACCAAAACCAAATCTCCAGAAAATGAACACACGAGTCCAAATCAAAGCCAAACATACCCCACCCTCCCCTTGCTATCAAGATGTGGAATAGCTGATGATGTCTTCTTACACTGTCCCGTTGTTGGATATGAAATATCCTTCCTTAAGGTTCAAAGAGCTAAAGTCAACGTCAGTGCTGAGGCAGCAGTTTCCTTCAGGTTTTGATAAGTACAGTCTGAAATGGGTTTGTCTTGTTTTGCTTGCCCCTAAAATATTTTAGATAATGAGAAGAAAAAAGGTAAAGGAAGCAGATCGTCATGTTCCCCTTCCCGTGTCCTTCATATTCGTCAAATTCCAAGTGGTGTTACTGGAGCCGAAGTCGTTTCATTAGGTCTGCCTTTTGGCAAAGTAACCAATCTCTTGATGCTAAGAGGAAAAGGTCAGGTATGTAATTTTCAATGTTTCTGTAACAAGAGCAAGACTGAAGATGTGGTTCATGTTATGATAATTTTGATCTTGTGCTTGAATGACATGATTACACTAATGCCTAAACATTTCATTTGTAGTGGAAGATTTTTATTATTTTAAATGTGAAAGGATATTTTAAATATGCTTTTGAATTAGATAATGAACTAGAAATTTCTCAGTAATGTTGCTAAACATTATATCCTCTTTATGTGAGAGCATAGGAGATGATGAAGAACTACCTTGTCACTGTTGATGACATGTTTTCAAAGACCTTACCTATTTGTTACTAACATGCATGTTAATTTTTTGACATCTGTTTAATCCTATTGCATGTGGCAGAGTAGTTTGTATCATGAAGAAACACAGATATCCTAAAAATAATAAGCAGTCATTCAAAAAATTGTCTAGAACACTGAGCTGGATTACTACAATGCATAAACTGATGGATGTTTACTGTTCTGTTTCAGCTTTTCAATCTGTATGCATATCAGCTACCTAAGTAATAGTGCTTGGTTTCAGGAATTTAAAAAATTGATTAGCAGTGTGGTACTTTTAGCAGCATTACTTCCCATATGTCATATTTACTCCACCTCTTCTTAAATAGTGTACTTACAATGTAAAGCTTTCTAAGAAAACACGTAAGTTGAATAAAACAGGCCCATAAGCATGCACACACAAATGCATTCTAATGCTGAGTAAATCATTATTGTACATTCACATAATTCTTTTCTAGTGAGAGTGGAATTGGGAAAAAATAGTGATTTTTTTTCTCTCTTGTAAACAAAAACAGCATTGAAATAAGGTATATATTGGTTGCAGGCTTTTTTGGAAATGGCTTCTGTAGATGCTGCTGTTTCTATGGTGAACTACTACACTCCTGCTACACCTCACCTCCACAATCAGCCAGTTTATATTCAGTATTCCAATTACAAGGAACTTAGGACTGACAATCATCATAATCAGGCTGTAAGTACAATATTTCCATTTAACAGGAAAGCTCATTGCATGAGTTGTGTACTGGTTTTGGCTGGGACAGAGGTAATTTTCCTCATAGTGGCTTGTGACAGGAAGTATTAAGGCCTTTTCTGCTTCTCCTGTTGCCCTGCCAGTGAGAGTGCACAAGAAGATGGAAAGGGTCTCAACTAGGACAGCTGATCACAACTGACCCAAGGGATGTCCCACACCGTATGATCTTGGGCTCAGCATTGAAAGCTGGGGGAATGGCGAGGGAGGAGGGATGTTCAGAGTTGTGGCCTTTTTCTTTCCAAGTAATAGTTATGCTCAGTGAAGTTCTTACATTCTTGGAAATGTTTAAGCACCTCTCTGCCAATGGGGTAGGTGTTTAAACACCTTGTTTTGCCTTACTTGAACATGCAGCTACTGCTTTGCCTGTTCAACTGTCTGTACCTGAACTCATGAGTTTTCTCACTTCCATTCTTCTAATTCCCTCTCCCATTACACTAAGGGAAAGTGACTGAGCAGTTGTGTGGCACTTTGCTGTGTACCAGGGTTAAACTGCAACACTAATAAATATACAGGCTGCTCTTCACTACACCGGTAGACAAATTCTGATATATATAATTTCAGTAACTTCTTCAGACAGGGAACTGCAAAAATATACAACTATTGCAGAGGAGCTCAAGTTCAAAAGTGGTTAATCATGATGATGACCATGAAATCAAGTGGAGGTGGCAGGAGGACTGCTTGTATGAACAAGGAGCTCCTGAATGGGCTTAAGCATAAAAGAGAGGCATAGAAAAGTTTGAATCATGCTCAGGTGCCCCAGAAGGATTATAGAGCATTATCTGAACATCTGCAGGGGTATGGTTAAGAAAGTCAAAGGTCACATGGAGTTGTCTCTAATGAGGGATGTGAAAAGCAGCAGTTTGGTTCCATGAAGTGTATCAGGAGTAGAAATAAGACTTTTTTTTTTTTTTTTTTAAGAAATACATAGGGCCAGGAACAAAGGAATGAATTTCAATTGACCTCCCATTTAGTTACATAATTTGTATACTACGATGTGTATATCATGATTTTTTTTTTCTCTGTACAATGTTGACAGTAGTGATTTGGGCATAAATCATTCATTTGTGCTGACACAAAAGTCACTGTAGTCTTGCAAGATTGTCAGTCTGGTAAATATTATTTGTCTCTTTCCTAATCTAAGGCTGCTGGATCGGTTTGTTATCTGCAAAACCAAATGAATAACAAGATTTTTGTTTTATGGATGTGGTTTGCATAACAGCCTCAGGAAAAGTATATGTATATTTGCAAATAAGACTCCTTGGGTCTCTGAGTATTTTCAACTTGGTACATGGCACTTGCTTTCTTCTATAACAGCATTGTTTACTTCTAACAAGAAGCTGTTTGGCCCTTGTAGTTGAGTTTTATCTAAATTTTAAAGAGACCATAGTAGAGCAGCTGAATACTGTTACTGTCCTAGTCCCTGAGCCCTGAAGTACAGATTATTTTGCTGGGTTATATTTTTCTGAAACCAGGTAACACATGCCATGTCCCTGTTTAATCTGTAAAAAAATGAGTAGAGTGTGCACCTTTGAGCTTATCCCCACCAAATCTTAGTTCCTGAAGAGAATGTAATCCTGGTAAAGCCAAAAAATAGTTGTAATTCTGTGAATTACACTGACTAGTTGTAAGAGAGGAGCATGGAAAGTAAGAGTTATAATTTGTTTATTAATGTGGGATTTAAATCCATAGTATGAAGGGAATACAGTTTTTTGAAGTTATGTTTTATGTTCTTTTCATATAGGAGAACTTTGTTTCAGTATGAATAATTTGCATGTAAAATAATTGTGCTCTCTGCTGTGACTTAATTTCAGAGACTCCAAGCTGCACTGCAAGGTGTGAATGCTGTGCAGCACGGAACCCCGGGTATTACAAGTGTTTTTGCTGCTGAAGGTGGGGTCCTTCCAAGTCATGGTCCTGTTCTTCGAATCGTTGTTGAAAATGTTTTTTACCCTGTCACTTTAGACGTACTGTATCAGGTAATGAGGGTTGCTTTAAAAAAGTCACAATGTTTCAATCTTGCCACTATAAATCCATTAATTTATTTTTTAAGTACCTGTGGTTCCTGAGTCTTCTGAGTGAGGACTGTCTCTTTAATGTAATTTCCTGAATTCAGGTAGCTAAGTTTCAGATAGTTCTATGTAAATGAAATTCAAGTAAACAGGGCTTCAGTAGTCAGATTTTCATGTATCATTTAGTTCCTTGCTGTGGAAGCAGCAAACTTGGCACTGTTAATTCTGCTTTCATGATAAGCTAGTGAAATATTAAATCCATAGCACGCTTTCTGCTGAGTAACCTTTGTAGTTTGCTTTACATTTAGGGTTTTATATTCACTTCTATACCTCAGTGCAAGTAGTGTAATATGCAAATTGCTTGGACAAATGTTTTCGATTATCCATCTTTAGAGTGACATTTGACTGCCTCTGAAAGCTTAGAATAATAGTAGGCTATGGTTATGAAAGACATTACTATAACTTCTGCTAGGTGTTTGTTCTGTGCTGTTGAAAGCTCTAAGCTTAAAAATAATAACTTTGAGACCACTTCTTTGCATCCAAAGGATTTGTTGATCCTTTACCAATATTGCAGAGTTTTTCATACATGAAGGTTTTGTAATTGGTAGTAATTTATGCAGTAGAAACCATGCCCCATGTTTAAATTTCTTAAATAATACAATTTATAATAACTGGGATAAATTAGTAGGAACTTGCAGTCCTGGAAGATTCTTTTCCTGCTGTGCTAAGATCTCTAACAGTTGTTTTCAGCAACATTCTGTTTTTCCTCTTAACCTCTTAAAATTTTATGTTTCTCTGTATCTCTTCACTATGATACTGATTAACTAGTGCACATATTAGTTGACACTTGGATGTAGCAATTTGCCTGATGTAAACGTTTGTTTGTGTTTTTGAGTGTTGCTCACTCTTTACTGAACCTATGCAAATACTATGTCAGCTGCTTAGGATTATTATTGCATTCAGAATAACCTCAGAACAAGCTCCTGTGGTTATGGGAGCTGTACTAGTTCTAAGAATGCAACAGCAAAGAGGAAATTTATATTAATTTACTTTCATTTGCAGCACAACTATATTTTCAGTGTTTGAATTGCTCTCACTCAACTACTTTTCCAGTCTGTCTTGAAAATTTAGCAATATTTGAAAAGGGATCTTATTTAGAGTTTTTAACAGGGGATAATCTTCTCTAATTAAAGCAGGGCTTTGTGCCCAATGGCTACAATCTAACTTTTACTTTGTGTGATAGGTTAATGGAAATGAGTATTTTTTCTGATAAGTGTAGCATCTTATGGAACACTAGAAAGCATACTTGGATTGTGTTTTGTGAGTTGTCTTGCTTTTCAAGAAATAAACTACAATTCACTGAAAGTGTTTATCATAAGAAGTTGAAAATTCAGTGTTATCTTTGCAGAAACAAAATTGATATATACAGTGTATTTAGCTTTAAAATCAAACAGGAAGAAGTGCATTAAATTTCATTACCTTAAAAAGGTCTAGTAAGTTTTCTGGAAAATCATGGAAAAGCATATGTTGAGAAGCTGTATTTAGGCATTTCTTAAGAGGAAGTGCTTTATGAACAGGAACTCAAAGACTAATTTTAAATTGCTATGAAAAGGTTTCTGTTCTGTTTCTATGACTAAATGATGAATGCAACATTACAATCTTGTTTCTGAGAGATGGAAAAACAATGGGTTGGGACAATAGTCTTGTGTCATTGATTCTAGACCTAAGAGGCTGGCAAGAGAAGCTTATGCTTCTCTATGGCCTTTCTTTCCACAGCAGGTTTAGTATTTCTGAGGAGTTTCTGCTTTTCTGACTTTGCAGTGATTCAAACAGTTTGTTTGAAAACTAATAGTATTTCTTGAACTCACCTTTGCTCTTTGATTGTAATTTGGACATATATTTTCTGCACTGCATGATATGTCCTAGCTTTAATTTTGTCCTCACTCTGTGGCTTAGCTTTTGTACAGACACTTTCATGTAATGCATACTCTCATTTTGAATGTAGATACATTTGAATTCAGCCTTTAAAAGTATTTCTGCAATGCTTATGTTTGCAATAAGTCAAATACCATTTGATTATAAGGTATAGGGGTAAGTTCAAATCTAAGTCTTTGTCTTGCTTCTTTCCTCTTTGTATTCTAGTTTGGGTAGTGAGTCTTAATAAGCACATCAACTGATTAAGTTGTATTTTTGTTCAACAGATTTGCAGAATTTGTCTAGTATACAGAACATAAAGGTGTATACCTTGAAATACAGTTTGAAGTTCCCATCTCAACTGACTTCCAGTAACAAGGAATTATATTGATAGAAATAGATAGATCCATCTGGTCAAGAGATGGCTTCATGGGTTGCTTGAATAAATTTTGGGGTTTTTGACCACGGGATGTCTATTCAGCACCTGTTCCACTGACACCTGACGTGATGCACCTTTCTCAGAGGGTAAAAAGGGTTCTAGCATAAGAGCTAGTGGGGCTTGTTGACAGAGCTTTAAACTGACATGGAACAAGGAAGGGGAATGTGTATGAGCTAGAGAACAAGAGGCTGGAGAGCAGCACTGTGGAAAGGGACCTGCACTTCCTGGTCAGTGGCAAGTTGAATATGAGTCAGCAGTGTACAAGGTCTGGAGGGAAAGTCTTGTGGGGAGTGGCTGAGGTCTCTTGGTCTGTTCAGCCTAGAGGAGACTGAGGTGAGGCCTCACTGCAGTTACAGCTTCCRCAGAGGGGAAGTGGGAGGAGCAAGTACTGATCTCTTCAGTGTTGTGACCAGTGATAGGACTGAAGCTGAGTTGGGGGATGAGGGTGTTGGGCTCTGGAAAAGGCTCTCCAGAGAAGTGATCACAGCACCCGCCTGACAGAGTTCCAGAAGCCTTTGGACAATGCTCTCAGGCACATGGTGTGACTCTTGGGGTTTCTTGTGCCGAGCTGGCAACTGGAATTGGTTGACGATCCTTGTGGATCCCTTCCAACTCAGTATGTTCTGTGATTCTATGACTTGAGAAGTCCATTTCTCAAACCTCAATGCTGATTCATTATCCACAGTTTATCTGCAGACACTGGACAATTGCCTGTTTGTTCTGTCCTTCCCTGTTCTTAATTGATTAGACATTGCTAATTCTTTAAGGAAATTTTATCCTTTCCCATCTTTTGTAGCCTTTCTTTAATTGTTGTTTTTACCTGAAACAAAATTTTGAGTTAACACGATTTTTGTTCAGCTCTCACAACAGAAATATTTTTCAGAAATTTATTTGGAATAAATTTAGTGTGCATGAATTATTTACTGGCTCTTAAAGCCCATATTTTTTCCTTAACAGATTTTCTCTAAATTTGGCTTTGTCATGAAGATTGTCATGTTCCATAAGAACAATCAATTTCAAGCTCTGCTCCAATATGSTGATGTAATGAGTGCATACTATGCCAAAATGGTAAGTATAGTATATTCAACTTGATTTTGTTTGTTTGTTTGTTGGGAGTTTTCCCTGCTTAGGGACAGGGGAACCATTAGGAATATTTTGACTGTTAACTTTGTGATTTCTCATCATTCTAACACTCTCGTTGCACATGAATAACTTCAACAGCTCTCTTAGCTAAGAGGATGGCTCTCTATCATCAGCTGCAAACAAATACATAGGATATACTCCAGGACCTGCATGAGTCTATCAAAACAAAAATCATTGATAATGTTCCTCTCAGTCTTCTTAAGGCTGAACAGGCCCAGCTCCCTCAGCTTTTACTTGTGAAGGAGATGCTCCAGTTGCTTAATCATCTTTGTAGGTCTACACTAGACCCTTTCCAACAGCTCCATGTCTCTTTTGGGCTGAAGAATCCACACCTGCACATAGTTGTGGCCTCACCAGTGCTGAGTAGAGGGGCAGGATCACCTCACTTGACCTGCCCCTCTACTCTTTATAATGTTCCCCAGGATGCCATGGCCTTCTTGGCCACAAGGACAGATTACTGACTCTCAGGCATCTTGTGATCCACCAGGACCTCCAGCTCCTTCTCTATGGAGCTGCTTTTCAGCAGATCAGGCCCAGTCTGTGCTCAGCTTTTGCCTTTGCTGAATGTCAGAAGGTTCCTCTCTGCCCATCATCTCTCCAGCCTGTTGAGGTCCTTCTGAAGGGCTGCTCAGCCCTCTGGGGTATTGGCCACTCCTCCCAGCTTTGTGTTGTTAGTGAAACTGCCTCTTCACCCAAATAATCTTTAGTTCTCATATAGAGGTAGCAGGAGGTAATAAATGGTCAGATGTATAGAAAAGCGTTAGCAATCTTTTCATGACACCTGTGATTCAAGTCCCAGAGAGGCAGACTGGAGACCTTTTTATACCAATGGCCTGTCATCAGATGGGTGCCTTTGTTTGCTTGCAGCAGGGCATCACCCACAACAATTATGCACCACTTCTGGGTGTTCTTGGGCACAGGATCTGTCTGCTCTGTCATTTTGCTTGAAGTCATGCCCAKATCTGGGGACTTTTGTGGGAAGAGACCCTTGAGGTCATTTAGTCCAATGATAAACCTGGTGCTGCCAAGTTCACTTCTAAACCATGTCCTGAAGCACAGCATCTGCATGTCTTTTAAATGCCTCCAGGGATGGTGACTCCACTGCTTGCCTGTTCCAATGCCTGATAACCCTTTTGATGAAGAAACTTTTCAAAATATCCAGTTTATACTCCCCTTGCAGAACTTGAGCTCATTTCCTCTTGTCATGTCACTTGTTGCGTGGGAGACCAACTCCTACATTGCTACAGCTTCCTTTCAGGCAATTGTAGAGAGCAGTAGGGTTTCTCCTGAGCCTCCTTTTCTTCAGGGCAGACAACCTCAGCTCCCTCCAGCACTCTTTATAGGGCCTGTGCTTCACATCCTTGATTAGAGTCCCTCATGTAAGGGTCAGTTCATGCAGTAAAATTTCCGAATTAGTATTCCTGTTACCATCTTATACTGTGTGTTGAGTGGGAGAGAAGTAAGATCAGAAATACAGAAAGTCAAGTAATGCTTAAAGCTATGTTTTGTCCAGTTGGCACAAGGTGATTTAGTACTAACTCTAGGGTGTTCTAGTTTAGGTAAGGATAGTGGCAGCTTAATGTCTACTTGGTGTTTAAAAAGAGGGCTTAGTACCAGAAAGTGAATTACTGTTTGGACACAATTGCAATGTGAAAACTGTATAGTGGTGTAATGGTTTGAATTGGAAATAATCTTTAAAGGTCATCCAGTCCAATTCCCTGGAGTGAGCAGGGTCACCTTCAACTAGATCAGGTTGCTGAGACCCCTGTCCAATGGGCATCAGCCTTCTCTCAGGGCAACCTGTGCCAATGTTTCATTACACTCATTGTAAAAAACTCCTTCCATATAGCTAATCCAGATCAACCCTCCCAGTTTAAAACCATTACCCCTTGTCCTACACCAACCTGCCCTACTAAAAGATCTGTCTTGATCTTTCTTATAGGCCATCTTCAAGTACTGAAAGGCTGCAATAGTAATATACACTTATAGTCGTGGCTGCCATGATGTGTTTTATCTCTGAAAATGTAATTATTTTTCTTCAGTCTCTGGATGGCCATAGTATCTACACTGGGTGCTGCACTCTTCGTATTGATTTCTCCAAGTTAACTAACCTAACAGTGAAGTACAACAATGACAAAAGTAGGGATTTCACTCGCATTGACCTTCCTTATGGTGATGGCCAACGAACTGTGGAGACATCCTTATCTACTCCCTTTGGTAAGAAACCTTCACTTCTAGTGCTAAATACACACTGAGATCATAATTTTTGTGTCGCATTTATGCTCTGGCTTCATATCAGGTTTGTAGATGGATACATTTTGTGTACACTTTTGTTTATATCCAGTAAAATTTGTATGGAAGTACAAGTCACGGTAAATGAATATCTGAAATAATAACATGAGGAATACTGGTGGGCAAATTTAAAGCATTGTAAGAACACTATAAAATACTACTAAAATGCTGTGAAATGGTATCATTGGTTCAGGTAATGTAGTACATATTTCATATTAAAATGGAAGCCATCACAAACTGACACTGGCTGCCTAAAGCTGCTTGAAAATAAGTGTTTAAGGATATTAGCTCTTATTTGTAGATATTTTAGGATAATTGAGTGCTGCAAGAAACAAACCGAAAGAAATTCCAAAATTCTATACTTATTTATATATGTTGATACTTACCTTCTAAAATACAAAATTTAAGAAATTTTCTTAAACTGTAGAAGTCATTTTGGCATAGAGGCGACAGTGTCTACTTGAAGTGACGCTGGAGAAAGGCTCACAACACAATTTGAGCGATTTTAGCTATTTTTCTCTCTAATGACAACCATTAGCAATAATACACAGCTAAGAACTGTCTAAGCTGTTGGATAGATATCTAAGTGCTGTCCAGCTGATTAGCACAGTAAAAAGTGTGCAAGAATAATTCCCTATTTTCCTTTATTTTTCTGTGGCAGCTAGGGAAAATACTGTGTTTGGTTTGATTTTTTTATTTGGACAATTGAGTTAGTTAGCTTAGATTAGAATAACAAAGTGAGTTGCACTCACTACTCTCCTGATTTTTGTCTTTACTGCTCCCCTTAAACACAGGCCTTTGATCTTTTTGTAATGGACAACTGCCATTACAGTCTGTGGCAGAGGAAGATGGTGGAATTTGCAATAGAGATGTGCTGTTATGGGTCTAACATATTCTAATTAATTAGACTTGCATTATTTGAATGTCAGTGGAAGGGAAAAGTACAGTTAGAGTAGTTTATTTCTGCATTTGTTTGTAGGGGAGAAATAAATATACGTTTTTGGAGAATAACACATGAACACCTCCCTGTCTTCCCCCTCACTCTTACAAGCTTCTCATTGCTAGGAGCCTTGGATTTTTTACTATAAGAGTAAGAAGTGCTGGAATAGTTTGATGTCTGTACCAAAACTTGTCTGTGCTACATTCAAAGAGAAGCAGCTGCACATATATTTTTAAAAAACAATAAATAGCTGTAGACAGGGAGAAAGAAGTGTGCTTCCTAGCCATTCTGTCAGTGGTGACAACATGCACCTATTGACATTGGCATGTTCTGAGAGCCTTGGTTACAGAACATGAGCAAAAGATGGTCTAAGTCGTGTGAGTCCTTCCACTACCTCTTGTTACTAGTGGATGTAGTTTTGTTGTAGAATTTGTAAAACAAAGCTGGTAGCTATCTGAATAATACATCTGTTTTTTTTTATTGTAGACTTGAAGTTATCTCAATACCAAAACTGAACTGTTCTTGAGACTTGTTTTTCTTCTCTTTTTCTTTAATTTTCTTTTGCTTTTAGTGAAAAAAATACTACACGATAAACAAATTTTGCGCATGTTTTGCATTTAAAGAGTTCTTGCATCCAGTGAATATTAGCAGAAATACATTAATTGGCTTGCTTAGAAAGCTAGGCTGATAGCCATGAAGCAAATGTATTAAAAAAAAAAAAAAAGGCAACAAAGAATTCCAGATCTTTCTGCATTAGCTCAGTTTGATAATTATTACATTCCTGATTTTGGTATCAGGGTGCAACATGCAGATCTTATTTGGCAGAATAAAAGTTCTTGATCTATTTCTTCATTAATATTTCCATTACTGGTCATGGATTGTGAATAAGTTATTAATAACTATATTGTCAGGACTTGTCAGTATAATGCATCAGTGCGTGTATTTCAAGAATGTATTTACTTGCTTTGGTGTGATAAATGCGTTCAGTTTTTTGTATGAAAGACACTTTGTTGCCACAAATAAGAGGAGGTGTAATGTGATGCAGTATTCATGAGTACTTGATCTGTGGTGTCTGTTCCATTTCTTTTTGTAATTCATAATAGATACCTCTTTTGGTTTTATGTTATCCCTATCACAGGGATAGCATTTGTTGGTAGCTCTGTTTTAGTCAGTGGTTTGGAAGTTTGAGTAGTGAAACAGACATATTACCAAGCTTGTAGAATGTGTTTTCTGATTATACATACCCCATTTAAAAAAATTAAAATCTAGTGTGTCCTCTCATATGAATGAATCCACAGCTCAAAGCTTGTGCCTAACTCCKTAGAACACGGCTTTGTGTGCTATCCTGGGTAGCACTTACCTCCACATACTAATGTGGAAATCTCTGAGCTATCTTTAATGCTGAGACTCTCCATATGTTGCTATTCCAAATCTGGTTAATGCTTGTGATCTCCAGGGCAACTATAAAAAACACTGGTTATTTATAAAGTCACACAAACTGGGAAAGTGCATTCCTTAAAAAGCAAAATATATATGCTTTATGCATTTCAGCATAAAGTTCAGTAAAATTCAGAACCTCACATTAGTTGTAGAAGTTTGTATTGTTTAACTTATACTGATATTAGTATTCAGGAGTGGCGTCCCATCATTGCAAAACATCTTTGATTGTATTTAATTGCAGAAAATTTCTAGAATACATGTCCATTGTGAGAATAGAAACCATTGAACACAGGCTTTAATGGATACTAATCTCTGCTGTGCTTTCTTATTCAAACTTTAAAATTTACATTTTGCCCTGACTTCATTTTAGAGATGAATGTTGAGGCTAACCAGAATATTTGCCTTCGAAAGTGGCTGAAAATTGTCTTTGTAAAACATAGAATCTTGGATTTCAATGAGAGTTTTAACCCAAAAGTTTTATAAACATCTGGAATCACAGATAAAGTCAAAAAAAGCAACACTGGTAGCTGATTCTGATTGCTGGAATCTCTTCTGTTTTTTAAAACTTCTAAAATCTRTTTTAAAAAATCTGTCTGTTCTCTCTAGCCACCCAAAATACCATCTTTCCATCATATACAGGGCCTCCTGGGTTTGCACCAGCCTTGGGCTTTCCTCAGGGACCAGGTAAGTTTGTTTTCTAAAAATGCAGTGTTTGTAGTTATGGCTAACAGCCCATCTGAATAGATCTGCTCAGAGCCATGTGTTTAAAATATAGCAATCAGAACACAATAATAATTTGAGTGATTGTAATTCTTTCTCATACATGTACTCAGTAAAATAMGTTTCTGTAATAAAAAACATATCCTAATGTAGCTTATCATTCAATAAGCAAAGAACCTAAATGCCATGATAATGATTACCTGCAAGAGAAGAAATTAAGCATTTGTTTTTCTCAGAATCATAAAACTGCTGTGACATTCAATACAAATAAAGGGAGGTTTCCTTTTGCTGACTATCAAGTGAGATATAGACAGATTTTAGACTGTGATCTTTTGTAGCTCAGGATAAACTTGTGTGGTGAATTATTTTTCTTTTTTCTCGGGCTGTAAATTTATGTCCCCTTTTGTTTGGGTCTGTTTGGGTAGCTGAATATTTCTTTTTTTCTCTGAAAGGGACCATTCCTGCTTTAATGATCAGATACTAGTAATAACTAAATTCCTTAGAAGCATTTTTAAATTGAATATTATGTTTTTACCAAATACAACCTGCTTGTGTATTCTTCCTTTTCCGCTTCGAGATGTCAAGTGATGCTATTTATACCTTTCCAGGTCCTTCTGTTCCACCTGTTCCTGGAGGTCCTCTCACGGTCACCACATCARTTGCTCCTGGACACATGACTGTTCCTGGCGTTCCGGGAAACTCAGTTTTACTAGTCAGCAACCTCAATCCTGAGGTAAGTTTGGTTGGTGGAACTGATGCAAGCGTCACCTTGTACCAGCTCCGAGAATCCCTGCAAACTGACATTAGCTGAAGGAATAAAAGAAATTGTCTCTGCCGGTAATATAAAAAGCAGGACAGCTCTACAGGTATTTTAGGTAGTTGGCAGTGTTGATGAGCTTTAAAAACTCCAGTCATCGGTAAAAAGCTTCCTAACACAACTTAGTTTGGGAACCCTAGGGTAGCAGTGTAGCTAGTAATTAGTGAGAAGCCTGTGGTCAAATATMAGAAGTGTCTGAAGATGTAAACAACATACATGATAATTTACTGATATCTCTGTTAGTATGACTCCTCTGTGYGCAGTTTATCTGCAAAGAAGGCAAAGGATTTTTCCTTACATTGGTTAAAACCCAAGGAATTAAATTGAAAGGAGGGAACAGAAAAGGAAATAAAAGCTTGCTGCATCAAGTACCTTTCTAAACATGTGTAGGATCTTTCTAGTTGTGCAACTTTTTTGAGATTGAAAAGAAAGAACACAGGTACATTATATTATTGACATGACTCTACATTTATTTTTGAAAGTTAATAACTATCCATGTTAACTTTCCATAGTACCTCAAAGATGCTTTTTCATATGGTGGCTGTAAAATTACCAAGGACAACTTGGAAAGTTATTTTTGTAGTGGAAATTACATAGGCTGGTCTATAATCTTACTCGTGTTATTTAAACACTGATCAGTACTTAATTAAAAGCAATATGCATCTTCTTAAAAAACTGAAATCAAGCTTTACCAGGGCCTTAAAAACACAATTGTGACTTAAAACRCAATTATTTTTGACTGTTGATAAGCAGTCCTGTCGCAGCAATGTAAAATTCTTGTTACACACACACAAGGTATTTCCTTAACTGTAAAAGTGTTAGGAGTTGTTGGCAAAGTTGAAGTTACCTTCATATTCTGAGGTTTAAAAATCAGTYCACTGGTTTCTTTAAGTAATTGTTCTGTTTCTGTTTTCGTACTGACAGCCAAATACACAGGAAGCATCAAAAACCCAGGTGTAGATAGAGCTGTAAGACAAGTCACTTTTTCTTTGATTTTTCAGTACATCAGTGAGTTTCTGATGATGGCTGTGGATGTGCTTTCTGCAGCTGACTATTTARGATGATTTTCTGAATCTGAAAGGAGCGTGCCTCTTAAGAATAAGCATATGTGGCGCATAGGTCAGAGCTTTTTTTTGGACATTGATGCTTTACATAGTACTAATCATAGCTAAGAATTCCTGTAGAACTTAGCGCTGTGAGGCATGATACAATATCAGTGTATTAAGTAATGCTTAACTTCTTAAAAGGATAAAAAATAAAAATGTACTGCAGCATTAATTGTTGGAAATATCTTTCTTGGYAGTTCTGTAACGCTTGTCCTTCAGTATTGGTTTTCTGACCCTTGTCACTCTGTTTTTCTCTGTACAGGAAATCTGGTTGACCTTATTTCAGTTCATATATCTTTCCTGTTGCAGGGTTTCAGTGTGCATTTAAACATTCCTTCATGACTTTTAAATTATCTGGTTTTGTCTTTTGTTCTCTCCCACACATTTTTTTCCTTAAAGTATTGCAGTCTCATTTGAGTAAGAAATTTATTTTTAAAACAGAAATCTCCATCCTGAATTAAAATATTTGGGCCATAAGAATAAGCACTGAATGAATTTAAATTTTACATTGATAGTAATTGTTCTCTACCACTAAATGCTGATGATAAATGGGTATGGCCTTACACTTAGGCTCCAGTATCTTCTATATTTGCATAGTTTAGGTATTTTTGGTACACATTTGAGAAGTTGAGCTGAGAAGGAATAGGGCTAGAGTGTGTGATTAGTGCTTCTGATAGACAGGTATTTTTAGAACTCATTATGGCAAAACCTTAGTTGAAAACCTTTTGGCTGCAGTAGATTGAAAATTATCTTCTTTGGTACTTGCACACAAGAATTTAATTGAGAATCACTGAAGAAAAATATTTTCTTTAAATATTTAGCTTTCTATTCGCAGCTTCTAACCGAATATACAATTTGAATGCCACTTTCCATATGCTTCATACATAAACACTTAAATTCTCTGTGTTTCCCTTTAGAGTGTCATGGCCGTGTAGAGGGATGGAGACAAAATTGGTGGCAAAGCAAACACATTTTGAGGCAACTGGGTTTAGTTTTGTTGGTATTGTCTGTTGTTTACAAAATACAAAGGAGTTCTTTAATGCTTTATTTCTAATTTAACAAATGTCTTTCATTTTTTTCAGGGAATGAGCTGCTACCTTAGAAAGAATAAGGTCAAATAATGAAGCTACTTAAAACATTAATAGCTTCTGCATTATGACAGAATGAGTCTTGAGTGATGAAAATGCATGAGCTGAAGTGTTTGCTTGTTTACATATTTTACATGTGCATAGCAAATGTGTATTAACAAGAGTGACATACAATGTGGTTGTTGCAGGAAATGGCTTTTGGAGAGACAGGTTTATGTATTAATATGCAGTATCTCTTCCATTCTTTTTGTTTACCATGCACCTATGGAATAGATGTCTTTATTTGCATGGCTTTAGAAATAATGTACTYGTTTTATCATTTAAACAGGCCATCACACCCTATGGACTTTTCATCCTATTTGGTAAGATATGTCAAATATACCTTGACAAACCACAGGGCTAGTGGTTCTTCTTACTTGTCTGACCCATGCTGCTTAATTCAAACTCCAGCGCTCTGTGCATGTCCAGGAAATGCACTGAGAGAATGCACTGGTTTTTAAATGGCAGTAARTTGAGTCGGGACTTACAAGCCACAGATACCAAGATGGCAAAACAGTTAGTGTCAAAAGAATTTCGGTGTGTGGTCTAATTTGTTTACTACAAAAAATGGGAAAGCAAAGTAAGATGAAAAAACAGAGGCTGCAATAGAGGAAACTGTACAGAATTGGCTCATACATTGGCTGCAGGGRACAATGTTTGGCTGATTAATATTTTAATATACCTTGGATAAGAGGACTTTGACAATGCTCTATTTAAAAACTGAACATAAACATGCAGTAGTATGACTAGGATCTGGGGGATATTCCTTCACTTATGAGCCCYAGAAAATAATACACAAACTTTAAAACTCTCCTTATACTAATATTTTAACCATCCTCTTTAATAAGATGATTATTCTTTGTAGC
The DNA here is from genome assembly GCA_902810485.1 of Alauda arvensis. Lineage (NCBI taxonomy): Eukaryota > Metazoa > Chordata > Aves > Passeriformes > Alaudidae > Alauda > Alauda arvensis. The sequence goes on along the minus strand of CADDXX010000198.1, from coordinate 813,410 downwards.
ACTTACATTAGTCAAAAGAAAAAGACTTGGCCTTGTGCTTTTCATAATAGTGCTCTGAAAAAATTTCCTTTCTGGATTTCCACAGGTGTGTACGGTGATGTGCATCGTGTGAAGATCATGTTTAAGAAAAGAGGAATTGCTTTGGTTCAGATGGCAGATGCAAACCAGGCTCAATTAGGTATTGATTTTTAAGGCACAGTTATGCTTCTGACTAACATGAGTTTAATATAAAGGAGGAATTTCTCATCTGTCAGGGACAAGCATAAACAAATTAAATTCCTCATTGTGCTGCGTTACTACAAACTTTGAGAATACTCTTTGTGGTTTAAAAAATAATCCTGTGAATCTCCATCTAGTAAATACTAAAATTAAAACATACAATTCTGTCATATATTTTAATAATACATTATATTTTCTTGTAATTTATCTTATACCCATATAAGAATAGTTAACTGGTCTGTATTGAAATGCTGTTTTGCCAATTTTTATGGCATTTGAACTGGAGGTTATATTATATCCTTATTCCTTTTTTAAGTGTAATGTGACATAGCCCACCTGGTAGATGTGGAAGTTGCAGTTTAAATTCAGAATGTAAAAACTGAYACTAGGTAGAAAACAGGATAAGTATTCGAAGAATTGTCTTTTCTTCCCCTCCATTAATTCCTGTTGAAATTACATTTTCACTGGTCAGCTATCAACTACTTGAATGGACAGAGGCTTTATGGAAGGGTCATGCATGCTACTCTTTCGAAATATCAGACAATTCAACTTCCTCGTGAGGGACAAGAGGACAAAGGTCTGACAAAGGACTATAGCAATAGCCCTTTACATCGCTTTAAGAATCCCTGCTCTAAGAACTTCCAAAATATCTTTCCTCCATCTGCCACCCTGCATCTCTCCAATATCCCGTGAGTATCTGCATGTGTCCTCTTCTTGGAAAGATGTTTTTTATATTATGTTGGCAAGTTTAAAAGTCTGACAAGTTTTGGTTTGCTTTCCTTGGCTTTATACAATTTATTCTGCTGTGGGTCATTCTGGTATGTAACTAACAATCATTTAATTGTCCCATATTTATCATTAGCAAAGGGGATAACTGAAGGAATTATCTTCTTTGAATTTTGATCAGTTTACATTTTCTTGAGAGTATGCTTTTGGTTTTTGATGTATTAATTTGTGCCATAAATTTTCACAAAAGACCTTTTTTTTGAGGTAATGTAYGTGACAGCAAATTCATCACTGACATTATTACTTGATATAGATACAGTTTTTAATAATTCTGGCACTTTTTATAGATCAGTTTCGACAGAATTCAGATCACTTATGTGGAGGCTGTGAAAAAGTTGTGAGAAAGAAAAAAGTATTTAGTGTGCTCTTTAGGACTGAAATAATCTTTTTTGTGTCTAGAATGTTTATCAGTAGTGTGTGGAGTAACAGCCAAACATCAGTTTTTACAGGCTTCTCTTGTTTGTCAGCTGTGTAGGGAGGGGGGAAAAAAGGACACTRTGGAATTTTGCCTAAATAAGAAAGGAAATTATAAGACACTTCAAAAACAGCTTTTTGAATCTTTAAAACAGCTTTTTAAATCTTTAAAAACTGAAAGTATATCATGTGCACTTGTACAAATCGTAAGATAAAGTGTATTCCATAAGATTTTAAGTGATTTTAATCTGAATTTCACTGAGAAAGAAACAGAGTTGGATGAAAAATAATAGAGAATGTCTAAAATATTTTTGTTGAACAATGTGATACTMAAATGTAGAGTAAAAGGCAAGTGTTTTGGGCTGAAGTGTTGAAATGGTTCATGAAGATAAATTTAAACAGCAGAACTAGCTTAGAAGCCAAAATTGAGATCTTGATATTATTATAGAACTCTGTGCTCTTCTACAAATTGATTGGAGTTTGTTTTTGTTTTGTTTGTTTATTTTTTGGGGTTTTTTCAATTAGACCTTCTGTTACTGTTGATGATTTGAAGAACCTTTTTACAAGTAAAGGATCTACTGTGAAAGGCTTCAAATTCTTCCAGTAAGTTTTCTTTTAAAATTTCTAGGCAAGCTTTCATCCTGGAAAATAGTTAATTGCTTTTTTTGTGACTTTCWATGTGTATATAACTGCAAGCAGAATTCCATGTATATATAGCTATAGGCAAAAGTGGTACACCCATCATGGTTTTTATGATACTTTCAGTCTTAAAATTGCAATGGAATACTGGCTTACCATAACTAAACTAAAAATATGCAGCCTTTTGACAAATTCAATGTGTGTTCAAAGTAAAACAAGWTTAAGGAAAGTAAATTATCACCTCTTGAAAAAATGTGAGCTTTGTGTATGGAAAATGCCATAAAAAAGATTCCAGTGATCACAATGTACCTACATTAATTAATGTTAGTTGGCAACATTATTTACCTGCTAGAAGAATCCTATCTATATGGACAATGAATTATTTCTTAGAGGCCTTCAAGCCTTATTTTGACCTAGCTTTTTGAAGTCCAGTGTAATGAAAGAATGCTATGAGTTTTAGCCATAGATTTGCTAAATTTATGTACTTTTGTTATCTTTACATTTTAGCAGATGCTCTGATTCTTTTGCTGTACAAGTGTGTGTGATGTATCTGAGAAAAAAMCCACTTATGCCACTTTTCTGTGTTGGCTAGTGAAAATTTGGTTAGGATTAATAATAATTTTTATTGTTCTTCAGGAAAGATTTCAAAATGGCTCTTATACAACTGGGCTCTGTGGAAGAAGCAGTTCACGCTCTCATTGAGCTTCATAATCATGACTTTGGAGAAAACCAGCATCTCAGAGTTTCCTTCTCAAAATCTTCAATCTGAATTTTCTGTGAATTTTCCCTTTAAGGCTCCATAATGGTGTTAGTAAAATTTTCAATTAAGAGACTGAGACAGCTGTGACCAACTCTGTCTCCTAAAAGAAAAACCTCATTCATACACAAAGAATAAAATGATGATTTTTTCTGATTCTAGCTGCAAGTATGTCTGTCATCCATGGAAAGATTCTTCTGTGAAATAGTTGTAGCAACAAATATTTATCATCAAATTTCCTACTTAAAATTATATTTTGAGAACATCATTGCAGCTTTTGTTTGAAATCAGCCTTACAAAACAATTTAGAGTGCTTCTACAATTTACTGAACGAGTATGTTTAATGAGAAGGTAATTCTACTCTGTGCACATTAAACACTAATTTGAATGTGAAACAGTGCTTGGGTTTCTTGAAGAACAGCAAACAGTAACTGTGAGTATCTTCTAAATAGTATTTATGTTACCACATGTGTGTTCGTACTTTGGCAAATCTTTACAAATAACTTGTTTATAAAAATAAAAAGTCTGTGCTGTTCTTACAGATTAAATTATTAGAGAAGAGGCAGTGCCTTCTCTCTGTAGAATAAAAGGTATTTGACAAGTTCCTTCAAGGTGTGTTATTGGAGAATTAGTTTGACTTGGCTGTGGGTTGGAAATTTGATGTCCTGTTTCTACTGTGAAGGGATGTGTAGCAGTACCTTGGAGAAAATAAAACAAGAAAATGGTCTTGATTTAAAGTAATTTTTTATATTTCTCTAAMTAGTTAAATGTTTGCAATCTTATGGAAAATATTCAGGTCTATGATGGTTTCTCAATTTTTAAGAAGTTATTTTTGCTAAGGTCATCTTTCAGGGCAGAAAAATTAAACCTCGAGGTTTTTTACCACTCTAAAGTCTAATACTTAAATTACTGTATATTTACCTAATTTCTTATTATGTGCCTTACTATGTGTGTATGAAACAATAGATTAGAGTGTTATCTGAAGTATCTTGCAAAAATATGGTGGGCTTTGTGAAAATTCTCCTCTTGGTCTTTCTGAAAATGTTTTCCATGATACTTCAAGATACATTTTTTCATTAATTAATACTTTGAATTCTAGTTTCTTGTGCTTTCATATGGAGATTGGATAGAGATGGGAATAAGGTTTCATTTGTTGTGAAATCACATAGGGATTCTTTAAATTTACCTCATTGCACTTCTCTGACGGTAGTTCTTCACTGATTAAAAAATTCACACCCAGAAAAAAATATACTAAAAAACCAAACAAACCTATATAGGAAGGCCAAACAGCAAATTCAGTTCCTTTCTGGACTTTATCTGACTTTTTGAGAGACACTGGCTATATCAGAATATTCTCTTTTGGGTTTCTGCATTTCTTTATTTTTAATACTTTACAGTATTAGCTTAAAGTAATAGAATGCTATAATTCTTTCCTTTGGAAGTATGAAAAAATGTTTGATTCTGAATCTTGATTCCTCTTTGGGGAATGAGCTGAGATGCAGTTACGTTTGCCATGAGTGTACAGATGAATACTAATGACTTCTGATCATATTTTTAAAAGCTAAATTTCATTTTAGGAGCTTTTCTTTCCTAGTGTTTTCTTTCACATAAATTAATTGAAAATTAATTTAATTTTACTTTACCGCATTTTAAAGACTRATTTATTTCAATACTTTTAACTATTGCAGAATGTGATTCTGCTGTAATGTTTTTCTGCTCCTAACTGTTTTTGTTCATCTGAATTGGATGACTTTATCTTTCTAGAAGATATGTTTCTATGTTTCTGCCATGATCTGAGTATTCTGTAGTGAGCTTTCCCAGATTTTCCCTCTGAATTATTTTTGCAAAATCAGCCTAATAGTTGCTTGCCAGATACTACCCTGATGTGTGTAAATTGATTACAGATGTAGTGCTAAGGAAACTTGCCAGTCCGACCATCCAGGATCCCTTCTGGCAGTCACACTTGCAGCACCTGAGCTGGGACTGAGGTCCCTTCCCGGCTACAGCCCCCACATTCCCGCAGTCAGAGCAGGTTTCCTTACTGGATGGACCCCAGGTTTCCCATAGCAGCCTCTGGTGTCCCGACCATTAAAATAATTTCATCACAGTGCAATAACAGATTAACAGCTCGAGCTGGTGTCTCYGAGGAGGGACCCTGAACAAAGGAACCCCTGGGCTGTTATYCCCTCCCCAGTGTGAGTRTGGGAGRGTCTGGGATCACAGGCTCCTGCCRTGTCTCAGTGTCCCCTGGCTGTGCTGAGGGTGGGCTCTGCAGGGCCTCTGCCTGGGCTGCACCAGCCAGAGCTCAGCCTGCAGCTCCCACTGCAGCTGCACCCCAGCTACCTCAGCTAATGGGTTCCTCAGTAGTAGCAGCCAATCTCACTGGACAGATGTAGCTGTAATAAGTGCTGTACAACACAAGTGTATAAATATGCAAATGTACTATGTACTGGAAAGTTCAACTGGCTTAGGAATARTATTCCCCTAAGGGATGTTATCTTTTGGATCTCAAAGAATCACAGAATGKTGTGGGTTGATCTTCATGAGGTTCTCACAGGCCCACACTCAGTATGTCTTCTGGATGGTACCCTTTCCTTCCAGGTGTGTTGACTGTACCACACAGTTTGGTGTTGCCAGCAAACTTGCGGAGGGTGCARTTGATTCCGCTGCTCATGTCACCAACAAGGGTGTTAGCCACTCTGGTACCAGTGCTTATTCTTACAGACACTGCTCCTTATTGGTCTCCACTTGGACAATCAACTGTTGACCACAACTCTTTGAATGTGGCCATCCAGCCAATTCCTTTTCCAGCTAGAGGTTCACCCATCAAGTCCATGTCTCCAGTTTAGAGACAAGGAAGTTCTGTGGGATGCTGTCATGCTTTGCACAAGTCCTGGTAGATGATATCCATTGCTCTTTTCTTATCCACCATTGCTGTAACTCTGTTGTAGTAGGGCCTTAAATCTGTCAGGCATGATTTGCCTTCAGTGGTCTTACTGGGTCCCAAGGTGGGACTTCCAGACTTAAAATTCCCCGGGTGTTTCTTATTTCCCTTTTTACAAATGTAGGCTGTATTTCCCCCTTTCAAGTGAAGCTTTAGCTTTCACAGTTTCATAGACTTGGACCGCTCAGAAAACCTCTTTTCCTCCCAGGCTTCAAGTCATTACTTCCACCCTCTGTAGCCATTCTTTTAGTGTTTGAGTTCATCCAGAGTTCCTTGTTCATCTAACATCATCCTGACATTTTTGCCTGACTTCCTCCAGGGCTTTATCCCATGATACTTTATGGGGCAGATCTCCAAAGAGGCCAGAGTCTTCTCTTCTGAAATCCAGTGTCGTGAGCTTTCTGTGCACCTTCCTTGCTGCCCTAAGGATCTCAAATTTCATTTTGTSATCCTTGCAGTCAAGGCTGCCCTTGAGCTTCACATTTGCCACCAGCCCCTCCTTGTTGGGAGGAAAAGGTCGAGCATAGTACCTCCTCTCCTTGGCTCCGCTATCACTTGAAGGAGGAARTTATCCATACATTCCAGGAAGCTTCTGGATTGTTTACCTGCTGCTGTGTTGACAGATACAGGGAGGTTGAAGCTCCCCTTGAGGAGCAAGGTTTGTGTATGTGAGGCTGCTCCTCTCTGTCAGTAAGGGGCCTCRTTGTTGTAGCAATCTGTAGCAGACCCCCACTGTAAAGTCACCTGTCCCTTACCTATCTTCAATCTTGACTCATAAAGTGTCAGTCTGCTTCATCTACCCCCAGATGAAGCTCCATGATCTCCAGCTGACATAGAGGGCAACACCACCTCCTTGTCTACCCTTCCAGTCTTTCCTGAAGAGCCTATATCCTTCCATTCCAGCCTTCCCCTCTTCGGAGCCATCCCACTATGTGTCCATGRCATACCAATGAGGTCATAGGCATGCCCACATCTCTAACTCTTCTTGTTTATTTGCATTCTTATGTGCTGTTGCACAGATGCTTTGGAGTTGAGACCTAATGAAGCTGACTTACTGTCTGGAATAGCTGGAATTCCTTTGTGTTGTTCTTCTGGTGCTTTTCTACAGAACTGTGATGATTCTTCAGGCACTGGGCATCTATAGCTGGYACTGGCACCAGATTGATGAGAGTGGGATGGACTGAGGCTCTTTTCCCCTGGCATCTTTGGTTTAAAGCCCTCCTCACTAGCTTGGCAAGCCTGTGGCAGAAGGTGCTCTTCCCCTCTTCTGACAGATGGGCCCCTTCAGCCCTCAGTGGACCCGGTTTCTGAAAGCAAGTCCCATGGTCAAAGCAGCCATAYCCCTGGCTGGATGCAGCCCCAGAAGCATTTGTTGATTGACAAGATTTGACTGGCTCTTTCAGACACCTTCCCTTTGACTGTGAGCATTGATGAAAAGACTGCCTGCAGAATCTTAAAAATTTTTAACTTAGGAAAAATCTGAAAGTGGATAYTCATTATGTGTGTTTTTTGGTTTTGTGACACAAGTATTGTGTATCTTTTTTGATTCACATTTTTTGTTTTGATTTTGCAACCAGATTACTCTTATTAACATACTTTTAGATTTGTGTGTATCTGAAAGATACTACCTCTTAGGGAGATSTGCTTTTACAAGATGTACAGATAAGCTTTGAAACTTGACAGTATCTTAACATCAGCTTAGCAGCATGAAGGCACTTTTTTCCTTTTAGAATAATTGAAAGCACAAACATAACACCTTAGTTGTTACAATGGATTGTWAGTGAAGAATCATGGCAGAAGGAATATTTTTTTACGCTTTGTGCTTGACTCATTAGTGCCTGGTGCAAAAGCATCTCAGTTCTTGATTCTCTAAAGCCTGTAATAGCAGATCCCTTGATATCTGTGAAAAGAGCAAGATTTGGGAAAGAATTATATTTTTCTATTGAGTCTTACAGTGATGTGAATGGAAAAGAACCTCCAAAGGCCCTAGTCCTCCCTTTCAGTCAGATTATGGACAACTTYAAGCAGTAGCTCAAAGAATTAAAAAAAATCATGTAAATTAAAAAAAAAATCAAATGGAACAAATTCTCTGTTCTTCACTGTTTTGTTTGGCAGTTTTCACTTTGAATTTGCTTTCTTAATATGTAACTAGGCTTTAAACACACTAAATTCTGTCTTTTGCCTTTTTCCCTTCTAACTGTGTAACCCTGAAGAGGATTCTGGCTTCATATTGTCTATACTGTGGCCTTAAGTTGTTAAAGATGGGTTTAGCATTTCTTTAACWTATATTATTAATTTCTGTGTGTGAAGTATCTGGTAACGGGCATAGTGTAAGTTGGAATTTGGGCACATGGTGTGATTCTTTGGGTCTGTCTTTGGGCAGGGCCAGGAGCTGGACTCAATGTGGGTCCCTTCCACTTCTGCATATTCTATGACTGTATGGTTATGCCCCTGTATATGTCGTGTCCTTGCATCAACTCTGAGTTACCTCCTAGTCAATTTTTTTTTGGATGGATGCACACTTGGTTCAAAGTGTAATAAGGCCTTTTTAACAACCCAGGAGCAGCTAAGTGCCTTTTCAAATGATCCTTGATTTTTTATATAATGGTAAAACTTTTGCTTCTTTGAGTTTCTGCAGAACTATTGAAACATCAGAACCAATTTCTGAAAATTGACTCATAATTTGACTCAGTTGCCTTGTCTGCTGATCCTGTAAGTTGCGCTGGTTTTGTGTACCGATATATTTAGATCCTTTTTATTTGGAAGATATTCCACATATCAGTTAATTTTCTGATTACAGACAGTAAACTTGCGTTTGTATGCCAAGAAAATGTATTTGTGGACAGTACTGCCAGAGAGGTCTGTCTGATCAATTATCTTGCCCTCCTCTGATTCATGTCAGTAGGAAAGTGGTAAGTTGGGGTTTTTGATAAGAGTGTAGACCTACTTGCCATTTTATATTGTTAGCTTATAGTTCTGTTTTTCAAATGAGAGGTCAGCTGCCTACAAAAAGCATTGTTTTGCCTTAACCTTTGGCCCTGATATGTTGTTAGCTAGAGCACAACTACMAGACTTAGTCATTTTACTGTTGTGCTGAAACAATTCTAGTCAGATTGCACAGAATTTTTTCTTTAAATTAACTTTATCTTCTTTCTCTGAAGCTTGGTTTGATTGTTTGCCTGCTCTTTTCAAAGCAAATCCTAACAGTTAGAATATAAAATTTCTGAAGTATTTAACTTCAGGGTTTTATTGATGGGGGATATGATATAGGAACAAAATTGGACCAAAGTTTTTGTGCCTTCACTAGTTTTATATGTAGAATTTTTCATATCTCTGTGTGTCTTAAGTATAGTAAATACATTTTTCTCTTCTGGAAAAATGTATATTTATATTGTTAAAAATTAATATTGTTTACTGACTATACAAGAAGTGAACTACAGCTGTTTAAATACGGATTTAATTATTCTACTGTCTTTCCCATTACAGGTTGTTTTTTTTTTTTTTTTTTTGCAATATGTAGGAATCCAAGCATAACTCACATTATTTCCGTAATAATGACATGTTGTGCTTGGAGCAGTCCCAAAGGAATTAAATGCTTACATAATTGAAGGTCCTTGATAAATGAAGAAAGCTTTTACTTCAGCAGATTAATGTCATCACTGAAAGCAGTTTTTCAGTTTTTGGAAACTCTGCTTTATTTATGAGTGGGAAACTACCACACATAAACTTGATTTGAAGCACTTTCCAATTCTTTTTGAATATGTTACCCACTTTCTGCAGAAGTTCACCATAGAACTGCAGCAGCACAAGAGAAAACTTGCTAACCAAGCAGATTCTTGCATCAGAATGTCACTTCRCTCTCTGACCAAAGACTCTTCTGGTTTTACTGAGATACATGAAAACCTGTTTTCTCTCACACTCCTTTCTGATGGGAAGACCCAAAGCAAAGCAGCCTCTATTTGAGACTGTTACTGGTGGTAGAAACAGTAGAAAATGAGATAGTAATGTAAACCAAATGGGGTGGGAGAAGGCAAAAAGTTAATATGTTGCTTTTAGTACTGTACTCAAGTCACAGTAAATGTCTCTAAGAATTGCTATCATTCACATGATCTGTTCATAAAAGTTCCATTTCAGTTTATAAAAATGTTCATCTAACACAGGAAAATACTGTAAATATTTGTAACATCATGTTTTGTTTGGTTTTGGTCTTTGTTTTTATAAATCTGAGAAAAGAGTGTTTGGGGAAACAAATGGAAATGTAAAATGTTTTTATATAAAAAGATTGTCTGTATATTTTAATAAGTAAAAGCTTTCACTTGTAAAGCATCTTGTGGCATTGCATGAAAAGTATTCCATATCTGTGGAGATTACTTAAAACTGAAAGAAGATGTAAGATGTATTAAATAAACCTATTTTGTGACTGTGTAGTGCATGGTGAATTTGATTTTGTCTGTGCTGTAATATATTCTGGTTTTTTAGGTTAGTGTGTTTTCTGATTACATTATATCTATACCTAACTAATTTCCTGACTCTAGTTGTTGTAGCATGTCTTTTAATAAATGTAATTATGACTGTACTCTCAAATTCTCCTGTTTTCTTGTCTATTGCTTTGGGTTTTTTCTGGTCTTACAATTGTGCAGCTAATAATATCTGATTGGTTTTTTTCAGCACAAATGGGCATCTAAACAAAAGTTTTTCATATAATTAGTATTTTAAGAGGGCTAATACACATCTTCAGCAAGAAGTGAAGGTCAGCAGCRCCTAAACTTTTTCCTGAGCATGGCAGAAGTTATTATTTTAGTAGGATGGAAATCTATTCTACAACTCAACCAATACAGTAGTTGATGACTGTTGTTATTTGAGATGGGAGGCTTCAGTGATGAGAGACTTGGGGCCTTATAGTTGAGAATATTTTTCTCTTTTACCATGTTGTACTTTTTTCTAGTCCTAGGATCGAAATTCATATCCTTTGCACAAAGAATTTAAAAACTTTATMTAGCAACTTAAAAAGATGGTCTGCTTTCAGCCTCCTGTTTCTCAACTGTCTTGTTGATTGCTTTTCTTTTATACTCCTTTAGTTGTCCTTCTCTGTGTTGCACAGTACTAATTTAGATCCTCTTATTCATGCATCCAAAATTCAGGATTGATGGTAAACAGTAGTCTAAGGCCAAAGATACAAATATGAGGTGAGTGCAGCACCTCTTTCTGAACTAAAATTCAGAATTCAAGTGAAATTTTCAGCCAGTCTGGCAAGGATTTCATTGTCTGTTATCCAGTAAATTATGCTATCAGCWGTTTCTGAGTGTAGATGCTTTTCTAGGGAGAAAAATCTGATTCAGTTTAGACTGAATTGCAGGTCTCAGCAAAATGCTTATTTTCCAAAGGCTAGGTATGAAGTCCCCATGTGTAACTCTTGATTTTGTCCTTGATACTTAAATATTTGATGAGCATTCTGGGGAAAACTAGCTTTTAGTAGCCATAATCTGTCTTATTTTTTGACAAAGTCTGCCTGAGAATGTGTGAGGATGTAAAATTCCTGACTGTTGTCTTCTTTCTTTACTCCTTACTCCTTAACCAAAAAAATAAGTCCCATCTTGAATTCYTGTCCTGTTGTTAACCCTCCAATACAATCACAGTAATTTCCTTCCATAGGCAGTTTACGTGTATCTGTCTTGGAAAATGAAAAATTAAGTACACYTTAGAAATAGCAGAGATATAAAACTTTTGATACCAGAATTTGTTCTGTTACTTGCAGGCTGAAAGAGAAAGGGCAGTAACTGGTGAATTTGCCAGCATCTAATTTCTCATATGATTTGGATCAGCCCCAAAAGATTATTGTATGCTTTGAAAATAAAATAAAAATTCCCACTTGCATTTTCTTAACTGTGCTGAGGTATTGTACTTGAGTTCTTTGGCATGTAGCAGGTGRGTACAAGGATGTCTAAACAAAAGATAATGAAAATGGAAGTTGTGGTTGAATGTGTAGGTGAGAGAAGGTGTGGGGGGTAAAGGCAAAGGGAAGAAGAGACCTAAGAGAAGTGTGTCATCCCAGAGACCATTTCCAGATCAATGCCTTTGTTGTTGACCAAAAACTCATCACAGATGCTGCAAAAAAAACAGAAAGAAGCGGTCCAGTGGCAATGAGAGCAAATGTCTTTAGGGTAGTGCTAAGGTAGCAGTATGAGTTGCCTGGCTCCAAAAAAGCTCTTCCAATGAGAGTAGCACTTAAGTCTCAAGTTAGTGACCATTCTTATTCTGTAGTATTTGCTGCTTAGCCTAAGACAGCTCATCAGGGGTAACACTTCTAGGTCCTRTGTTTTATTTCCAATCTGCTTCAAGTACAGCTACTCTGTTGTTTTGTGAGAATCAGAACTTTTAATGGAAGTAAAGTATACCTTCTGTAACTTCTCCACTAAATCTACTGTGTCAAGTGTTTTTCTAGCTGTGCACCTTAGGGAGATAAAAGAAGGCTGGAGAGGGATTTTTCACAAGAACAGTAAGACAAAGGACAAATGGCCTTAAGCTGAAGGAGAGTAGGTTTGTGTTAGATACTAGGAAGAATTTCTTTACTGTGGGGGTGGTGAGACACTGGAACAGGCTGGCTAGAGAAGTGGACTTCCCATGCCTGGAAGTGTTCAAGGCCAGGTTGGATGGGGCCTTGAGCAACCTGGTCTGCTGGAAGKTGTTGCCCATGGAAGGGCAAGCTATATGATCTTTAAGGTGGCTTCCAAGTGAGACTGTTCTGTGTTACATGAACTGTTTCTCTTGGGTGTACATATTGTTTGTACAATGAAGGGTCTGTAAGGGATTTTTATTGAGGGTTTTCTGTGGGGTTTTTTTTTTTTCCTCCAGAGCCCATCTTGGTCTGCAAAGCCACACTGCTCAAAGCTTGGAAACATTTTTTACAGAAGRGTGGACTGAAGGATACTGCATCATGCTGTAGGCTTACAGCTCTGTGGTTGGATACAGGTTCCATTTTTACCCTATGGTGCTGCCTAGCACACACCTAGGGAATATAGTCAGTAAGTATCACTGCYCATAAAAATAAAATTGAAGCCGTTTTTAAAATAAATATGATCTCAACACACGAATAGACAAAGGCTAAAGAAATTAAGGTAACTCTGCTATTCAGTACTATGAACTCTGCTGATGATCTGGGAAAAACTATAGCTACACAGTCTGTTTTAGTCAATGCAATGTGGGTGGGTGCTGGAAAGGAGGGTTGTGGGTTCTAGTCTAATTAAAAACTTTGGAGAAAAACCTGGAGTTGTCAGGTTTAGTTCTTACCAAAAAATTTACTGGCTGACTTTTTAGCATTACTGACCTTCTCACTTTCCTTTTCWTCCCTCTTCTAATTCTTCCCTATGGCCAAATTGTCCAAAAGCAGTGTGAGATTTAATAGCAGCAATACAGTACCTTCAGCAAAATATCGTTTCTGTGTATGCAGAATTTGACCCATCTGGTCATCAGATTTGAAGTACCTTGTGAATTGTGTAACTAAGGTTCCCCATTTTGAAAAGCTCTGAAAGTAGTTTTTCTATTTAAGATCACAATAAATTTTTAAAAACTTTTTGCTACCCAATAGTCTCTTCTATCACATCTATTAACTGAAAGTGGTTTCTATGCTTCTCCTCATCTGTGATAATTAGTTGGGTGACATGCTCTTTTCCTTTTTGTGTGTTCTCATTATGACTGAACTGCTTAAAATTCTGTCTTGCTGAGGTTTTAATTATCTTTTCAAAAGCATACAAGATTTATACTGTTGCTGTTTGTGTTTGAACAAGTTTATCTTTTTTCTCAGAGCCTTCATTGGTCTATCAGATACTGAACTGGTTGAAGATTTTTGATAGCAGACCTCTCCCAATCAACTCCATCATTGTTGAGTGTGCTTGTTTCCACAGTAAATAACTATGCGTTATGCTCTTTGAGCATTAAGATCTTTACGTATTGATTCAACCACAGAGACACAAAGCTTAATAAACAACACCACACTTCTTGATGCTAAGATTTGTCATGGTATAAATGTCTTTTTCTGCTCTGGTTTGGCACTGCTTGTTACGGCCTGCCTGACACAAGATTGCCTGAGTTAACTTCTTCAAGGCCAGCTATATGTGCTTGTAAGATTCCCAAAGAACTTACTGGAACTCTTMATGGAGTTCTTTATTCACCAATCAGTGCAGAACTATGCTACCTGTCTGAACAGTTTTTCTTTGAGGAGGTTCTTCAATCACTGTACCTCTATCTTTTACACAAACTGCTTATTTTGCAGGGCTTAGATTCTCCCAATTTTATATAATAGGAAGACTGCATTTTTCATTTAGGTTTCTTTTTTATTCATACCATTTTAATAAAGGCCCTTCAAAAATATTTTCAGGTCATTGTTGCCACTTGTGAACAGGAAAATAGATAAGGAAGAGGTTACTTTTGAAGGGCCTGACCATAAGATGTTAGCAGCAGCATCCTGTCTTGCCTGGGATATCTCACTCACTTACTGTCTCATGAAATCTAACAGGAAAATTGCTGATGACTTTGCAGATCAATTGCCTAGAAACACTGGGCTTGATTAAGATGCTGAATGTAACTTTTGGAATCTTGCTGACTTATCTTGATTTTGTCCCTTTCAAAGACTACGATCCAATCTAAACAACTGCACTTCTAAACTGAAATATGCCCAACTTCTTACTCTCCAGATGATGGGGCTGTACCTTYAGCCGAAGTTTGAAACACCCTCTGGTGTACATCTAGTTGTGCATCAAATGGGTATAGAACAAAAAATCCGTAATTGTAATTAAACAGTATAAACAGATTAATTTAGAACAAAGCAAGAAAAAAATTCTCAGCCTCATGCAGGCCTAAATGGTCAGTCATCATTTAGTTCTCACAGGCCTACATTATTTAAATGTCAGGTTTTTCTGCTATATGGAATTTTATGAGCCAATAGTGCCCTTCTGGAGCCAAGCAGGCTCCAGGTATCCTGGGCTGCATTAKGAAGAGCAGTGCCAGCAGGTCAAGGGAGGTGACCCTGCCCCTCTCCTCAGCCCTGGTGAGGCCTCACCTGCAATGCTGCATCCAGTTCTGGGCTCCTCAGGAAAAGAGAGACATGGAGCCCTTGGAGCAGGTCCAGCAGAGGACTAGGAAGATGATTGAGGGACTGGAGCATCTCTCTTGTGAGGAAAGGCTGAGAGAGTTGGGTGTGTTCAGCCTTGAAAACAGCCAGCTGAGAAAGGGGCCTCATCAATGTCTATGAGGATCTCAAAGAAGGGTTTCAAGAGAATGGAGCCAGGCTCTGCTCAATGATGCCAAGCAATAGGACAAAAGGCAGAAACTATGCACAGAAATTCCACCTGAACATAAGGAAGAATTTTTTTTACAGTGTGATTGACAGTGCACTGGAACATACTGTCCAGAGAATTTGTAGAGTTTCCCTCAACTGAGATATTCAAAAACCATCTGGATAGAATTCTGTGCCATGTGCTCTCAGATAACCCTTMATGAGCAGGGAGGTTGGACCAGGGTCCTCCAGTGCTCCCTTCTAACCTTTCCCATTCTGTGATTCTGTGATTGTAAGAAAAACTTGATTTCTCTTGATACTATTTGAAGATAAATAGGTATTTCAACTTTGCAATTCAAAGGACAAAGAAAAAGACTAGGTGGCCTTTTATTTCCACAGAAATGTCAACCTTAAGACTTTATAAAAATTTATAACAACCATCACCCAGGGTGTATTTCCCCTCCGATTGCCAGTAAATGTAGAAATAATAGAGTTACACCTAATTTAATTTTCCAAGATCAAAGACCAGAACTTGTGTTAGTTTTGTAACAAAACAAAAGCACTCTTTTTTTTTTTTTTAATGTCAATGAATGCATACTCATTCTGCTGGTTTTGTATTCCCAGGGTCTAAAAATACAGTTATTTAAGGTACTTTCTAATTCAGATAAAAGCAGCTACTTTAAACTTCATAAACAACATGTAAAAGTGTAATTGCTTACAGAACAACTCAGAGAGTGAAGGTTGAGGTATTTATCATGAAAGGTTTTGTTGCTAGATTCCCTTTTCTTTCCCACTACACAGTGTGGATGCAAATCTGAGATTACCTGGTGACAAAGTACAATTGGTCCATAGAGAAAGAAACCATGGCAAAAGAATCCCCAGCTGCCTGAACACCTTCAGAATGGTTTGGTCTCTTATCTCTGGCTACAGAACCACTGAATGGTTGGGGTTGGAAGGGACCTCTGGARATGATCTGGTTCAAATTCCCTGCTAAAGCAGGTTCACAGAAACATGTTCAGGCAGGATGGCCTGACACAATTCAGTTCAGGCAGGAACTCCTATGACACAAATATGGAATTTATCTTTGTAGATAAATATAATTCAACAAGTTGCCATATTTCCCATCTAATTTTTTTAGACTCACTTTTGAACTTATTTTACTCATAAATACAGCAAAGCTGATGGTGAGAGAAGGACAATACAAGGATAATTATGTAGTCAATAGGATGTGGGTTTTTTTGCCTGTACCTATCAAAGATAATGTCATTAATTTTTGCCTTATTGACAAGCTGTAATTAAGTTTTATGCAGCTGCAATAGAAAGGCCAACACCCCTGTGGGTGAGCTTGGGAAGCCTGGCAGAGAAGAAAGTGTGAATCTTGTTGCCAAGTTCTTTCTCTTCAGAAAAAGATTTTAGCAGATATTTTAGACTCTGAAAGGAAAAGATGTCTGTTTGTCTACTTGAAGCTGAAAAAATCAGAACTTTTTGTTTATTTAGTTATTATTTTTAAAATGTATGAAGGGGGTCCTGTTACTGTTCCTTTCTGAACTTTTCCTTTTGCCTTTCTGCCTTTTTCCTCCTAACTACAGTCTTCAGTCAGCACAACCCTCAAAATAATGACACAGTATGAAACAATCAGAAATAATGGCTATCAGCAGTATTCTTGGATGACATTCCAAGATCTGACTACCCCCCCTGCCCCCCCCAAATAAATATACACTAAGACCTTGTGGTTTGAAAACTTCTGAAAACCGGGGCAGACTGCTGTGGCATGGAAGCTTCTATCASAGGTTATGTTGCAGCATAGATACACTTATGCAGGAATACTATCCCAGTTACACATCTAAGTGGGAGGGAGAAGTGAAGAGAGGCAGAGAGGAGTTATCTTATCAAAGCTCCCAGTRGGTTTGTGGCAAAGCCCAGTTTGGTCTCCTCTGCTAAAACTCCCAGATAGCAGCTCTTCTGCTCTGGAGAGCTGGTTTTCTGATTAGCAGTAACTGTCAGCAGGCTTTATCACTTACTATGCCCTTGTTATGGGATATACAGGGCATGCTCTGATGTATGTTACATCCAAGGCCTATCCTCTAGGCAAATCGTATAGAAGCATTCAATATTTAAAGTTCAAATCCAGGCATCCAATGCTTTTGCAGAAATCTCATTTACATTTTCATCTTGACTTCATCTGCTAGRAGCTGACACAGTGGCATAGGCACCCTGAGAGAACAGACAGAAATACTGCAAACAACTAAAGTGATAATATTTCCTTGAAAAAAATATATCATAAAAGATACTGCTTTACTTCTGCACTGTATTTACTGAAGCATTTTCAATAGAAACTGAAGAGGTTCAGCCAATCTTTTCAGTTATTTCAGAATATTTTGAGTTATTTTCGACAATTGGTGCTTGTTACTCAGAGAACTGAGTGGGTAACCAGAAACCAGTTATTAATTTGATTAATTTTAAATAGGCAAGAGAGACAGAATTCAGATAGAAGGAATCTTCCATCAAGCTGTAGTTACTCTTTTCATTGCGAGTTGGAAAGAAGCACTTGATAGAAGCTGTTCGAGAATGCAACTGCACTATGAATAGCTGAGTGATCTGTTAGCAAGGTGGAATACACTTATTCACTCTGGCTGAACATGTTTGCTGTGTTTTTGAGAATGTGATTGCTGAAAGAGTTATTAGTATAAAATATTTTGTCTTCGTGTATAAAAATAAGCAGTGTAATCTATGCCAAAAATCCTTAGGAGAAAAAACAAAGAAATTTGGATGACATGATGATATTCATTGTCTGCAAAGGAGACCGAAATACAGATGGCTGAGGAGATGTTTAATCCAGCTTGCCCTTCTGATTTTCAGTTATCTTGCATATCTTGCAAGCCAAAAATGCACAGGAAACTTCCAAGCATCTCTGGATGAATTTAATTACTTTGACCATCACAACTTTTTTCTTTTCACAAAGAAGCAAAATTGAAGCAAATATTGGTACATACATCTTCTGGGTAATTTAATGTTAGGGATGAAGGAAATACTGTAATTACAAACTAGGTTTCCTTTAGGTTTGACCAGGAAAAGATTAAAATTTTTTATCCTAATCAGAACAGAAAATATACATAGGTAGATATTAGTTTGTTTTCATTAGAGAAATTTTTATGTGAAATAAGCTAGATTTGCCCAAGATCTAAAGGATCAACATGTTGGGACACTAGTCTGCCTTACCCTCCTGAATCTTTAGTTATCGTTCTGTACCAATTAACCAGGGCTTGGGCAGGTGACCTCTGGGCAGAAGTGATCTGTGATGAATCTCACTGGTGGATTCAAACCAGTGGAAGAGATTGTTTGGGAATGCTGTGAATTCCACATCACTGTCAGCATAAAGAGCAAGTTAGACAAGTATGTCTGGAATCATAGAGTTGACCTTGTTGTGAACGAATGACCTCTCAACATCATATGACACTTATTTCTTATGACCATGCACTGAATRTGAGTAGCCTTTGTGTGTAGTTTAATTATTTGGTTCTAAAGGATGTCTTAATTGTCTGTTTGARACACGATAGACAGTAACATAACAAGGAGGTTCCAGCCTAGTTCCTGTACTTCTTTCAGCTAATACACATCTTTGTTACTTTATCTAAAGAACATTTCTATTACAATTTTTAATTTATTCTCTTTATAAATATGATGTATTTCTTCAGGCTTTTGTGCCAAAAATATTTTCCTGTTTGCTGCACGAGGTGCTTATCATTATAAAAAGTTGCTTCCACTACTTTTCATGAAATGAACAGTAGAAATTGCAGTGATTAGTAGGTCTGCTACACAGTGGGCTGCCAAGAAAGAGGGAAATTGCAATTTCTAAACCATTTTAATATATTGTGCAGAACAACTGCTCTCTGAACCATTCCTTATAATGATAAGCTACTTACCACTACTTACCACTGAGAATGCATGCTTCTGATTTCAGTAATTTTAAGGGCAAAATATGCAGTAATGACATCTGTAGCGTGTTCTTCCAAAAGCAGGATCACTTGTATGCAACTAGTTGCTGCTGAAGAATCTTGTCAAGATGAATAAGTGTAGCAGAAGCTGATTAAAAGTGTATACATGCTTAAGTAGGCAGAACAGTAATTAAAAAAAAAAAACAAAAAACCAAAAAAAACCAAACAAAAACCCCCAAACAAACAAAAAACCTAAACCCCCCCCCCCAAAAAAAAAACCCCAAACCTTAACAAACCAAAAACTCAAAAACTGGAAGAGAGTAACTTATGTAAATAAATCAATAAAGCTGATAATTCAATGAAACTGGAGTTTGTGCTCCTTGAATGAAATCAGACACAGATAGCTGGGTGTTTGTTATTATRCAGCAGTAAAAGATCAGGTTATGTCACTTMAYRGTGGTGATAGACGACTGGGCTGCGYTGGCATTCAAGGGCATTAATGAAAAGGCGCCATAGCACATCAGCAAAACTTCAGAATCTCATTAGAGTTACCGAATATCGCTAATTCTACTTTTGTGTTAGGCTTCCCTGATTCCTCACCTTGGTACTCCTCTATTGTGGTAACTAGCCAACTGCATTTGTAGATGAAAAGAAGTTTATGTAGCTTTCTAAAATGCAGGTTCACGGACACGAATGAGGACTATGAGCGCTAGGGCTATTTCTACTCTTCCACAGCAGGAAACTCTTCAGGCAGCTCTGCTGGTCCTGCCAACACCCGAGGTTTGGGGATTCMCCTGAGTGGCCTGCAGTGAGAAAGCTTTACTTTATTTCAAGCACCAAGGGCTGGCAGTGTACTGCTGCACCACTTTCGTACATCGTAGGACTGATGCGCCAGCTCCGTGCCGGGGCTCGGAGCACTCCCGGCCCCGCGGCACAGCTCCCACGTACAAACAGGTGTGTCTATCCAGCCGCCCTTCCCGGGAATCGTAAATAATCCTACCATCCGTTTCTCCCCCTCGGGCCCCCGGGCTACGGACAGCGGCAGCCCTTATCAGCCTTGCCACCTGCCTGGCCGGGGCAGAGGCGGCGTCCCGGGGAAGGAAAGGGGTTGTGCCAGGGAAGAGAGGAAAAAGAAAAAACACAAAAAAAGGAAAATAAGAAGAAAAAGGGAAGAACAGAGAGGGTTTTGCGGGCTCTGGGTCCGGGGAGGAAAGGGGCCTCGCTGCGGGTGAAAGCCCCGGGGGGGCCGAGGGCGCGGCGGCGATAAGGGCGTCCCGCCCGCCGGGAGGAGGCAGCGCCCGCCGTCCTCTTCCCGGGACCGCGGGCCCTGCCCTGCCCACGGGCCCTGCCCTGCCCTCGGCTCCCCTCCCTCCGCCCCCAGGGGCGATGCAGAGGCAGCGGGGCCGTGCAGCAGCTCGGGGCACGGCGGCGGGGACATGAGCTCGGGGGGCGGCCGGGCCCCGGGGCCGCTGCTGCTGCTGCTGCTGCTGCTGGCGGCGCTGGCTCGGGGCGCGGGGCGGCGGCGGGGTGAGTGCGGCCGGGCGGGGGGACCGTGGGCTGCAGCCCGGCGGGGCTGGCCCCACAGCCCTCGCTGGTGGTGGCAGAGGCGGCCCGTGGTGGTGGCGGAGCGTTCCTTGGGGGTGGTGTGGGTGCGCAGTCCCCGTGTCCCGGGTGATGACTGTGGCGGCGGAGCATCCCGTGGTGGTGGCGGTGGTGCCCGTGGCGGAGGTGGCCGTGGTGGGCGCTGTCCTTGCGCTGGCTGTGTGTCCCCTCGACACCTGCCGCCGGCGGTGGTGGCAGCGACCCCGTGTCCCCGGGCTGAGGGGCATTGCCAGGACGGGAGGCGGGCTTGAGGGAGCGCRTGGGTAGGACCAGAACAGTGAGATTGCTGTACCGCTGGCGTGATAAATTGTGYGTTGTGACAAAAACGTAATAAAATTTCAGCTGTAATTTTAAGGGGAGGTGGGGGGTGGAAACACGGTTTTTTTATCTCCTGAGGCAGCAATCTGAGGAAGATACTCCCTTGTCTTATCAGAAGATTGAGGTATCATGAGAAAGTTCTCTCCGTGGCCGTTTTGTAAATTTAGTTTTCTGATCTGTGTTGGCTACCATTGCATGCTGACAATTTTTATTTTCTGTTCTTCTCAGAAACACGCACACACAAGTATATAAAAGTATGGGTAATTAGGAGTAGGAGTCTAAGATGCTTCCCACAGCCTTAAGGCACTCATAAATGCACTGTGGGTAAAACTGAAACCCTGTGCATGTGCAAAGGCAGTTTTATCACAGTGATAAATYTGATGCATAAAAAAGTACTAGTGTTCAGCTGCCTTCTCCTTCCAGTTATAGTTATCTATTTAGACATTGTAAAGTAGCCAAAATTTTGTCAGAGATGCTAAATATAGAGTGATGTTAGTATTCTTACCAATTTCAGCTATCTTAGAAAAGTAAAAAATTCCCTGCTTCTGTGTCAAGCACCCTGAGACATCAGCTTGTACACTATTAGTTCTTTCTTTTAAAATGTAAAAAGTTGTTAGCATATGCATGCTTTGCCTATATTAAATCCATCCATTCTGATGTTTGTTATTTGGAAAGTGAGGGCATGTGTGATAACAAAGAGAGTTTATTAAAAAAATGGAGGAAAGTGAACATAATGCCCTGAAAGTATGAATGCAAAGATGAGAAGAAATTTATATTTTATTCTAATTTCATGTATATTTACATCCCTGTCAAATTATAGTAAACTAGGTTGTGTGCTTCTCAAATACTTTTAATATAATTTCTAAAATTACTTTACTGTAAGTCATTTTTCCCCTGGCAGCATTCACAACGTTTTTGTGCATAACATTTTTACCATATTGACACATGATACAAGCAGATTGATAAGTATCCCAAATGTCTATGTGTAAATAATAGAAAAAACTACAACAAAACAGAGGAAACAGAAATAAAGACAAAGGAGAAACAAATGCATATGGAGAAAATAATAATATTGGATACTTGCTGTATACCTTCTAAACCTTTCTGATTGCTGAAAAGCTCTTTTCCTTATCAGAGAAGAGAAGGATGGATAAAAATGCTCAGTGTAGTTATTTGTTTAATCTTTCCTGTTTATTTTTCATCTTTACTCTTCTAATGCAATAGCTGTGGTTTTCCTACAAGTTTCAAAATGAGGTGAGGGGAGGTAGTAGTCTATTCTATTTTAGTCTGGATTTTATCTCCACTTTGAATGCTGTGCTGGTTATCCTACCATGCCACACATAAGGTACTTCAAAAAAGGTAATTGTGTGTTTTGTCTTTACAGCAATTGTGAACAGATCCATTCCTGATGTCTGTGCAACTTGTCACATTCATGCTACATGTCAGCAAAGTGGAGGAAAAAGTGTTTGTATCTGCAATTATGGATTTGTMGGCAATGGAAGAACCCATTGTCAAGGTAGGCTGTTTATAAAATGGAAAATTCTGTAAATTCCTAAAATGCTCCTTCTCAAGTAATTTTAATGAATTCTTAAGCATGCAAACAACTTTGTCATTTTCTGGCAGAATTTCCCATAGAATATATTTGGATTGTTTTTCCTCACCCAAAGACTTCTACATGTTAGAAGTGTTGTTTAATGTTTTATTACTGTGGCTGATACTGTCTTTCTAAGACTATCTCATACATGACAAATCAATATGTGAATCAAAGAACAGTGTCAAATGCTGTGTCTCAGTGTCTTACCTCCATCTCTTACCCTTCTTTCCCAAAGCACTGGCAGCTGCTGGATCCTGCACAGGTATCTCATAGGAAAAGCACAGAATCATAGAATGCTTCAAGTTGGAAGGCGCCAGAAAAATAACACTGTTCCAACCCCATTGCCATGGCCAGGGACAGCTTCCACAAGACCAAGTTGCTCAGAGCTCCATCCAAGCTGGCCTTGAACRCTTTCAGGGATGAGGCATTGGGGCATCCAACAACTTCTCTGGGCAGCCTGTTCCAGTGCCTCATTACCCTCAAATGATGAATTTCTTCAAAATATCAAATCTAAATCTGTCCTCTTTCAGTTCAAAGCAATTCCTCCTTGTCCTAGCACTACAGGATTTTGTTCAAAGTCCCTCTCCAGCTTTCTTGAAAGTCCTCTTTAGGTACAGGGAGGCTATAAATAAGGATTCCTCAGAGCCTTCTTTTTTCTAGACTGAACAATCCCCAACCCCTTCAGTTCTTTGTGGGAGAGGTGCTCCAGCCCACAATTATCTTCATGGCCTCCACTGGACTTGTCCCAGCAGGGCAATGTCCTTCTTGTGCTGGGCACCCTGGGTGCATGAATCCAAGTGGRGTCTCACCAGAGCAGAGCAGAGGGGCAGAATCCCCTCCTCCCCTGCTGCCCACACTGCTTTGGATGCAGCCCAGGACACGTTTGGCTTTCTGGGCTGGGAGTGCCCATGGCTGGGTCATGTCCAGCCTCTCATCCATCAGTACCCCCAAATCCTTCTTGGCTGTGCTTGGGATTGCCCCCACCCAGGTGTTCCATGAAATGCTGTAGTCAGTGTATGCTGTAAGGAAGAGCGGAAGGAGAGAGCAGGGCCCTCTGGTTTCAGCAGCTCTTAGACTCTTAGATCAGCTTAAGTTGTGTCACAAAACTGTATCGACATTTTCATCCAGGAACAAYGATTTCTGTTGTTTTCCAGCTTACCAGCAGTGTTTACATCCCAAGTAATTTCTAAAGGAAATCAGTAAGGAGAAGTCTGGTTACTTGCACATGAGTGAGGAGGGGAGGATATTCCACTTTTCTTAATCTCTCTCTGATGTTTTTCAAATGCACTGACAGATAAAGATGAATGCCAGATTGGAGCCAGCAAGATCTGTGGAAATCACACACTGTGTCATAATACACATGGAAGTTTTTACTGTGTTTGCCTTGATGGATACCGAGCCTCCAACAACAACAAGACATTTATTCCTAATGATGGCACCAACTGTACAGGTAGACATCACAAAGAATCCTGAGCATGATAAATCCAGAACTTGATTTTCTATTGCACAAATATGTATTTTTTCCMATCACTGTAGAACTTCTTTTCTGACACTGTCAGAGAACGTTTTGTTGTTGATGTGCTTGTTTAACATCCAGGTTCCCAACAGCTATGAATTAGTTTTGAACTCTACTGTGTTACAAATCACTGCTTCACAGTCTTATTCAAAAAATGATCTTTTCAGAAGAAGCAGCTAGATTAACAAAACAGGATGATAGTTAAAATTCCCCAGATTGTAATTTTTGTGTTTAATGTAGAATATTAGCCAGTTTTTTGTTAGTGGTGAACTGTTGTAACCATTCAAGAGATGTCCAAATACAGGATTTTTCTGGAATTGTTTGGACTGCATATAACATTGGAAACTATTTGTCAAGTAAACCACCAGTAATTCTAAAGATAGCTAGCTACAAAATTGTAACAGTCCTCTTTACAGATGCTTGAAGATGAGACAATGACAAGCTCCTTTGTTTTCCTAGAAGAGTTCTGAGAAGCTATGTACAACTCTTAATGAAAGGCTTTAGCTTGGGCCCTATATTAATTAAAGCAAAAAACCCTATTATGAAACACATCTACTTTTCTCTGATTTTTTAGATATAGATGAATGTGAGGAGTCTGGGCTGTGTGGTCACAATGCAAGATGTGTGAATACTGAAGGAAGCTACATGTGCTACTGCAATGATGGCTATAAATTAGAAACTGGAGAGCGTTCTTTTCATCGAGATGGAAACACAATTTCATGCAGAGGTGAGAATCTTCTCATGCTGCAGATGAAGTCACATGTTGCCCCACAGTCTAGTGCCTGTTCTGGCCTGTGCTTCTCCAGGGCAGAAACCCTTTCCCTRTACTTAGTTTGCTGTATGGTTTTGTTTTTTTTCCTGTTCTTGGCTTYGATTTGTTCCAGTGATATCAGGATTCCAGAGTCAACACCAGATATTCCTACAGGTTCTCAGCAGTGCTTCAGATGTGCAGGGTCAGAAAAGCYTGATAATGTTATGAAAGTAATGGAGTTAGTTTCTGAGTAGAAAGGAAGTGTGTTGTAATCCAGTTGTTTATATAATCACACTACATAAAGGGGAAGAGAAGAGAGACTAAATAGCTGATAAGAGAGGTTAGATGAATGAAAAAAGTCCAGGGGAGAGGAATAATAAAATAAAAATGTACCTATTTATTACATACTGTACCTCCTGCATATGTATAAATGGTTTAGTTTATGTTGCCATAACAAAAAAAACCTTAACCAAAACCAAGTTTCCAGTTTGAGAATCTGTCTTTAGTGTCAGTTTTCACAGATGAAAACTCCTAGCAGTGTAAGCTGTGGATATCAGAGTATATAATGAACACAGGCATCCCAGGTGGAAGGAGCTGCCTAGATAATGTTCAGCTTTCGTTTCTGAATTATTGCCAGAACCATCAATAAAGCTCAGAGCCTGTAATTGCTCAGTTTTCCTGACTGGAGTGCTCTGCTTTGTTTGCCAGAATTGCTTATAATCCTGCTTCTTATCTCACTGACTTGCCTCTCCATATTCTGKGGTGAAGTAGAGTGTCTGTACCAATTGTGTTTCTTCCAGAGTTGCATAAGGGAGCCCTGTCCAAGCAGATGTGCAGGAAGAGTGGACCTTTTGTATTCAGGCCCTCAAATCCTCCATCAATGGGATGGAGGATTTGAGGGGCAGAACATTTCTTCTCAATTTAGCTGCTGCAAATGCTTCACTTTTCCCATGCACAGGGAAATAAARCTGTGCACTGGGGCCTGAAATTTTCCTCTGATGTTGAAGTATCATTCAACAGCCATTGCTGTAACGAGACTGGCCCATGCAAAGCATCATCACACTGCAGTGTCTCATCTTTGAGGTTGTGAATGGCTCCAGCTGTATGTTAGTAAAGGTGTAGCTCAATAACTGCTTCCCTGTATTCCTCCAACTGTGGCCAGGACAGTTCTTCAAATCTAATATTCTCTCCCTTTGGCAACCCCTYAGATTTATCGGATCAGGTGTATTTTGTGATGTGACCATCACAATGGTTCAGCTGATTTTAAAGCAGTCATGTRTTGTGATTTTTCTACTGTGAGATCTTTCAACCCAGTCTCTTTGCAGAAATTGGATGTGGTTCCCCTCCTGAAATGAAGCATGGCTACATTGTGGGGAACTACAGCTTGCTGCCGGGAAGTGCAGTTCATTATGAATGTCAAGAAGGGTTTTACAGCAATGAAGGAAAGTTCTCATACTGCACAGCAAATGAAACTTGGGAACCTGCCACTTTAAGCTGTAAAGGTGAAAAGAGTCTTAAATATTTGTTAAATTCTTCATTAAGGGGGTTCATGCATGGACAGTGTGTTTGTGAAGATAGTAGACTGTTTCTGAAGGAAATGTTATTTCAAGATCTGGTTATTTGCAGAAAAAGAAGAAAATAAAAGGACATGTTATTGCTTACCTTTTTCTTTAGTGTAGTGGCATTTCTTTATGCTGGCCCCTGCATTTTTACAGACACTGCAGGGTGTCCTTCTGCCTGTGAGCTGAAACCTAGAAAACAACTAGATTTCTTTAGCATTTTGCACGAAAGGCTACTGAGTTGGCATCACTGAGAGTATCACTCTCTTGAAAACATCGATTTTCCTGACAGCTTGTGAAGTTTTGTCTGGAGGTTTGCTGTAGATGCAAAACAGAGCCATCATAGCACTCCTCARCTCTGGGTAGTCTTCATAATTTTAAGAGCATTTGTGCATGAACAAACAYTTCCACATCTTTAAAGAGTTAAGTTTCCTATGACTATCTCAAAAATGTGCACTTGGCTTTGGTGCTCTAATGATCCATTCTCTGTCAATATTACTGCTTCTGAGTGCATGATTATTTTTGTGTTCCCGTGACTAGTTAGAAATTCTTTGTATTAGTTAACTGATGCTTGAAGTGCTAGCTGACAGAAGATGCACTGTGTATAGCAATTCTACAGGGGAGAATTGTCATCCTGGAAATTGTCACTTAGTGAGAAGAGTTCTTTCTTTCTCTGGTATGACAACAGTCCTCCTGTTTTCCAGTTCTTTTTCTTTTTCTCTTTTCTTTTTTTCTTTTTTT